>QODF01000098.1:216935-309189 GCA_024372805.1 Oostethus manadensis | reverse complement strand
ATGGGTCGTGGTTGGGTATTCCAGCATGACAATGATCCAAAACACAAAAGATGGGCTCAAGAAGAAGCATATTAAGGTCATGGAGTGGCCTAGTCAGTCTCCAGACTTTAATCCCATAGAAAATCTGTGGAGGGAGCTGAAGGTTGGAGTTGCCAAACATCAGCCACGAAACATGAATGGCTTGGAGAGGATCTGCAAAGAGGAGTGGGCCCAACCCCCCCTGAGATGTGTGCAAACCTTGTGGCCAACTACAGGAACCGGCTGACCTCTGTGATTGCCAACAAAGGTTTTGCCACCAAGTACTGAAGCACCTTTTTCTAAGGGATCAAATACTTAGTTCCTTCATGGAAATGCAAATTAACTTATAACTCTTTTTAAAACGCATTTTTCTGGATTGTTTTTGTCATTGTTGTCTCTCTGTGTTTAAATAAAGCTACCATTGAAATTATAGGCTGATCATTTCTTTGTTAGTGGCAAACTTACACAATCAGCTGGGGTTCAAATACTTTTTTCCCTCAACTCTAAATTGTCCGTAGGTATGAATGTTTGTTTGTCTGCCCTTCGATTGACCGGCGACCAGTCCAGGGTGTACCCCGACTCCTGCCCAAAATGAGCTGGGATAGGCTCCAGCATACCCGCGACCCTAATGAGGACAAGCGGTATAGAAAATGAATGAATATATATATATATACATACATAATGCATTATATCATACATATTACAATTTGAATGACCTGAAAATCCTCACCGATCTAACACTTTTTCTACCGCACACAGAAGGCCTGTGTCTCTCACATTGTTCTCAATGCTGTCTAAATGTGTTCGTGAGCGTTCATAATTCATACACCTCACAGGTGTGGGTCGCATATCGAGACGCTGACTAGACAGCACATGTGCCTTAGGTTGGCCGCAATAAAAGGTCACTCCAAACTGTGTTGGGAGGACCAAGGAGGTGCACAACGTCAGCCGGTACATTGTGTCACCACAATTTGCCTCAAATACTGTAAACAGCCCTCCCTCGAAATATTATATTTATTATTGTATAGTAGTAAAAATATGCAAATGAAAGCAAATTTGACTTATTCTTGGCCTAAATTAGGTACTAGACTCGTCACTAAGGTTCCCTTGGCAACACATTGATTGTGACACTGCTGGAGCAGGAGCTTTATTTATGTCTTACATGGCTTATTTACTCGTATTCAGGTTCCAAAATTGGGTGATACGAGTGTAAAGCCATTTAAAGTCACCATTACAATTGTAATGGTATACATTTGTAATTGTACTGAACTGGTAACATGTGAATCTGTGTTATCTTATCTATGTCTGATTATATCTACTATGTTGGGTAATTCAAATGTTAAGATGACTATAGGGGTGTTATTTCATGTCTTGAGGGCTTCAATAATGTTAAAAACGGTATTTAGAAGATTCTAGGCATGTTTTCTATGCCATAACTACTAGAATAGTAATAGTAGTAGTAGTAGTAGAAATACTTCTACTACTATTCTAGTTTTCTAGTAGTAGTAGTAGTACTTTGTGGATTTCTGTACCCTGATTCAGAGCTTGACAAACATGGCTTGTGAGTATGTTGGTCATGGAAAATCTGGCATGTTTTCAGCTTCCAGGAACTGTGTACAGATCCTTGCGACATGCAGGCAAGCGTTATCATGGATGAATGGTGGATGAACGGCATAACAATGGGTGTCCCTCAGGATCTCATCACGGTATCTCCGTGCATTCCAAATGTCCTCAAGAGGCGCTCAGCCCCATCACGATGAAGTGCTTTGTGGAGTTAGTAAGGAATTACATCATCTCCAGACTCTCTGCCACAGCCGTTTGCCTAACGCCACAAATGCTCTACAGAATATGCCATCTCCTCTGCACACCACCTGTGCTTAGAACCTCTAGAAGGGGACACAGACAGGTGAGGATGCAGTTTTTGGACGTCAGCTCAGCCTTCATTACCGCCGAGGAAACTGGCTCCTCTTGGCTGAAGTTTGCAGATGACACGACGGTCGTGGGCTACATTCAGGGTAACAACGGTTGGTGTAAAATCAATCAACAACCTGACCATGAATGTGGGCTAAACAAACAAGGAGTAGCGAGTCCAGTTACACACCACTCCTCATCAATGATGCTGCAGTGGGGATCGTTAGCAGCACCAGGTTCCCAGGGGTGCAGACACCCTGACCTGGGCTCGTCACACTAAACCTCTTGTGAAGAAATTTATTACGCCGGTTGAGGAGGGCACAGCTCCCCTCCTCCAATCCTCACCACTTTCTACGGCGACATCTTAGACAGTATCAGTAAACTAACCGATTGCATCTCCGTGTGGTCAGGAGCTTGCAACGTCTTTGACATGGTATCTCTTGGTTGTACGTGATTTGGTCCTCAGCAGAACCGACAAAATTTGGTTGGTGAATTAAATTAAAACATTTTCAGTTCCATTCAATTTTCTTCCGCTTATCGGGGTCGTGGGGGCAGCAGAGCAAGGAAGACCTCCCAGGCCCTGGAGGACACCAAGGTGTTCCCAGGCCAGCTGTGGGAAATAAACCTTCCAGCGCGTCCTAAGTCTGCCCCGGTGCCTTCTCCCGTTTGGGCATGCCCAGAACACCTCACCAGGAAGGCCTGGACTAGATGCTCAAGCCACCTCAACTGGCGGCTCTACTCGTAGCTGCTCCCGGACGACCGAGCTCCTCACCCGATCTCTTCCAGCCACCGTACAGAGGAGAGTCATTTCCGCCTCTTGTATCTGCAATCTCTTTTTTCTATTTTTTTTTCAGTCAAGGCCCAAAGTTCATGACCATAGGTAAGGGTGGGAACATAGATCGACCGGGAAATTGAGAGCTTTGACTTCCGGCTTAACTTTCTCTTCACCGTGACGATCCGGTACGGCGACCGCATTACTGCAGATTCTGCGCCAATCCTTCTGTTGACCTCACGCTCCAACCTTCCCTCACTCGTGAACCAGAACCCGAGAAACTGGAACTCCTCCACCTCTTCCCAACCCACAGGGTGCGATCCACCCTTTTCCGACTGAGAACCCATAAGGTCCGACGTAGCGCGCCAAAGACGGGGCTCTGTTATTTCCACACCACGAATCCGAGGTTTAATCATGGGGGTTCATGTTGCCCCAAGCTAAACTTCAGAGCTGCTTCCTTGGTACTCACCAGTTTCTTCTTTTTTGTCAAAACTAGTCATCAAATCTACTGTAGTGATCAAAATTTAAAAATGGGTATAATCGGAATGTTTGTCCCGGTTCTCACTGATGTTCGAGACTCGATGCACAACCCTAAAAAAAAGGCAGTCGGTCATGCCGCATCATGTCCTTTATTAAATCATAGCACTCAGCTTTTATCTCGTTAAGAGTCAACTCCTACAAATCAACGTTGCATCTTGACCACCAGGAGGCACCCACTTCAGCAAAAGCGTGATGGTTGTGTAAAAAGCCGCACCGACGGGCCATGCAACTGCTTCTTTTGCACCAAAGAGTTGGGCTCTCAAAGAGGAACTCAAAGCATTCCACGATGTCTTTATGAACGAAAACCATCCGAATCAAAACACAATGGGAGTGTTAACACGCTTAAGGTGGCTGAGTGAAGTGTGCTAAATTTGTGCGACATAGCTCCGACTCCAGTGGATCTTGGTGCCTTACTGCAACCACGCGGTATTATTCCTTTAACAACGGGAAGATATGCCGGATTCTATTTGTGGAAGTAAACCTCCTGCACTTTCTTGTCCTTCATTCCTAATGACACGTCAAGACGAATTGATTGTGTTCAAAGACCTCTTTCAGTTACGGCAAACCGTGGACAATGGGACATCTGGAATCAAAGCAGGTCATACAAGTTCTTATTCCAACACAGCCATTCCTCTAAAATTGCACGAGCATCATTCGTCATGTGCCTTGAAAAACCTCCGTATGTTTGGTTTTTTAGTTGGCAACTGCTGCGGAAACGACCAACCCTGTAGATCCCAAACCTCGTACAACTGCTGTATTTATGGACCTAAGAAAAGCAATGGATACAATTGGATATAACATGTCATAATATGATATCTTCATTTGTGTAGCATAGAGAATACATGTTCATGCCAACGCGGAAAATGCATGCGCGGCATATTAGGTGGCGTAACATGATGACTCGGCCACACAGATGCTCCCTGTTCAAGTCACACTGGAAGTGCAGACTTCACGATCAGTAATGTTCGCGATGATTTGGTCAGTGTCATCAAGGCAGCTGCCTTCAGAGTGAAGGTCAAAAGGTAAAAAACATAAGATTTCCGTGTTAACGGAATCGCGGATAAAAAGGCCAATAAAAAGGGCACTTACTGTTAAGCGCGGAATCTCGCGGAAATTGACTACATGTGAATGAAATGCTGTCATCGTGAAGAGATGGAACGTTCGTGTGTGGAATCTTATACCCGGCGGACGGCTCAGTCGTGACGGAATCTCCTTACAAACACTAAACCGCCCGCTCTCAAACTAATCATGCTCAAATGACGATAAACACCGGCGAAAGCTGGCGAAACCTCCTCTTAGCTTCGCTTCCGTTAGCTTCCATTCACATTCCGTGAATTCTCACACTCAGAACATCCTTCCGGCCTTCAAAATAAAAGTGCCGTTGTCTAACTGTAAATATCTTACTTATGCGGTTGGACTTGCAAGGGTGATACATCCTCTTACAGTTTATTGAAGATTGAAGAAGAAAATTAGATAAGTTAGCCAAGCTACATCCATTTCTCCATTTCTGGACTAAATTGTCCATTGATGTATGGTATCAGTAAATGTACATTTCTGTAACGGATCTTTTATTCACTAACTCAAAAGTCACCACACACTACTCTGTAAAAATAAGTGTAAAATGTAAAAAAAACAAACACATTCTATTAAAATTAAAACGAAAAAAACGGAATTTGGAAAAAAATAAAATGAATTTTGGGAAAAAACACAAATCCGATTGATGGAATAAAGCTTGTTCGACACAAGCAGCCATTTGGTTGCTGAGGGAGATGAGGGAAGGTGATCCAACAGTGACACCCGGTGGCCCACTGACGCCAAGACACCCATGATGGCTATGAAAGGCCATTATCAGTGATGTTCCTGAGATTGTCAAAAACATTTGGTTTTTAATGGTACACATTGTTTACATTGTTAGTAAATTGTGACCGCCTAAGGCCCTGCCGGCCTTTGGCGGTAAAGAATTATTTTGTGCAATCTCTGTGGATCTCCCAATACCTCAGTCATCCCTTCAGATCGGTCTCCAGAAGGGACGATAAGAGAACAGCACACAGTAAACGTGATGCAAATGACTAATATGCAAAGCAGTAGTACGCGTCATTTTCTTTACTGTTTTTACATTTTACTATGTACAGTGGTAAACATACTTCAAGTGTTCCTTACAGGAAGAAAAAGGTTGCGTTGGTCATAATGGCTCAGGTGGAGAACTGGGCCATGGAAAAGTCTCAGCCTTTCTATGGGAAAATGTGTTTTGAAACCAGCTGGAGCAAATTATATTCAACCTTCACGGTACCGCTGTATTATGATAAATGTGTACATCATCACATGCACATGCAAGCCAATGATATAGGCATCATCTCCCACGTGGCTTAATAGAGTATTGATTTTCCCATTGGCAAGGAGCTAACGTACATTTTTCGGAATGGTTCTTTGTTCAGTGGATCCATGCATCGGATCCAACATCCAGCCATTATGTTTTTGGTCAACCCCGTAGTGATGGGAATTTTGGCTCTTTCAGCTACCAAGTGTTATGTTTGTGCAGTAGATAACAACCACAAAGTGTTGTATGGTTAACGCATTAACACTTCAACAGTTACCGTTGACGGCCAAACCTTAAAGGAACAGTAACCCATAGCGACAACCCACACACCCAGGCTATCAGCGCCACATTCTTCTCTCCATTGGAACAAACAGCAGTAACCCCGGCCATTCATTTTCACATGACAAAATCCCCCTGCCAGAACCAGCGGGCCAAGTTCCAGGCCCACCCGTCCACTCAAGAACTGCCGCTGGAGCCGGGCATGGAGCATGGTCCACTGGAGCTGCAACCTGCTGGAGCAGGTGATTAGAGACTTGAGGCAATCGTGTTCCCAACTGGCTTCAGTGAGTAAGCCCTGAGAACTCGAGTCATTAAAAAGAGTGGAGTTTCACATCCCTACAGCCCAGCACTGCTTCGTTTTGATGTTTCCCTTATCAGAAAGCACTGGTAACTTCCGGTGTTATGCAGATAACACATAACGTCATTTATCAAAGTCCAAACCGGTGGCGCGTCTTTGAGACACGAAGAATTGGATGACTTGTCACATCCTGCTAATTAATTCCGATAAGACTGAAATTGTTGTCCTTGGCTATCGCCATCACCCGACTGCTGTTCCCGTCTCAACTCAGGCCACATTGCCACAAACTGACGTTCGGATACGCAGTCTTTCCTACGGCAGCACTGTAGCACTGAACAGACATGNGGGCCCCTCTATCAAAGGCGTCTCAGGCAAGGAAGGGAAACTTTCCTTTGGCTTTTACTCATAACTGGACAGCAAAACAAAGCAGTTGGACACACACAAGTTAGCATGGGTTAGCATCATCTCACCAGTACCCTCACGGGCTCTACCCACTCCACACAAGGGCCCCTCTATCAAAGGCGTCTCAGGCAAGGAAGGGAAACTTTCCTTTGGCTTTTACTCATAACTGGACAGCAAAACAAAGCAGTTGGACACACACAAGTTAGCATGGGTTAGCATCATCTCACCAGTACCCTCACGGGCTCTACCCACTCCACACAAGGGCCCCTCTATCAAAGGCGTCTCAGGCAAGGAAGGGAAACTTTCCTTTGGCTTTTACTCATAACTGGACAGCAAAACAAAGCAGTTGGACACACACAAGTTAGCATGGGTTAGCATCATCTCACCAGTACCCTCACGGGCTCTACCCACTCCACACAAGGGCCCCTCTATCAAAGGCGTCTCAGGCAAGGAAGGGAAACTTTCCTTTGGCTTTTACTCATAACTGGACAGCAAAACAAAGCAGTTGGACACACACAAGTTAGCATGGGTTAGCATCATCTCACCAGTACCCTCACGGGCTCTACCCACTCCACACAAGGGCCCCTCTATCAAAGGCGTCTCAGGCAAGGAAGGGAAACTTTCCTTTGGCTTTTACTCATAACTGGACAGCAAAACAAAGCAGTTGGACACACACAAGTTAGCATGGGTTAGCATCATCTCACCAGTACTCTCTATTCCCCCGCCCCCTCACTCATTTCCCAGAAGCCTCAGGCAATACTTATAAAGTGAAGTTACGACTCTAATCTCATAATGTCAGGAGGTTTTTCTTGTCAATGTACGACATTACTGTTGTAAATTTACGACTTTATTCTCAAAATCTAATGATTTTAATACTCCATCATCACTTATGTGACCTTGGCCTGGGTCAAAGGTAATAACTTTTAGTCTCAAAATCTTAGATTTTTTTAATGTGGTCTGTTGTAGCACATGGAAAAAACGTGAAAATACATAAAGATAAATAGGGGTGCAAAAGAATTATAGGCCGATAGGGGGGAAATATGGTGGGGCAAAAGGAGACCTCCGTGGTGTCACACTCGCAGCTCGGATGGTGTGCCCGAATACAGTGTACCTTCCTGGTTCTCCTGACCTCCGTAGCTGCAGGAGCATCGTGACCTGGTAGCAGTAATGCCGTGACATTTCATTAGGACAAATCAACATGTACAGTTGGTCCAACCCACAAACTACACACATGTGCAAACCACAATTAAGTCTACACCAGGGGTTTCGAACTCGTGCCATGCAGGGCCCAGACACTCCAGTTTCTCCAGCAGGTGATTTCAACCGGTGCGCTCCTTCCCTCAAATTAAAGTAGATGTCGCTCAAGTGACCGGCCGGAAAGAAAACCCGCAGTTTCTCGGCTCTCCGTGGCGCGAGTTCGAGACCCCTGACTTAAAAGGTTATTGGTATCAATAAGGAGGTCTTAAGGAGCAGAAAGTAATCGGTATCGGTTTGAAAAAGAGTTTCTAGTTTTAAATGAGGGTTTTCAAATCTATCTAACTGAATATGCAACAAAGTGCGCCATTTATTCTAAGATAAGATCTCAATTCCGAGATACAAAAGCCCCTCCAGAACCCAGAACCTTTGGAGGTGCAGGGGGTTTGTTTGTTTCCACACTACTCCATGTTTAGCTGACATGGATATGGATTTACCGAGTACAGTGCTTGATCTACTCGCCCGAGAGAGGACGAGTATACGTGAGGGAGTGGTTTGGACCCACCGGGTCTCCTTTTCTTTATCTCCATCTCGGTCTTTCCAACTGTGCAATTTTTCTTCCACCAATGAAATTTGCAGGTACCGCCTCCCCCGCCTCCCCCCCTCCACCAACTGGGAATATAGACGTTCACGGCATGGATGCCTGATCAATGGGGGGAAGTGGAGCTGTTTCATGTTGAGTTATTCCTGCCAGTTAAACACCCCGCATTTCAACCCCCCTACACAATGTGTGTGTGTGTGTGTGTGTGTGTGTGAGAGAGAGAGAGAGTCGAAGGCCTAAGCTCTTTAATTTCCATGTATAGGACCCCTACTAGGTAAGTTCGCAACCTTGGAGAGAGGCGGGAATGAGGGAGGAGAAAGAGGGGAGAAGATAACAAAACAAGGAGAAAGAGAGTTTTAAAAAAGAGGGAAAGAAACTGCGAGGCGGTCTTAAACAAGCCGACCGGTGAATCGACGACGCAGAGAAGCAACGAGGCGAGAATCCGCACCCTTAATCCCTCATTCGGCATGTGAGGATTTGATGGTGAGATAATTTTCGCCCTGATGAGCGCACGCGCGTGTGTGTGTGTGTGTGTGTGTGCGCGCACTATCCACTGTGCACGTGGACGTTACGTACCTCCTGGTTAGACTACAAAATAACAGTAATCATCTTGACCACTGTTCCCTGTAGCTCTCTGTGTTGGAAGGAGACGCAAAGTGTGTGTGTGTGTGTGTGTGAACTCTATCAACCTCTGTACAGTCCACTGAAATAACGGTGATTTTAAGCGTACGGGGGTGGACTTTAAGATAAATGATGGTAACCTGCCACGTTGCCCGGCCGGGCTTTAACGGCATCATTACGCCACACAAACGCACACCCCAACATCTTGCTGAAACTTAAAGCTCACTCAATAATCCCTCATCAATCATCAATTTACTGCAGGGGTGTCCAAATTCCGGCCCGGGGCCGTTTTTATTGGCCCGCAGCGGATTCCAAAAATGTAATTTATCAAGAAATCCAATAACAACAAACAAAAACAGTAAAAAATGGAAAAAAAAATAAGAAAATGATCAAAAAGTATGTATGGTAACAAATATCAATTTAATAGCATTTAGTTCAAAAATGCAAAAATATAATGAGAAACAAAACAACAAAGTTGCAGAAAAGGTGATAATGTTACCAGAATAAGGTCAAATATTATGGAAATAAAGTTATAATGAAATAATTATATGGATAACCATTTACAAGAAGAAAACAGAACAAAAAAAAGGACAAACTCGTTGCAATTTTCAAGAATAAAGTGTGAATATTAGGAGAAAAAAGTACTATTCTGAAGATAAAAAAAGTTGCAATTTGAAAAAAATAAACTTCTAATATTGGGAGCAGAAGTGATGTCAGTAGCACAGGGTTGAAATATTAAAGAAAAAATGTTATTTTTTAGTTTTAGTAACAAGTAGTATGAGAAACAGACAGAACAAAATAGGAAATGAAGTTGGGGGAGACAAAAAGTTAGAATATTACGGAAATAAAGTCATAATATTTCAAAAAGCAAAGTAAGATTATTTCAGAAGAATTTTGAAACATTTGGAAAAACAACAGCAAAAATCTGGAAAAAGTGCAAATACCAAATTTCATGCTAATAATATGCTTGTTCAGCCACATCACTCATTTTTTTTCTAGAAATATTTTTTATTACCAAATAAACATTTTAGGAAACATCAAAGCAGCCCTTGCCTCCTTTCATTTTTCAGCAAGTGGCCCTTGGTGGAGAAAGTTTGGACACCGCTGTGTTTGTCTATTTTGTAGAACGCGACCAATACATCAGCGGGCCGATTATGATCTTTCACCGATTAATCGATATCGCTGAGTATATGATCGTTATATTGACGGTTTTTGCTGTGCAGAGATTTTGCACAGACGGGCAAATCATTTTGTTCCAAGTAATGCGTTAAGCTGTAATTTCATATACTTTTGAAAGCAGCGACTTTGTTACATAAAATGCAGTTGAATCCCTCGTATTAGTCTAGTCGAGTAACGTGGTGCGCGTTGTGATTATGTCCTGTCTCGTTTGCAGTCGACTATTAGTTCACTCTTTCCGTGTTCTGCTTCTGCATTTGTTTGGGAGCTGTCGGCAAATACTCAGCAGCTGCAGACAGAACTTTTCAATAGCGTGCAAATATGACTAATTGATGTGGGTGAGATGTTTTGTGTGAGTAAGGCTTTTATATTGGTCGAAAAACACCTCCCATTAGCGTGTGTATTATCACTTTTAGCCCAATGCAGCCACTTGTTTTTATTTCCATTCAAATTCCCTGCTAATGGACAAAATGCACTGAATGCTCAAAAAACATGTCCTTGTGTTGACGCTGTTAGCTACTAATTAAAGGTCCTTATTTTTATCGAGTAGTCTTCTTTGTGGTGAATCCTATTTTGGGTCTTGTTTGTTGTTCCTACTGTACGGTATATTTCCCGACGTCATCCACAAAAAAGCACCCCGGGGTTCTCGTCAAACTTCAAGTATGTCCCCCGCGGTATGTGAACGGCAACAACCGGCGCGACAGGACTATAGACCCAATGTATGCAAACATCAAAGATGCATTCAGTACTGCCCCCCCTGCCTGCTCTGGGGAAGGCAGACCACAACCTGGTCCTACTGACACTTCATTACACATCAAAAGTGAGGAAATTACCGATAATGACACGCTCATTCAAGAAGTGGTCCCCTGAGGTTGAGCAGGTTCTGAGAAACTGCTTCGAGACCACTGGGATTCATTACGAGGCCCCCACATGGACACTATAGAAAAAAATGGTTGCCTGCACCACACACTACATCTACTTCTGCTTGACATCAAAGACCTGCTGAACCTGAAAAAGAGCTTCAAAGATATTGACACACAAGCTCTTAAGCGGGTACAGAAGGAACTGAGGTCCAGCTAAGGGCTGCAAAGCAGCAGTACAGAAGGAACATGAAACAGAAGAAGCACGACATTATGGAGGTGTGGCAGGGCATAAAGACCGTCATGGGCTACAACTCAAAGAGAGGTGCCCACATTGAGGGGGATGTGAGAAAGGCAAACCAGTTAAACCAGTTTTTCAACAGGTTTAACCACCCTGTCACACGCAGAGCAGCCCCCACATAAGTCACCAGCACAAAAGGGGACACTTCTCCTCACCCTTCCCCCTTCACACGACCTACAAAACACGGCAGCTCAACTTCTGAAGGCCTGCGCGTGGGATTGGGAGACCTTCTACAGCGCATCTTCAACCTGAGTTTGGGGTTAGGGAAGGTTCCACAGCTGTGGAAGACGTCCTGCACGGATGCTCTGTGCAGGAAAGGACAGAGCGGTCTGTCCTTCCTCATAAGGTTGGCAACCTTCAATGTATGCAAGAAGCTGCTACAGATCTTCTACCAGACTGTGGTAGCTGGTGTTCTCCTGTGTGCTGGGGGAGCAGCCTGAAATGAAGGACACCACACGCCTGGCCAAACTGGTGAAGAAGGCAGACTCTGTCATTGGCACCGAGCCGGACAGCCCGACATCTGTGGCAGAGACACTCATGGACGACCAGCATTGGATGATCCTGGTCCAATGCTGGTCGTCCATGATTGTCTAATGCCAATCTGCCAACAGAAGAGCAGTTTTCAGGGGAAGACTATTACTGTGTGTAGGGCCGCACGGTGGCTGAGTGGTTAGCACATTGGCCACACAGTCAGGAGATCTGGAAGACCCGGGTTCAAATCTCCGTTGGGCATCTCTGTGTGGAGTTTGCATGTTCTCCCCGTGCGTGTGTGGGTTTTCTCCGGGTACTCCGCTTTCCTCCCACATTCCAAAAACATGCATGTTAGCTTCATTGGCGGCTCTAAATTGTCCATTAGAGTGTGAATGTGAGTGTGAATGTTTGTTTGTCTATATGTGCCCTGCGATTGACTGGCGACCAGTCCAGGGTGTACCCCGCCTCTCGCCCAAAGTCTGCTGGGATAGGCTCCAGCATCCCCGCCACCCTAATGAGGATAAGCGGTATAGAAAATGAATGACTTTTACTGTCCTGCTCCTCTTCTGCTTTTGCATCCCCCAGTATCCCCCAAAATGAAATCGGTCGGTTTGTACTCTCTATGTGCAAAAGATCATTGCATTCATGACCACTACATACTCTTTGGACATTACACTGTGAATTGTATTGTAACCTGCAACATTGTAAATACCATAATGATTCAGTATATCATGTATATAATCACAATTATATGTAAATATGTATAGTACTATTCCCCTGTTCCCCACTATGTACACTTATTATCATTATTGTAACAGAGAGTGATATTGGCCGGAGTCAAATTCCTAGTGTTTGCTTTGGTTGAATTGGTTTGGAGCATGCATACATTGTACAAAGAACTATTCCTGTTACATTCCCCAGTTCTACGTGTCCGAAAAGGAGTAGGAAGAATCCTACCCCCTCCTCACACATACACATATATATTGTATACATACACATACATGCATATATCATCTTTTTCTTTTCTTCTTTTTCCTCCTCTTTCCCGGTTGATTTCCGGATCAACATCTTGCTGTCTTGGTGTTGTACTGGGAGTGTCATTAGAAGTAAGTACATGAGTTCCTGATTGAGTGTGCTCTTTCAATGTTGATATCAGTGTTCGTATTATTGAATGTAATTTTACTGTTTTTGTACGTTGGATCCTCTTTTATCCTTGTTGTCATGATGATAGGATGTTTAGTATGCATCCAGATCGTTGGTATCTTTGACAACCAGCACTCCTGCTTCTCCTGGACCTCCATGCCCGGACTGCTCTCTCATGGTGCGGCGAGCTCGCTCCGGAAGTGTCGCTCTAACCGCTGGCTGTTTGTCTAGGGACCGTCAATCAATTACTATTTTGGTGAAGAAAAATGCAAATACCAGAAAAATCTCCCGTTCCCGACGGCGTCAGGAAAAGTCTTTACATTTTTCTCTAATCTTTTTGAGAAAACACGGTTTGGAAAATCTCCAGATTTAGCGAGAAAATCGCCAAGTTGGCAAGTACAATTTTTTAAAGTTTTGATGTTTTGTATTGTTTTGCAGCTCCCAAACATTTTTTTTTTACTGGAAGAGGAGACAAAATGGCTCTTTCCATGGTAAAGGTTGCCGCCCCTGCTCTGTTTTTCTGAGTGTGAGCAACCACAACACTTTCTCTTTGACTAGCATCTTCATTCATTCATTCATTTTCTATGCCGCTTATCCTCATTCGGGTCGCGGGTATGCTGGAGCCTATCCCAGCTGACTTTGGGCGGGAGGCGGGGCACACCCTGGACTGGTCACCAGTCAATTGCAGGGCACATATAGACAAACAAAGACATACAACCAGTCACACTCACATTCATACCGATGGACAATTTAGAGTGGCCAATGAAGCTAACATGCATGCTTTTGGAATGTGGGAGGAAACCGGAGTATCCGGAGAAAACCCACACACAGGGAGAACATGCAAACTCCACACAGAGATGCCCAACGGAGATTGGATCCCATAACCTCCAGACTGTGAGGCCAACATGCTACCATTCAGCCACCGTGCGGCTTGACTAGCATCTTGATGTATAAAATGTATCAAATTGGCCTCAACATCGCTCAGTTTTTCTGTACGCAGCTCTCCATGGAAAATCTTTGGACCCCACCATTCTTGTCCTGTCCATTATTATAATACCGAACAAATCAAGGTACTTTCCGGACAGTTACACTCCTACCAGATACACATTCTACTCACATGGGGGCAAATCCCACAGCAAGTTCGAATGTAGAAGAAGGCTGGACAAGTACAAGAGGATTACAAAGAGCTCGAGTGCGCAATATGAACGAAAAAAAACCTGACGGGGGCAAGATGGGCAGAGAGAAGAGTTTTAAAGCATTGTTTCAACGTATTGTCACACACTTGTTGAATGATGTATGTCCCTCTCCCTTCTTGTTTTTCAAAGCTCTCTCTCTCATTCAGCCCTCTCCTTTTAGATGATGTGATTAGTTAAAAGCCGACATTCACTCATCACGCTGATGGCGATGGAAGTAGATCAGCGTATCCATGCATGCCCTTGAGCGGGTGTGCATGTGAATGTGTGAGTGCACGTGTGTCTCGCAGGAGAGGTGCTGTTCAAAATCCACCTACTCGCCTTCTGGTGTTCAAACCAATAACCTGGTTTCCTTCACGCTTCAGCAGTCATGTTTTGAACAGTCATCCGTGTGAGGACATTTCCGTTCCGGTAACACTTGGTTTGGTAATCAGGTCCAGACCCCCCCAAAAATCCAAATAGGGCTGTCAAAGTTAGCGCGTCAACGGACGTTTTCCTTTAACGTCAGTATTTACATTGACGCCCCATTAATGTGCGCACGTTCTGTTTGACCCTCGGCCCACACTGTGGCTTGAGGAAGTAGCTGTGACAATGGAGCCACAAAAGGACACAAATATGGAGCAGAAATGGACAAAGAAACGAGTACTTTGACTGGTAAGTTTAGTTTCAAAGTTATTTGTATCTATTGTCACTCTAATATGAATTCTTATGGACTACGTCAACCTGCTACAGAGCAGTGACCTGAGAGAAGGTAATAAAACACTGCCAGTATTTTTCATTGCCATTTATGCAGTGATTCAATGCCGCTAAGGAAAAGACAGGAGGCAGAGCTGGAGGTAGCAGAGATGAAGATGCTGAGGTTCTCTTTGGGTGTGACCAGGATGGACAGGATCAGGTTTGGGAGATAAAGTCAGAGAGGCCAGACTGAGATGGTTCGGAGGAGAGATAGTGAATATGTTGGTAGAAGGATGCTGAGGTTTGAATTGCCAGGCAGGAGGCCTAGAGGAAGAGCAAAGAGGAGGTTTAAGGACATGAAGGTAGTTGGTGCAAGAGAAGAGGATACAGAAGACAGAGTTAGATGGAGGCAATTGATTCGCTGTGGCTACCCCTGAAGGGATAAGCCCAAAGGAAACGAAGAAGAAGAAGATTTATGCAGTCATATCTTGGCATACAAGTGGCCCAGCTGTTTTTCTTTATTTTGTTGTTTTCTTCTTAGATGCGATGCGAGTCTCACAACTGTTATTTTGCTATGAACTGTGAGCTAAACTTTAGGTACGAGCAGCTACTGTATTTAGCGGCAGGCATAGCTGAGGACGGCTATTTGGGGCTTATATCAATGTGACTATAGCTGAAGTGCTAGCTAGCATTAGCGCTGCTGACTAGCAGTGAAACATACTGTACGTACTTTATGGCGATCTAATGTATCTTAATTATTATGTATTGTGTAAACCTACGACAGGATGAACAATAATTTAATAATAGCGCAAAATGAATACATAGCCATCATCCGCCAACCCGTACAAGCCTGGCAGTTCAATGTTATTGTTTTTCAAAGAATTGTGTATAAATATGCACGTTAGCACTCGATAAGGTAATCAAATCTTACCTTAATTCAATTGCACATGGTATCAAATGTAAGGTGAAAGTACAGTACAGGTTGTCTATATGTTCATTCAACTCATTCTTAAAGTCACGTGGTGCGGTCAAGGGCCGGAAAGCGTAGTGGGAAAAAGCGCCGCTCGCATTAAACATGCAAAAATTGGGGGAATTCTAAATGTATATTCTTGTTTGATTAAAATAAATCACATATAAAACATTTCCAAAATTGGTATCCCTTACATAAAATGTTATGTACTTACTGCGTATCAAATTGTTTACCACTAAGAGATTTCCATCTCTACCTATTATAGACATAACTTGTTTCTTACTGTGGTTAATACAATTATTGCAATTAATCCCAATTAAATATTCAAATTGATTGACAGCCTTAAAAAAACTCTTATTTAGTGCACTTAGCGTTCACACTGGCATTTTAGACATCAGGCCGAAGGCTGTGGAGTAACAACATATGCACAAGGTAATTACATTATTTGGACAGCTTTCCGAACTAATTATGTGACTTAAGTCAAGCATTACAAAACAAACTGCCACCTGCCGCATTGAATACGTGGTTGTTTTTGGTGTAAGATGCTGAATTACTCCACACAAAAGAAAAAGTATATGACTGACGTGTGTTTATACTTAAGTTTGGGGCATTGCAGCATCTCAATCCACTACAGCAAAGTGTGCTACTAATGATTTTCTTGGTGACTGTGCTCCCAACTCCCTCGTCATCATCAGGATTCACCAATCGCAACCAAAATAAGTTGTTTTTTCCACAAAAAATGTGCAGCATTTCTTTTAGTCAGGCTTTGAGATGTGTTGCTTTTTTGGCGGTCCTTGAACGCACCATAGTTGTGTGCTGTGAAATGCAAATGTTTGTTTGGCTATGGAAGCAATCAATCTGGCGTCAAAACCTACAGAGAGTACAGTAAATATATTATCATATATATTATTAGGCAGGCAGTGTCGATTATGGGGCTTGGAAAAACATCTTCTCTCACTTGCTAGCCTCCAAAATGTCTAATTGGATTGGATCTAATGAATGTTTCATTTACTCAAATATTGTATTTTCTTAAGGAGACAGAACTGTGTCCAGTTTTTCATGGACACAAAACCAGTTCAGTCTGTGGCGGGCAGAATGCTTGCCGGTTGGTAGGGGATGAAATACTTACTGTATGTCACTCAATCAAGTACAAATTATTGAATAACTTGAATTTTGTTGTATTTTTTACGAGTGAGGGACGATTGGAGCGTGATGTTGGCAGACGGATCGGTGCAGCTTCAGCAGTAATGCGGTCACTGTACCGGACCGTCATGGTGAAGAGAGAGCTGAGCCGGAAGGCAAAGCTCTCTGTTTACCGATGGATCTACGTTCCCACCCTCACCTATGGTCATGAGTTATGGGTCATGACCGAAAGAACGAGATCCCGGATACAAGCATGATCGGTCGGGGGAACCTAGACCTAGAACACGCTGGAGGGACTATGTCTCACAGCTGGCCCGGGAACGCCTTGGTGTTCTCCCGGTGTAGCTGGAAGAGGTTGCCGGAGACCGGGAAGTCTGGACTTCTCTACTGAAACTGCTGCCCCGGCGAACCGGATAAGCGGAGGAAAATGGAATGGAAGGGAACTTTTATTTTATCCTACCTGTTATATTCTGTAGGCCACCCATCAAAATTGTTCACGTCTTAAGCAAAATCCCTGGCTAGTTTTTATAGATTATACTGTATATAATCTATACTGTATATAGATTTTATACAGTATACAGTGTACCGTATACCTGAGGTAAATGTTACCTCACTTATTTGACTCCTTTCCAGATTCGTCATTCTCATTGCCTCGTGTGTGCAAAAGATTTTCTGATACTTTGTTGTAAAAGTCTGATCTCCTTCTGGTGAGTTTGGATATACAATCCTCCATTTTAGCAGTCAAATGCAGTCATTCGTTCAGCCGAGCATCAAATTATATTGCATTGCCGCTCTCCAGCTGCTGCTGTTGTACGTCGGCTGTCTAAAAGAAGCAGGTTTTTGTCGGCAGTGACATCCGCATTCCAGCTCACGGAAGCCGCCACCCCTTCACCCTTCAGGATGAGGCGAGTACTGCAATGCCTCCGCGTATGATATGTCTGTATTTTATTGTCCAATTAGCCACAGTAACGCTGTCACTCGTAGTTTAAATTTACTACACAGGTCACAGAACATACCATATTGGCAAACTCAGGTTTTTTAAGTAACTGAGTTTGACAGACACAGCATTGGAGAGACAGTTGCAGTTTTCAGTGCCGAGGGAACAATTCCAGTGGTCAGCGAGGAGTAGATGATGGCAGAGATTGGAGGGACCAGAGAGGGGAGGCCGGATTTTACCAGAGCTGTTGGGAGGGGATCAAGCTGGTGTGTGGAGGGTTTAGATCTAGAGATGAAGTCTGAGATGTCAGACGGATCCAGTAGCTGGAAGTTGGAGAATGGTAGTAAGGGCGGGGGACGGACTGGGAATTTTGATGAAAAATGAAGGCTTTTTTTGCCTTCTTGTGTTGGAACAGATGAGTCCAGAGAATTAGGCGTATTTGGCTTGAGTAAATGAATTCTTGTAATGTGAGTTTTCCTACAGATGCTCGAGTTGCCAACCTTTGGCTTTGACATTCCGGAGTTCAGGAGCAAAACGTGGGGCGGTTTGAATGAAAAACGCATGGCGAGACAATTGAGGGTGTTCTTGAGATGATTGCTATCGAGAGCAAGCATTTCATCCCGGGTAGATAAACAGCAAGGGAGGACAAAAAAATCCAAGTTAATGTTCTATATGTTCCGGAGTGAGATGGGATGTGGACTTTTGGTTATAGAGGGATGGAGTGTGGCATTAAATGAGGGCAAGGGCGAGACCAGAGCAGCAAATTGGATGACCTTTTATATGAGTAGCAAATACTAAAAACTGATTCAAACCAGAACTGTTGAGTCATGATGAAATATCCCTTGTGAGAGGAAGATTACTGTTGTCCGTGTGTACTTTGAAGTACCCCAGCAATAATACATTAGGTGAGAGAGTAAAACGGGAGTGGTAGAGTCTGCCAATGATAGCCGAACTGACCGGGCTTACACGCTATATATTCACATGAACTGAAGACAGGGCTAGAACGGGCTGGACCCCCTGACCTGAACCACAAGGTTTACCGATGTAAACAAACCCCCCCAAGAGCGCCGTCAATGAGTTGTGAAAACTCTTTCGGCAGTCTCCACGATTCAGTCAGACAAAAGAAGTCAAACTTGCAGCCATTGAGGAGGTCCCGGCTAAGATGTCTCTAGGCCCATGAGCAAGCATTGTTAAGCAGGCGGATGTTGACAAGGGGGTTGTCGTGTTAGCTGCCTGGACACAATTTCTGGGAGGGCAAAGAGTGGTGGACCATGTGGATTTTATTGCTTTGGGGTTGTCGTGAAGAATACTCTTGTGAGACCCACGGTGGTTGAACCCCCGGTAGGGCGGGAGAGCGCTGTCCAGGTTGCCGGTCTTGCGAGAAGAGGGAAGCCAGAAGCCAAACAGACTGTGAACTATGGCTTTCCTACTATGGATGCCCCTAATAAGGGAGTGGCAGTGCGCTAGGCATTACTGTAACCACACATTACAGTAAGTGCTTTACTCACACTATTAACCTTGCAATCCAACCTTCCTTAGTGTTCCCAGCATCAGCGAGTGACGTGTGAACAGTTGGATCCATGAACATGTCTGCAAGCTTAACCACTAAGCGGTTCTACTTAAGTCGCACCTCATACGTGGAAGAGATTCATGTTGACAATTTAGCGACATGGAAAGGGACCAGGGGTGCGCATTAAGTGAAAGACAGGAAGTGTCAGTAATGAAATAAAAGCCGTGGACAACAGTGAAGTATCCACAGCGCAGGCGAGCGGGACTGCAATGTGTTCTTCGTAGGATCATGCAACGCGGGTCCGAAAGCTGCATAAACCCCTCCACAAAGCAACCCAACCCCTGACCAGCGACAAGGCCAAGAAGGCAGAGCTTGGACACACTCCTTTGTCGCCTGGCAAGAATTTGCCTTCCTGGCAAAATATGCTTTGGTATCCAAAGTGTGACACGTGGGCCATTTGTGGTACGTGACAAAAAAAAAGTGGGAAACCACAGCAAAAAAGCCATAATGTAACTGTCCAAAATATGTCAATTTTCCCCTCGTTTCTCAACCCATACTAGCATCACAACGCTCAGGCTAACAATTTTCCACATCCCAAGAGTCCTCACTTTTCCCACAGTTGGGGATTTTCCATACAGCATTTCAGTTCAGCTCCAGCTCCTAAACATGTACACCACCCATCTACACAAATTGCCTTCTCTGTTTTTTTGCTTTTTCTCAAGATTTGGCGGGACAAATGGGACAACCCACTCAACAGGTGCACACAGGGGGCGGCATCATTTGGGTGGTAGAGTTGCCATCTGGCATCTGGAAGCTCGGTGCTTCCATTCTGGTCTCTCAAGTCTTGTCAAAGCATCCCTGAGTGAGACGCTGGCCACACATTGTTACCGGGAAGTGTTGATGTGACCATTTTAACACTCACACAAGCACATATACATGCGTGTGTGACAGATTAAAAAGCAACCGTCACCGGGACGTGTGCCTCGTTTCAGTACTAAATTAAGAGCAACTAATACTTTGTATATAATTGCTTCATTACGACTTCATATGTAGAATTATTTTAATTGTATATACATATTGATGCAGACTCAGCCACTAGTACCAAGTGCTTGAAGGTGAAATTGCGCAAGTGACGTGTAAAAAACTTCATTTCAATGGTAATGGTTTCATTTATTTGAACATGCATGCACATGACATTGGAATACATCCCATAACACAAGTGTGTGATGGTAACTTAATATCGCCACAATTGTGTGTCATTTATCAATTTCTGCTCTAATTGTGCAAAATGCATGCACCTTACAGTGGAAAAAGCACTGTCAAATCTTGCATTTTTTTTCACATTCCCCGTGTGATAGAGTGACAATTTGTTGTGATTTTTTTCCACATTGGTGAAAAAAATTAGTAATAGTTTTATTGATCAAATTGATGTATTTAATTTACTATTATGGTCAACGTGCATGTCACAGAATTCTGTTTTTGGCAGCACTATCGGATAATAGAAAAAGGGATGGCCAACTCTATTGCAATGCTTGTTAAAATGAAAAAAAAATATCTAAAGTTGGGATTTGTGAATGTACTAATATCTGTCTGCTATCTGTCTGTGGTAAGATAAGTCAGAAGATTTGTTTATGAAGCTACCTAATTGAACTCCTTAATTCCTAAAAGTATCATTTTTTTAAATGAGGAATACTTTATACACGGTATTTTGTGCATAAATGATGAACCTGAATTTTTTCTCTCTCTCACACACACACACACACAGCTAAAAAGCCATTGTTAGTGTCATAATCACATTTAGTGGAAGCAATATGACACTGGGAATATCTGCCAAGGACAGGCAAGGCAATGTGAGAACATGCGGGTTTGTAATAAAGCAAAAAAAAAAAAAGATGAAATTAGCCACATGCTGAGGTCAAACACACTATCACTTGGTTTCTGACACTTTTTGGAAAGCCAGCATGTGTTTAAGAGAGGAAGACAGAGAGAGAGCGCAAGTATGTCTTATTTCCCATTTGAAATACTCCTTCACATATCTAAAAGTGTTCAAGAAAAATTAAAATTTTAATAACGTGAGAAGGCAATTTGTGTAGAAATTGCATGTGAATGCTGTTAAGTGCTGTAGGGAAAATTTAAGTGGGAATAGGGGAGCTCTGGGGGATGTGAAAAATTGTTAGCCTGGATATTTTAATGTTGGCTGGGATGCCTAAATGGGCTAAAAAATTAGGAAAAAAATTACATTTATGTTTGGGATATGTGTTATTTTTTGAGATTTTGGTGATTTGTTTGTCCAAGAGTTTTAAATAACAAGACTGTTTTCATGTTCAAATGCTTTGAATCAGAAGGGAAATGTGAAACAAACAGTGCTGTCTTGGAAAATGCGAAATTACAGAATTAATTAATTAGGGATGTCCCAATCTACATAGAAGGGTTTTTTTTTGTCTTTTATAGTCCAATCAGAACTTTACGGTAATATGATTTTGTTACAAACATAAATTAGTGGAATTAAGTATGGTTATGAAAATAGCTTTCCAAAGCATTAAAAATAATGCATCCGGTGTATTGCTGAATTTGATTTTTCACACACACAGCACAGCATGACCAACAATATTGTTTGGCTTTTGTAACAAACCCCCGAGTCAGGTCCGTAATCCAATAAAAGATAAAATTAGACCAAATGGCCATCCAAGGGAGCGGATGGGGGCCACAACTTAAAACATTTCTAGGACGTGAACAGCAAGCTGGGACGAATGTCCGTGCTTACTCAGCCAGGTACAGAAGGAAAACGTCATTGGCAATGCTGCATTAACTTTTACTCATTGAAAAATCTTTCTCTGCTTGCATCAAGCCCAGTCGATGTCACACCCCTGTTAGTGTTAAACCCCACTGTGATTGGTTGGTTCGTCAGCCCCGCGCACAACACTGTGCCACTCATATTGTAGCATTGCTGGGAACACTTCCTGCTTCCCGGGATCAACCTGCAAATGTCTGTTTATGACACCCGGAGTGAGACGGTCATGCTGAGCATTGACATCTCTTACTCTTTGCAGAAATAAATACTTTGTGGGGCCGCATTAACATTAAGGTTTCATATAACAATGGGGGCCACAAAACAATGACCTGCCATTTGCGGCCCGCGGGCCACAAGTTTGAGACCCCAGCTCTACAACAATAAAGAACAAAACATTTCGGCATGGTGAAAGTACTGCAAATGCGCCAGCATTTAATTAATCACAGCAGATAAAAAAATAAGAGCCTTTAATTACACGCACACTGTTCCGAGAACTTCCTTACTGCTCAAGTCCCTGAGCAGCCTATTTAATTATCTCTGCTGGACAAGAAAATATTCCTCTATAACATTATAACTGCTGATGAATCAACTTGCTGAACAGAGCTTCCCCCGGGCTGACACTGAGGGTTTAAGCGTTATTGCTCATGAGAGATGCAACTAGTTGAAAGTCCTTTCAGCAACAAACAGGTTTTTCTTTCTTGTAACGACATACAGGACACATTCCGATGAGTGATGAGCATGGACACAAACATCTACACGCTGTTCTTCGGACGAACCATTTCATTCAACAATGAATAGGTTTGATTTAATAAATACAAAAGGCATGAAAGGATGGTGGAAAGGGAGAAGGGCGGTGGAGGACCATGACAGCGGAAAGTGTCCTGAGTGGTAATTATCACTCTGGTCTGTTTCTGCACCGAAATTCTTCTGTTTATTTATTATTTTCTTTTTGCCCCATTTCGACTCTCAACTGCTTCCACATTTCTCAGCCAAATCAAAGCTTGCGTCATTAAAATGTTCAACACATTCAGGACATCCAGGTTACCCGTTGACACATTCCCAAAAGCATTTTCCATATTTTTCCGTAACAGCATTTGCATCGAAAATGAAAGGACCGTTATTACAATTTCCATATTTCTAAACTGATGTAAACCATTCTAACGTGAAAACCCTCATCCCAATGGGCACATTTTGCTAACTCTTTTACACGTCCCAAAAGCTTTCAAATTTCAAGAGGAACAGGACTGATCCAGGACATTGTCAACTGGTGCCACACAAAACTCCAGATAGATATCAACAGATAAATGGTGGTGGACTTTAGAAGAAACAGGACACCCCCAGAACCTGTTCTCATTAAAGGTAACCGTGTGCAGGTGGTTCACACCTGTAAATACGTGGGAGTGCATCTGGATGATAAACTGAACTGGATTGCCAACATGGATGCTCTGTGCAGGAGAGTACAGAGCCGTCTGTACTTCCTCAGAAGGTTTGCAGGAAGGTCCTTCCTGCCAACCAGGTTGGAAGGTCCTTCAACGTATGCCACTATTCCCACTGAAAAGGATTTTTTATCTTCCATATTTTTCAAACCGTCCCAAATGAAAACATTGAACACATTGAGCACTAGGGTTGCCCAGATACGATAGTGATACCAGGCCTATATCAGCAAAAAACAAGTATCGGATTTTATCGGCCTGCATCTAAAATATCTGATATTGGTACTCCAATACAAGCAGTCAATTACAGACTACCACAGCACGCCTATTTAGAGCCCATGTGATCACAACAACAGTGTGTGCTAACAAAGTAGCAAGGAGTAGGAGTGAAGTTGGCTGCGTGGTAGTATTTTTTGTTAAAGTCCAAAGCAGAAAACTTGTCATGCACAAATTTCCTGTGACGGCACAAAACCAGGGGAGGTTCATTACGACCAACCTCACCGTGCGGGAAACGGCCATGGGACGACAAGAAGTCGTTAGCTATAACCCCGTTGGTGGTGAGTAGTGTAGAGTTTAAATGCTTAATTGAGAATTTCGAACCGCAGAACCGCCACTACATTGTTAACAAAACTTTACTCCGGATTCATAAAGACCCCACAGAAGAGCAGTTTTAGTGGCAGATTACTATCACTGACAGACTGAGAAGATCATTCCTCCCCACGCCATAAGGCTTTTCAACACAACAAAGGGGGAGCGATAAAAACACACACAGGACTGGACTTATTAACTTATTATGTAATATTGCACTACAAATTTGTTGAAGTGTTGATTAATAAAGTATCTATCTATCTATCTAAAGAAGTAAATGGGTTTGTTTTTGTTTTTCCTCATACCTACCGTTGCTTCTTCAAACCATTCCATTATTAAAACATTCCGGACATTAAGGACATTTCTTTGGTAATTCCAAGAAAATAAAAAGGCAAAAAAGTACCAAGAAAATATTGCCAATTCCCAACATCCCCAAATGAAGGTACCATTATTAAGAATCACATTTCTCAATAAATTTAAACCATTCCAACACAAAATATTAACCTCACTGAATACACTTTGGATTTATTTTCTATATGCTAAAAAAAAATCAAATTTCCAGGAATTGCAAACCCCAACTATTGTAATTATTTAAAATATTTTTTTAACATTTCCCAATGTTCAGCTCATTCAGAACATTCAGGCCACCAATTGATCCCTAAAATTCCCGACATGAAAACATTCACCTCAATCAGCACATTGGGACAAACAATTTTACACATCACATCCCAAAGATTACCATTTTGCCTGAAATTCCACATTTCCCAAACATAAATTCCCTTAAAACTTTTATTCTCTACTCTTACTCTTTATTACCACTTACACATTTTTCAACCAATTTAAACTATTCCAATCGTAAAATATTAAGGACATCCAGCATTTTTTGTAATTCCACATTCCCAATTACCAACACTCCCAAATGAATGGATCACATTTAGTATCACATTCAACAAATTCAAACTATTCCAACTCCAAAAAAAATCATCTCATGGAATACATTCTGGCTTTATTTTATACATTCCAAAAATTCCCGGTTTTTCCGGAATTCCCCATACCTGCCAGCTCATTCAGAACATCCAGGCCAATGACTGATGCATTCCCACAAATTCACACATTTTCCTTGACAACAAGTTGCAAGTTCCACATTGCTCACATTTTGTAACCAAGTGAAACCATTCAAAAGCATTCACCTCAATCAGCACATCAGGACAAAGAATTTTACACATCACAAACATTTGCATTTCCCCACAAAATTCCACATTTCCACAAACATACATAATACATAATAATACATAATACATACAACATACATAATACATAATGAACATTCATTCATTCATTTTCTGTACCGCTTATCGTCATTAGGGTCACGGGGATGCTGGAGCCTATCCCAGCAGACTTTGGGCGAGAGGCGGGGTACACCCTGTACTGGTCGCCAGTCAATCGCAGGGCACATACAGACAAACAAACATTCACACTCACATTCATACTGATGGACAATTTTTAGAATCGCCAATTAACCTAACATGCATGTTTTTGGAATGTGGGAGGAAAGCGGAGTACCCGGAGAAAACCCACTCACGCACGGGGAGAACATGCAAACTCTACACAGAGATGCCCAACGGAGATTTTGAACCCAGATCTCTTCCAGATCTCCTGACAGTGTGGCCAATGTGCTAACCATTCAGCCACCGTGCGGCCCCATAATGATCATTTATTTTTTAACCCATAGGGACCCATTGAAAATAAATGAGCAAGGTTTACAATTTCCAAATTCCTCAAAATTGTCAAGGGATTGAAACAATTTCACCATGAAAACATTCAGCTCCTTCTAAACACTAACCCATAATTCCCTCTTTTTTTAAACATAAGTCAAAATTTCGCAATCCATTCTAACCATTCCATATATGAAAACATTCAGGCTAATCATTTTCCACATTCAAAAAATACCCATTTTTTCAGTAATTCCACATTTTCGCGCACAGTATTTAGGTTCATCCTCAGCTGTCCGGCATTCACACGCAATCCCTTCACAAATTGCCTTCTCTCGTTTCCTAATGATGTAGTGGCTGTCAATGAGGTCAAATGATCCTGTAAGAACAGGAGAAATATCGATCCAGCCATTACACAACACCACGTACTAATTAATGCATGTGTTTATGTGTTCATGGGTGCGTGGGTGTAAAAGCAAGACAAATACTACATAGAAAAACACAGTGTCTTTAAAAAAAAAACCCAAAAAAACTCAACAAAAGTTGGTGTTGGTTTTTGTGGGGGCACTTCTGACCACACAGTTCATCACCTCTCCCATTACTATAATGTGACAGATATGAAACCCAAGCTTAACTTGATATGCATGATATCTGATAGTTCTCACCTTGAATGTTTGAAGAGATCTGACTTTCACACTAAACATTTAAGGCACAACATGCCTATAGTTGTCCGGTGATTTGGAAATGTATATTGTTAATGACTCATTTTTGTGTGAACAGAGAGGGAATAATTACAAAACATGCATAACGTTGTTCATAGACAAACAAATCAAACAGATCCTTTTTTCACTAAATCACACATGTGGAAATGTTATGCAACGTAACGTACACCAATTTTGTCCAACAAGGAGAGAGAGCTATGACCTCAGGGGAAAATTTACCTAAAATATTTAACGCTCGCACAACACCAAAAACCTTTTGACCAGGAGTGTATTCAAACACAGAAACTGAACAAACGATTGGTAATTCCTGATACATGGAGAAGGGGGTGGGGATTAAACAAATGAGTCCAACTTCTTTTCAGGCATGTTTTCTTGAGTAAAGCCTAAACGTGACGTTCTTTAATTCACATTTTGGTCATGACTGTCCAAAGTCAACAAATACTCAAATCACTTGTCTGCTTAGTGTCGTCCGCATGTTTGTGGTGCCAAAGTGGATCTCTCAGATCAATTAGTCTGTCATTTGCTGATTGTGCTGGTCAGCACTACTTAAAATGATTGGCACCGGGCACTGTTGCTACACGACAGTCCAATATTGTGACAGCGATATGTCAGGTCTTTTTTTAACCCAATAGACCCGCTGAAATGGAATTTTTACCAGTTCCACATTTCTCACAATTGTCAACTGATTCAAATTTATTTTGACATGAAAACATTCAACAGCCGGATTGGTGCGGTGGGTGCAGTGATGCGGACTCCGCGTCGTCCGTTGTGGTGGAGAAAGAGCTGACCCGAAAAGGAAAGCTCTCAATTTGCCGGTCGATCTGCCGGTCCTACCCTCACCTACGGTCATGCACTTTGGGTAGTGACCCAAAGGACAAGATACAAGTTCTCTACACATGGTGGCCGGGCTCTCCCTTAGAGATAGGGTGAGAAGCACTGTAATTCAAGAGAGACTTGGAGTAGTACCGCTGCTCTTATGCATTGAAAGATGCCAGATGAGGTGGTTCGGGCATCTTCTCATGATGCCTCCCGGACGCCTCCCTGGGGAGGTGTTCAGGGCACGTCCGACCGGTAGGAAGTTATGTCGGTGAGACTATGTCTCTCAACCGGCCTGGGAACGCCTCGGGATTCGCCGGGAGGAGCTGGTCAAAGTAGCCGGGGAGAGGGAAGTCTGGGCTTTCCCTGCTTAAGCTGCTGCCACCTCGACCCGACCTCGAATAAGCGGAAGAAAATGGATGGATGGATTCAAAAACATTCCCCCAAACTCCTACCAAAATCAAATTTTCTGGCCCCCAAATTCCTGTAGAAATGAAATTCCAACCCGTTGAAACCATTCTAGCATCAAAACATTATTGGGTGTAATACTTTTCCACATCTCAAAAATTCCCACTTGTCCAGTAATTCCACATTTCCCGTACAGCATTTCGCTTCAGCTTGGGTTATTTTTATCATTCACATTGGCCCTCCCTGGTTGTTTTTATTGTGTTTATCTTTGTTGTTCAATGAAATGGTGCTTTTGTATTAGCTTTTACTGGCGGGCACATCAAAAGGCGGCATTTCCAAACAACAGTTGTCAACAAGTTGTGCTGCATTGCATTGATTTTTGCTATCATTTCCAATTCAGTGTGAACACATACAGACACTTGTGTTTGTGTAGCAGCTCATGTTATCGTGCTGAGCAGCTTAAAGATGGTGAATGGATTAAGTGTTTGTTGACACATAGTAAAGTAATCCGGTTAGAAAAGGCCAGTTGCATCCCCGTTTTATAGCTTCTGTCTGCTACTTCCTGTACTATTCTTTTTTTTGTTTTGTTTGCTTTTGTTTGGTTAAAACACATTATGCGCTTTTCACTTTCTGTTTTTTTGCCCAATCCTTTTCCATTGAGGGCCACATACTTGCCATAAAAAAAAAGCAGAGAATGCTGGGGCCATTATGTATTTTTAATTTGCATCTCAGCTTTGTTTTATTGAAGGTGACAAAATATGTAAGCAGAATAATACAATAATGTGCATTGCTAAACTGAGGAAGGACAACACTGCTTTAGTTTTTTCATTAACTAAATACAATATGTCTCCCAGGTTGAGCCATAGTTTTCTAATTGCAGTGCGTCAAATAAATTGGACATCCAAAAATGCTCAGAAAGTGGACAAATGGCAATCATCATTCACTGCAAGCTTCTTCCTCTAAAACACACCAGCAAGTCCACCTCTGAATGGCTGAAGAAAAACAAATTGAAGACTTTGGAGTCTGACCTGAATCTATTGCGATGCTGTGGCATGACCATAAAAAGGCGCGTCATGCTGGAAAAGCCTCCATTGTGGCTGAATGACAACAATTCTGCAAAGACGAGCGGGCAAAATTCCTCACTGCAAGTTATGGCAAGCGCTTGATTGCAGTTGTTGGTGCTAAGGGAGGCCAACCACTGTGTGTATTTTTTATACTGATTACTAAATCGGGGAATAGGTCCTTTGCTTGTCTTTACTTATTTTTATCTTCTGTTGATATTGTTTTACAGTCTTACATTGTTGTATGTATAATATCATTACAAAAAGTTTAGAGATAAAAATATTTGCGTTTTGGCCTAAAGTCGCACAATGATGATTCAATGATTTTGAAAAATGTTAAGTAAAAAAGTGTTGGTATCAGTATCACTATTTACTCTGTAATGCAGGGGTCGGGAACCTTTTGGGCCATGAAAGCCTCATATTTTCAAATATGTTTCCGTGAGAGTCATATCCTATTTTTTAACAGTGATCTCAACTAAAAGTTTGCGTTTGTAAGCAAGTAATTACTTACTATTTAATTAATTCGTAAATAGTCTCTAATTGGATGGATTAAAGTGCGGAGACGGTTTTATATCTTGAATGTTATTTCCAACACTGTGATTCCTGTCATGTTTTACTTTGAAATGTCAGCAAAATAAAACCAACATTATACATTATAAAACATAACATCTATATTTACTGTACTGAAAAAATATTTTAACTTTATTCCCATATTAGCTTTTTTTCCAACCTAATGTTCCAAAAATTAAAACATTTTGTTATTTTTTTTTGGTTTAACTGATTCTCATAATGTAGCAACATTTAAAAAATAAAAATGAACTCTTGGCTACCAAAATGACATTGTTTTTACAATAACATTACGAGTTTATTGTCATAAAATTGTGACTTCTTTCTCTTAATATTTTGACTTTCTACTCGTAAAATCACAGCATTTTTTCCCATTTCTTTCTCATAATTATGACTTTATTCCTGTAATGCTTTGACTTTATTCTCCTAATATTTCCATAACCTAGAAATGTTTTTTTTCTCCTAACATTTTGACTTTATTTTCCTAAAATCACTGCTGATTTTTCCACTTTTTGCTGTTTCCTTAACATTTTTTATTAAATTGTAGGTTTGTACTTGTGTGCCCGGGCCAGTAACTCGCTCAGACCACACTTTGAACACCCCTGTTGTAAAGCAAGATATGCTGCATGTATTTAAAAAAATAAAAATACAAATAAATAAATGTCATGATGTTAAGAAACATGTGGGAGTAACATACTTGCTCATCAACAGAGCCACATCTGGCTCTCGAGCCGTAGGTTCGAACCCCTGTTGTAATGGATTGATACCAAAATGAGCTCCCGCCTCAGTCATCACCCGCCTGACAAGAAGGCTTCACGCTCTCGCCTAAGAAGAAAAGTATACTCCTCGTGATACAAGCAGTCCCGCAAGTGCGCAAGCGTTGTCATTTCAACGACTTCCATCTCCATAATCAAACACCGACTTAAAGCGAGGCTTAATAAAATGAGTTGCGCACCAAACGCCCCCTCAAACCTGAACAGCTGCTTATTTAAGTGTCAATTAGCCGCGGGAAACTTGACGACTACTCACTTTTACAGGAGAAGTGTATCCTCCGGAGCTCTGACTTACACAGTATAATGCCATCTAATAAAAACATGATCCACCTTAATATAGGAAATATAGCCACTCAGCACTTTATCTCAGCGTTAATTGCAACATCATGTCTCTTAATGAAAGCCCGCTCTGGTGAGCCGAGTCTACTTGAATGAAAATACAGTTTACACTCTAGCGTGTGCGCATTTGTGCGACTCAAATAAAAGATGCCCTTTATTAATTATGAAAACCACACCTGTTAGGGAAAACCAGCGTGAGGATAACGGAAAAGCCCCCCCTCCATGTACACCACGCATTTACATAACACACTCAATTTGCCGTTATTGTGTCGATATGACCTTTTTTCCACAAAAATTATTACCAGGAATTGTTTTACACCGCCGTAAAATAATTCCTGGTCATCTGTGCGGTTGGCAATTCCCCCCGCACCTCAAATTTTGGTGTAATTAATGAGGAAGTGGTATTGCAATAGCCGATGTACTACCAAAATTCCAGGAACTTTACCACCAGAAGGCCAAATAATTCCTGGTCATCTGTGTGGCTTGCGCCTTTAAGGCACTGAAAGGATTTTGACACGATATCCGCCTTCACCAACTGATGACGCAGCACGCAGGAGCTACTGGGGGTTCAGTATCTTGCCCAAGGATGCTTTGACATTGGCATGGACGGACGGAGACTCGAACCAGCAACCTTCAGGTTGGGAGACGACCACTTTTACCACCCGAGCCGTGCCGCACGATTGGTAAGAGTGATGGTAAAAAATAAAATCTGTAATCCTGTATTTAAGTTTCTGTCAAGACATCAATAAATACCGTAATTCCTGGTGTATAAGACGCCCCAGTGTTTAAGAGGCATCCACTAAATTTGGAGAGAAAAGTTGCTCATAAACCGGACCGGGCTACAAGCCGAGTCCGTACAGACCAAGAGGCTCTTTACAGGAGCCAATCATGAGCTATGAGAAAACTCACGAGAAGCTGATCAACCCATCGGAAATGGCAGGAGGTCATTACTCATCTTAGAATGAACGCTAAAATCATCACACAGCAGGTTAACACTCGAAAGGTGGCAAGCAAAATAATTGACAAGTACCAATACAATCGTAATTTTAAAAAAATTCTTCCCATCATGCATTGCTTCCCTGCAAAGCGGTTCATCCACCAGAGGGAGCTCCCTCAGATGCAACTGAATTAATCACTGCAGCGCCAAATGCTTTGCTGGGAAGTGCCGCATGATAGGAAGAATCATTGGAATCGTATCGGTACTTGTCTTGTATATTTCCTACCATCTTTTGAGTGTTAAGTTGCTGCGTGACGATTTTAGCATTCCTTCTAAGATGACACCGATCAGACTATCTAATTGGTGATGACCTCCTGCGATTTCCAATGGGTTGACAAGCTCGTGGTGAGTTCCCTTGTAGCCCGCGATTGGCTTTGAGACATCTTGAGACATCACAAGTGAAAAGAAACCATCCTACCATTGTCACTGTCGGACTTGTTCTCGTGCTCGGTATCGGTGAGAGTCAGCACCGAGTTGGAGCGGCTGGACAGACAAGAACTCCTCCCAGACGATTTGGCCAAACCCCCGCGGCTCCACAACCGCATGGCTCGCTCCGGGGACATCACAGCCTGGCCGTCCACGTCCAGTTCCTGGGTCGTGGTAACAGAGAAACCACGGTGGGGAAGGCCCATCTCGGAGCAGAACACCAGGCCATGGCGTGAAGGTGGCTCACAGATGCCCAGCTGACGAAGACTGAAATTGTGACCTAATGGTAAGAGTTGGAACATAACCATTAGAAACATAACGTAAACCTTTCTGTCAACATTAACGCCGCACGGTGGTCGAGTGGTTGGCATGTTGGCCACACAGTTAGGAGATTCGGAAGATCTGGGTTTGAGTCTCCGTTGGGCATCTCTCCATGGAGTTTGGATGCTCTTCCCATGTGGGTTTTTTTTCTCCGGGTACTCCGTTTTCCCTCCCACATTCCAAAAACATGCATGTTAGCTTAATTGGCGACTAAAATTGTCCATAAGTATGAACGTGAGTGTGAATGTTTGTATGTCTTTGTCTATATGTGCCCTGCAATTGACTGGCGACCAGTCCAGGGTGTACCCAGCCTCCCGTCCCAAGTCAGCTGGGATAGGCTCCAGCATACCTGTGACCGTAGCGAGGATAAGCGGTATAGAAAATGGATTAAAATCAACACAAGCTTAGGCGGAAACACTACCGAATTCAAGAAATAACTTATGTCAAAACAGGAAGGTGGTGTCCGTGTGGTGTCTCGCTGTAATGTGATAATTGTAAAGGTATAAAAATGAGATTTGTGTTAACATTTATGGTTTTCTGGAACGGATTAATTGGACTTCCACGATTTCTTATGGGTACCGTCCGTTTCCGTTAGAGTGGGACCTTCTGGAACGGATTAATGATGCTGAGCAAAGTTCCAGTCTATCACTTTTCCACAAGAAGACAAATGAAGCACATTTGATCATGGGTAATTAAGGATGAAGGTGAAAATTACCTTCTTCAAACTGGAAAATGAAATCAGGTTCAGATGATACGCAATCCTTTAAAATATGAATGAAAGGGAGGCCAAACAAATTATCTGAAAGATCGCAGGGTGTTCCCGTTCATCTTTAATCAGCAAATGAAAGGGAAATTATAAAGGCTTTCCTTAATTAATGTCACAACTGAAGATAAAGAGTGCTGCACTCCAATTAAAACTTGTATTAATTTTAAATGAGCTCCAATTAGAGCAAAAGTGAAAATGAAGCGGATGAGAATTTCTCCAAATTGACAATGCATTAATTGCGGGAGAAAACCGGGGCAGCTAAAGTCTGGCGTACTTTTTTTTGATAAAGACGCATTTAAGTTTGGATTTTTCATCATTCTTGCCTTTTGTTGCATTTTGTCAAATGTCAGGTTTTGATGGAGCCGCCCTGGCAATTGGAGACGGTAGAGCATGCCTGGATGAACGGATCTGTGACTCCTATATTTGCATGCTTGCATACAATAGTACCGCATAATACAAAAGCTGGCGTATAATGTGGGGGGGCCTCCCACAGTCGGCCAAATGTGACTCGAGAGCTGTCGGCATTGAGCTAAAATCTCCTCTGTCAACTCGAGGTTAAGGGTTTAGCTACAGTGGTGTGTAAAAGTGTTTACCTCATTTTTTGCATGTTTGTCACACTTAAATGTTCCAGATCATCAAACAAATTGAAATATTAGTCAATGAAAACACAAAATAGGTTTTTTCAAAGAAACTTTTTATGTTAAGGGAGAAGAAAATCCAAACCAACATGTGATTGCCCCCCTATTAAAACATAACAACTGATATTAATTGAGCTCTAACAGCGTGGAAAAGGTTATTCAGCCATTTCTAGCATTGGGACTGCAGCAAATCACTGTGAGAGCCATTATCCACAAATGGCCAAAACACGGAATGATGGTGAACCTTCCCAAGAGTGGCCAGCCAACCAAAGTTACCCCAAGAAAGGCAGCAATGACTTATCCTAGAGGTCACAAATGATCCCTCACTAACATCCAAAGAATTTGTGACTCCACCATAAGAAAGACACTGGGAAAAAGCCTGCAGGGCAGAGTTCCAAGACGGAAACCAATGCTGAACAAAAAGAACATTAAGGCTCGTCTTTTGTCAGAAAACATCTTGCTGATCCCCAAGACCTTTGGGAAAATACTCAAGGTTTTCCAATGTGTGTGTTCCACTACTTCTGCCTAAAAGTAACAGTGCACTTCAGAAAAAGAACATCATAAAATATGGTGGTAGTTGTGTGATAGTATGGGCTGTTTTACTGCTTAAGGACTTGGAAAACTTGAACATTGAATGATGAATGGAAGCATGAATTCCGTTGTCGAGCAGAAAAATCCTGAAGGAGAATGTCCGGCCATCTGTTGATGACCTCAAAATGTAACCAACTTGGGTTCTGCAGCAGGACAATGATCCAAAACACACCAGCAAGTCCAGCTGAATGGCTGAAGAAAAACTAAATGAAGACTTTGGAGTGGCCCCGTCAAAGTCTTGACCCGAACCCTATTGAGATGCTGTGGCATGACCGTAAAAAGGCTTCATGCTGGAAAAGCCTCTCGTGTGACTGAATGACAACAATTCTGCAAAGATGAGTGGGCCAAAATTCCTCCAAAGCGCTGTAAGAGATTTTTTCCCCCGCCCTAAAACTGCATTTTGTGTTCAGTTGTGTTGTCGTTGACTATTATTTAAATTCAGTGTGACAAACCTGCAAAAAATAAGAAACTACGAAGGGGGCGATCACTTTTTCACACCACTTTGCACAGCTGTAGCAGCTGGCATCTGTTACAAGGGTGACACGAGGCCTCGATGCCCATGGAAACAAACGGAGAGAAAGATCAGATGAAAACACCCGCTTGCCCGGGCATGGCCACGATCATATCTGTAAGTCAGAACATAAGGGAGTCAGACCTTCTTGTGGGGAGCAATTGCTCTTTACATCAAGACGGCCTCCCTTGTCGAGATTGAAGTTGTGCTTTTTTTGCTTTAATCAGTCACACGTATGAAGCTGAATCAGGAAGTGACTGCTTGGCGGGTCTTGATTGAGACAAAAGAATACGCTGATGAGGGTGACCTTGGTCCTTTTAGGATTACCCTCAGGATCCTCTTTTCATGGATAAAAAAAGCAGAATCTTCATTGACATCAGGGGTGTAATGAGCTGTTTGGAACTTAGGACATTTTGCGCCCATCGAATTTTGACAGTCCTCAGTCAAAATGTCGCCTTGGGCTGCAGGCAGACCCTATTCACCTAAACAGCAGATGGAAATGGCGGGGTTCAGGTTCATTTCTACGGATTATTCTACTTCTTCTCCCTGAACTTTTAAAAATGCATTATGATCATAGATGAAACGCAAAGATATTTCATTTAAGTTTATAAAAGGAAGTGATGTTTATTCCAAATGGGTTTTAAGTATGACCGAACAGATAATAAAGGATCAGAATTGATACCCACCATCTATGCTATAATCATCTTGCTCACGACGAACCATGTCCTTGTGTCCCTTTGTAGTCCCATAAAGTAACCTGGCACAGAAAAATCATAAAAGTCTGATGAATTCGAAAACAAAAACATATAACTACAGATCCACGTGATTACCAGGTGGCAGGCAGAACGCATGTTTGTTTTTTTTCCTCCTTTCGGATTGCTCCTGATTTTAGCGTGACGGGTTTTGGCTTAGTTGTTATGCTAGATGGCCTTCCTGACGCAACCCGGGCCAGGAATGGAATACATGCCCTCTGCCTTTACACCACCGTGGCTACACATGGACAGAATGCATACGCAGTGTTGAAAATACGTATTTGAGCCCCTGTTTACCCCATTCCAAAGATACTGTACTTTTATGGATTTTATTTAAACATTAAAAAGTGAAAAAAAAAGTTCTTCCAAAGTCATTGGTTTGGTAGAACAGACGTGCCCATACATCATGGAACATACACAGAACATTGGGAGAAATATGACATAAGTATTTTTAAATGGGGAGGTTCAATCACCCTGTACATACAGTATATGTGCTACAGCTTTATGGATGTGTTTGACCATAGGGGTTACATACATACATACATAGAGGTTGTAATAATAATAATCAGGGCTGGAAACACATGCTTACTCTCCATCAAGCATGGGTACCAACCTAAAGAAGAATCACGCACTTTCTGTCCAAACAAACAACACAAATTTCAAAACTATCTATTTTTGTTGGAACCCATAAACAACAAAAATTGGTGTAATTTCAAATGGGCAGCGGGATTATTGCAGTTCTAACCTGGTCTGGTCTTGATGCTGGTCGTAGGCCTTGAGCGTTTCACTAGAAGAGTAAGACTTTTGAGTCGGGACTCGCAAGCCGTGGGGAACAATGGCACAATCTTCACTGTCCCCTGAAGAACCTATGATAGATTCAAGGACCAGATTTCACATTTCTGGAAGATGGAATTCAGACACCTAAGATGATGGTGTACAGTCCCAGTCTTTTCCCAAGCTTTACAATAAAAGTACCCTTATATCAGGGTTTTATGCTATTCATTCCAATACCGATCAACTTTGAAAAAGACTGGCCGATACCAATACCATCCATCCATTCATCCATTTTCTATCCTCATTAGGGGTGCGGGGGTTGCTGGAGCCTATCCCAGCCGACTTCGGGCGAGAGGCGGGGTACACCCTGGACTGGTCGCCAGTCAATCACAGGGCAGATACCGATACCGATCATTTGAATTAATTGTTACGTTTACTGTTACAGTTGTAGGTCACTTCCATACAAGACTGAGTAGATGTGCTACTTTTTAACCCAGAAGAAGCCATAACACTTTAAATGTGTCCTTTACAACATTGTGCTTAAGTTGAACTCATCAAAGGGGTCCACCCTCAATCCCGACCAATCACAACAGAGTAGGCGTGGCTGGGGGTGGAAACTGCGTTTGTGGAGACCAAGAGTTTCGGCCAAAAGGAAAACAATTATCCTGTACACAACATTGACGTTTATAGAGTAATTCAAGCTTACTAAAGGTAAGGTAGGTTAAGTACATGCTCCGTTGAATTATTAAAAAACTGAATTTTCTCTCGGAAACCTGGGAATCGCCTTTGTATTTCCAGGCCTTTGTATTAAGTTCTGGACTCCTACAGAGCAGCTACACACAATAACCCGCACAGAATTCTTTCTAGATCTCCCAGACTTTGGTCCTTTTCCTGCGGCGTCTCCTTGCGTTTCCTGAATCCGCCCAGACCATCTGTACAATTTACTCCTCCTCCACGTACGCCTCCTGCCAAGCCCACTCTGCTGTGATCGGTCACACTCCCAAGCGCTTCCGAGGACTTCGGGAGAGCTGCCGGACCCCACTTCCTAATTCAGGTGGGACAGGGGTTGACAGTAAATGGCCATTTATACAGGTTGGCAAGGCAGAGGGACAGAGATGGGAAGGACGTGCAGCAGGTTAGGGTGATGAAGGATAAGGATGGAAGGGTATTGACAGGTGCCAGTAGTGTCATGGGAAGATGGAAAGAGTACTTTGAAGAGTTGATGAATGAGGAAAATGAAAGAGAACAAAGAGTAGAAGAGGTGACTGTTGTGGACCAGGAAGTAGCAAAGATTAGTAAGGAAGAAGTGAGGAGGGCATTGAAGAGGATGAAGAATGGAAAGGCACTCGGTCCTGATGATATACCTGTGGAGGTATGGAAGTGTCTAGGAGAGGTGGCAATAGAGTTCCTGACCGGGTTGTTTAACAAGATCTTAGATAATGAGAAGATGCCTAAGGAATGGAGGAGAAGTGTGCTGGTGCCCATTTTTAAGAACAAGGGAGATGTGCAGAGTTGTGGCAACTACAGAGGAATAAAGCTGATGAGCCATACAATGAAGTTATGGGAAAGAGTAGTTGAAGCTAGACTAAGGGCAAACGTGAGCATTTGTGAGCAGCAGTACGGTTTTATGCCAAAAAAGAGTACAACAGATGCAGTATTTGCTTTGAGGATGTTGATTGAGAAGTACAGGGAAGGTCAGAGGGAGCTGCATTGTGTTTTTGTAGATCTGGAGAAAGCTTATGACAGGGTGCCCAGACAGGAACTGTGGTATTGTATGAGGAAGTCTGGAGTGGCAGAGAAGTATGTTAGAGCGGTGCAGGACATGTACGAGGACTGTAAGACAGTAGTGAGGTGTGCTGCAGGTGTGACAGAGGAGTTCCGAGTGAAGGTGGGACTCCATCAGGGATCAGCTCTGAGCCCCTTCTTGTTTGCTATGGTGATGGACAGGCTGACGGACGAGGTTAGACAGGAATCTCCATGGACTATGATGTTTGCAGATGACATTGTGATATGTAGTGAGAGCAGGGAACAGGTGGAGGAGAAGCTTGAGGGGTGGAGGTTTGCCCTGGAAAGGAGAGGAATGAAGGTCAGCCGCAGCAAGACGGAGTACATGTGTGTAAATGAGAGGGACCCAAGTGGAAGAGTGAGGTTACAGGGAGAAGAGATAAAGAAAGTGGAGGATTTTAAGTACTTAGGGTCAACAGTCCAGAGCAATGGAGAGTGTGGAAAAGAGGTGAAGAAGCGTGTGCAGGCAGGCTGGAATGGGTGGAGAAAAGTGTCGGGTGTGATGTGTGATAGAAGAGTTTCAGCTAAAATGAAAGGAAAGGTGTACAAAACTGTGGTGAGACCAGCGATGTTGTTTGGTTTAGAGACAGTGCCGCTGAGGAAAAGACAGGAGGCAGAGCTGGAGGTAGCAGAGATGAAGATGCTGAGGTTCTCTTTGGGTGTGACCAGGATGGACAGGATCAGGAATGAGCACATCAGAGGGACAGCACATGTTAGAGGTTTTGGAGATAAAGTCAGAGAGGCCAGACTGAGATGGTTCGGACATGTCCAGAGGAGAGATAGTGAATATGTTGGTAGAAGGATGCTGAGTTTTGAATTGCCAGGCAGGAGGCCTAGAGGAAGAGCAAAGAGGAGGTTTATGGATGTAGTGAAAGAGGACATGAAGGTAGTTGGCGCAAGAGAAGAGGATACAGAAGACAGAGTTAGATGGAGGCGATTGATTCGCTGTGGCGACCCCTGAAGGGATAAGCCCAAAGGAAAAAAAGAAGAAGAAGATCTTTGGCATGAATAGAAAAATAATATATACACAGTATATTTTACATTGTCGGTGGGATTGAGGTGGTCCTCAAAGTATTCCTTCCACCGTTCCCACCATACACGGTGTTGACTGTGCACTGCTTCCCCCTCCTGAGACGGCGGGTGGTAGTCCAGAATCTCTTCGAGGTTGTTTTCCATGGCGTCTCCGAACTCGTCCCATGTCCGAGTTTTTGCTTCAGCCAGATGAGGTGGCTCGGGCATCTGGTCAGGATGCCTCCTGGACGCCTCCCTGGGGAGGTGTTCACGGCTCATCCGACCGGTAGGAGACCTCGGGGAGGACCCAGGACACATTGGAGAGACTATGTCTCTCGGCTGGCCTGAGAAGGCCTCAGGATCTGCTGGGAGGAGCTGGACAAAGTGGCCGGGGAGAGGGAAGTCTGGTCTTCCCTGCTTAGGCTGCTGCCCCCGTGACTTGACCTCGGATAAGTGGAAGAAACTAGATGGATGGATGGATTTTATATTGTATAAAATATGCACCATCATTTTACTTGTTATGACTTAAAAATAATTCTCATAGGTCAAAGTCTAGTTTAAAATTTGCTCCAAGAGCCGTTGAGTGAATCCAAATGAAGGAATGACGTTCTCACCAGGGCATCGTCCCTCCCTGTCCGTGTGGCCCTTGGTTAGTGAGCAGTAAGGACGTCGCTCTTTCACTTCCATAATGCTTCTGCTGGTGTTGCTGGCAAACATTGAGGCATGCTGCGTGACAGCTGATCAGGCAGAAAGACAGATATGAGGAGGAAAACAGAAAGAAAGCAAGAATAAAGAGCGAAGAGATGGAGTTGAAGTCCACCTGTGAATACAGAGAACACACACAGGGTATCCGTCAGTCAGGGTGGGTTCATTTTCAACAAACACACTCTGAAGCCTCGCAGTGACCTATGCTGGAGCCTATCCCAGCTGACTTTGGGCGACTTTCGCACAAACATTCACACTCACATTCATACCGATGCACAATTTAGAGCGGCCAATGAAGCTAACTTGCATGTTTTTGGAATGTGGGAGGAAACCCGAGTACCTGGAGAAAACCCACGCACGCACGGGGAGAACATGCAAACTCCACACAGAGAAGTTGCTCTGTCCTGCTCTGAAGTTGCAGAGAAGTTAAAACTGACTGTTAAATATACTTATTATAATAGTAGACTTAGTGTTAAATGTATGAGGCATTACAAGAATTTCACAAATTTGTAGTAGTTATAATCCAAATAGCAGACTTTCACTGGAATATAGCCTAGAAAAAGTCTGATTTTAGCCACTAGCTTTTTTGAAAGACAATCAGGGCACCTTTTAGGAAGCTATAGACAGAAATATTGACACATTGATTTCACTGGCTTTTTAGAGATTGCCGATTTCACTGTTTTGCGGGTTGGTGGAGTTATGCCCACATAGGTGTGCTTTTTTTAAGTCCAAATGGTGGACACCATTGGACACCTGATTTAAACTCTCATGGTGTATTCTGACACTTGTTTGTCCCCCCTTATGAAGGCCGGATGGCTGAAACTCGTTGGGGCTGGATAAGGTCCTTTAAGACATGCCACAAAACAAAAGTATGCTTTGTTATGACTATTTCTTCTTGGATTGAACGCTTCTCTCTGCAAGGGCGCTTCCACATCAACAGGCTAAGATGAACCCAGAATTCGTCCTGGCACGTGATAAAGTCCTGATAACTTTTATATGACTCTGCTTCTGTCCTTCAGTCTGGTTCAACTGAGCAGAATAAATATAATCAAAGGCAAATTTTGTCATTTTCACGCCACAGTTTGCCATCACAAAACAGTTTGTGGGACCAGGGCTATTCTGTGGGAACGTTGGGGCGGACGGAACCGGTTCCCAGCTCTACCTTGACCAGAATTGTTGGAGCCCAACGTGCTGTGGGGTGGACGCGCCTGGTTAGGGTTGGATTTTCTGTGTCATTTTTTATGTTTTAACCAATTATTTGGGGGGTTGAAAGACTGTGGGCTACATGAGTGTGGAATTGAGACAGGTTCTATGATCCAACATCAATGGGCTTTGGGGAGGAAAAAGAAAAGCAGAAATGTTAATTAGGAAAGTTGTCATGAGTTCCGTTTTTTTTTGTTAGAAAAAAGAAGAACGAAAGTGGACTTGGTTTGGCAAGTTCTGATTAAAGAATGAGTTGAAAGAAAGTCTACATAGAAAAAGACCAAAAAAAACTAAGCAACCAGCAGGGGGTGGAGACTACACGGGTCATTAAGTGCTAGAGAGAGTTTAACATTCATTTAACGGCATTTAACTTTCATTCTGCAAGAATCCAAGGCTCACGCGCATGCGCCATTTCTGCCACCGGCAATAGGATAGAATAGCCTTTGTCAACTTAAATGTTGCTGGTGACGCTTGACTTCACTGGTGCTTTCCACACTGTGGACCGCTCCATTCTCCTCCAACGTTTGGCTCAGACTGTTGGCCTTCGTGGGTCCGTTCATTGCTGCCATCATTCCACTTCTGCGTTCCCTGTACTGGCACTCCAGTCCGTTTCAGAGTTGATTTTTAACTCTTAATGTTTGGTTTTAAGGCAATTCATGGCGCTGCCCCTTCTTATTTATGGGAGCTTTTACATCGCCCCGGCAAAGCTCTGCGGTCTGACAACCAACAGCTGCCAGAGGTTCCCCAGTCAAAGTATAAACAGTGGGGTGATCGATCCTTTTCTGCAGCTGGTCCCAGGTTTTGGAACATCTCACCTGTTGAATTGAGGACCATCACAGCAAATACACCGTGGCTAAGTAGGACGTTGGACATTCGCCTCCGTGCGCAGATTGTTCTCCCACGGTGCGCCGAGCTCACACGGGAATTGCTGCTCTAACCGCTGGCTGTTTTTCTAGGGGCCGTCAATAAATTACTATTTTGGTGGAAAAAAAAATACTAATACCAGAAAAATCTCTACATTTGTCTGTGGTCGTTTTGAGAAAATAAGGTTTGGAAAGTCTCCAGATCGAGCGAAAAAATCTCCAACTTGGCAACACTGGCCTGTAAGTGAGATGGGAAGCCATTCATAGTTAGAGTATACAATAAATAATTGTTCATAAAAAATATCAGAGCATATATCCTCCTAATTAAAAAAATACACAGGAAATGATTCAGAAAATAAAAGAATGTCTCTTTCCGCAAAAACACTCAAGAACGGGATCAATAGAATGGTTATTGATGACAATTCAGCGCAGGAATAATCGGTATTAAGCAAACAAAACGGATGTGCTGATATATGAACTCTGATAGGCTTTTTTATCCTAAAGTTGGCAACATTTTTATTGAAATTTTAGACAAATCAGTTCACTGTTTAAATGAATAGTATTGTTGGTAGGCCTACACGTGTTGCCACACTTTTGTTTGTTGAATTTTGCGGCCACAACAGGTAACATTTTAAAACATTAATTTTTAAAAGTTTATAGTTTCTGCAATGTTTTGCGGCTCCCGAACATTTTGTTTTACTCGAGTATGGCTCTTTTGATGGTAAAGGTTGCTGACCCTTGGTCTATACAAAATAATGTATTGATTAATTGACTGATGGCTGATTCCTGGCCAGCAAGAGAAAAATATCTGTCAACAACACTTCACACGGTACTGTTTTGTGAACGTCGGCCAGTACGAAGATGGACTATCCGCCAAACTGTTGTGAAGTTCAATGCCTTTCTAACGTTGTTGGCTCTGCATGCTGCAGTTTTTAACACCCAGTTCCACTGACATCGCAAATCCGGACTTCCTTATATGGGCAATGTTAAGCAATGGCTCGCAGGAAATGTTTGTTGGGGTGTGAGGGAAAGCTAATTTTGTTTAGCAAAATTATTTTATAAGTTATTTGTTGGCACGTGGTAGAAACCAGGTGTCAAAAGGGAGGATACTACAGAAGTAAAATTACATCCACCTTCAACACTGCTGCAACAAGTCTGACAACTTTGTGTTGGAAAGACAACGGGAGATGGACAGAGGACCGTGGGAGGTTGTATTCACCACATCATTCATTCATTTTCTATACCACTTATCCCCAATAGGGTCGCGAGTATGGTGGAGCCTATGCCAGCCGACTTCAGGCAAGGGGCGGGGTACACTTTTTTGAGGACAAAATGTGCACATGCTGGACAGAGAAGACAAATGGTCTGAAAGAGAAATGAGGGAAGCCATCTACGTTAAGGTTGAGAAACCATCTCTGAACAGAGGCGGGGGTCTACGACACCACCTTTCTCCTGCATACAATGCTGCCCTTTCATCCCTTCCCAAAAAACTTGATCATGTCTTTTAGCCTCTAAGAAATAAACCACCTTGGTTTAAGATGGGTCCATGACCATCATTGCAACTGAATATGATGGTAATGATAGCGATACCACCCAAACGAGCATTGCTGGCGAGGTCCATGACCATCATTACATCTGTATGAGATGTTTACAAAGGTTATACCACCCAACGGTCCTCGTTTGAGGACCGAGGTCCCACTCCTTTGTATCCTAACGATTGTCATTTGACACCACTAAAGAGCCAACCATTCCTGTCTGGACCTGCCTCCTACTTTATAGGATAAATAGACTGGATCTTGCACCAGGCTCTCAGACTAGAGCTGTCCTTTGTCCAGGACGAGTGTCTGGTGTGTGTCCACTAAGTCTTTGAGCCTGAACTTGACTAGAGCTGTCCAAACTGGTCTGACTGGTGTGTACCCTGCCTAGTCCACCTAGGAAGCTAGGAACGATCCAACACAGCTGAGATAATGCCAACCGCATTTGGACAGGTGGGGAAGAAATTTGGCGACCATCTACTTCCTGTATGTGATGTGCCAGCTCACCAACTGTTCCAAGCCACCAGCTCATCTCCACCATCCCTAGAGACGACATGCTGATCATCAGGGGGGATCGAAGTCAGGGATTGAAGACGACCAACACCGTTTTTACAGATGCACAATATTCCTTTGGGCCCCATCCCCCAATTGAATGTGTGACACCCCTATTCACTGAAAGCCGCACAGCAGACCCACTGCAACCCTCTTCACCGTTGTAGCCCATTCCCCCTCCCATGTACAACATTGCCCATACCCCATTCCCATCATCACTGATAACAGCCAAGAGAGGTCAAGTGAACTGAGAAGGAAGCGCAACAAAAGCCGACAAATATGTGCCCTCACCGTGTCCATTGCCCCTTTCTCCCCTCTTCCCCCCTCATCACAAGCTTGCCGCACTCAATAAAGACCTCTCATGCATTGCGTCTCATTAATAGTGTTTAAAACATGAAGCATCTATTTAGATTTCCAGGGTAATGTGGGTTTAGAGGTTCACATTAGTTGCATGTTATTTTGTGTCTATTTTGTTTATATGGCTCTTTCACTGTAGTTTAAAAACATTGCTAGTATGAGTTCCAAATATATAGCTGGGGTATGCTGGAGCCTATCCCAGCTGACTTCGGGCGAGAGGCGGGGGTACACCCTGGACTGGTCGCCTGCCAATCGCAGGGCAGACAAACAACCATTCACACTCACATTCATCCCAATGGACAATTTTGAATCGGCAATTAACCTAACGTGCATGTTTTTAGAATGTAGAGGGGAAAAAACAAAACAGGCACGAGGAGAGCACACAAACTCCACACAGAGATGCCCAATGGAAATTCGAACCCAGATCTTCCAGATGCTACACACAATTGACGATAATTATGCCTGTCTGTCGTGTAATCATGTTTTTTGTCATTTTTATGATCATTTTTATGATCAAATGTGGGAAATGTGATGGAAAAAATGGGATCCATAATGGGACAATGGAGCTTCAAGTTGTGCAGGGGCGTCAAACGGCAGATGGCTATGTGGAGAAGAGCAGGGAGCATCCCTCATGATTGAAAGTCCTTGTTTGTATGGTAATGACTTGTTTTTTCAATAGTCACTCTTTTGGACCGTCCTGTGTGTTCCTCTGATCTAAAGCTAATTGAGAACATTTGGGCGTGGATGGCAAGGGAAGTTTAAAACATAGACATTTATTCCAGGTAGTGGTTCGGTGAAGCCATCTTCACCACGTGGAGTGGTGTTCACTCCACTCACCTGTTCATTGATCTACAGTACATGTCAAGCTCTTCCGCCTAAACCTGAGAAGTTTGAGAAGATGGTAGAAGACACTTTATCGACTCAACTCCGGGTGAGTTTCGTGAGGTTTTTTTTCATACCTTGACTATTTAATGAAGCTTGCCAGGTTAGGTGGATTGCATGTTATGTGGTATATATTACGTTTTATTTCAATACCGGGGTTACAACATGACCTACAGCATGTGTATATTCCTACAAGTACAGTGACAGTTACCATGGCAACACAGTTGCAAGCAGGCTGGCCCCGGGCATTGCTGTAAATGGTAGGTACTTTGTTCCTTCCACAGTGCTGCACGTTGACCTCAGAGGTAACTCCTCGTTCATTACTGTGACGTTTATCCACCAACATGCTTCCACGTTGCACTGCCATAAATGAAGAGTGGGGGTGACAATCGATAGACCGATGAAAAAAATGTAAGAATATACAAACATGCCACCAATGGGCATTTCTCTGCCCTCTCTTTAAAATGCACAAGGTCGCATTGCAGTGTTTAATCAGGGGGTTCAAATGAAAATCACATTTTGTCATGAATATGATGTGCATGAATTGTTTTTGCAGAGCTGAAGACCCAAGAGGAGATTTGAACAAGTCTGATCTTTTAAAAATATTCTTCCACATGAAAGACGGATTTGAATGGGTTTAGCGTGAAGTTTTGCCGAGCATACTTGTAAACGTTCGCTAAGGCAGCAGAGTGTTCATATTGCAAAATATTATCTCTTTCAAAGTGCGTCACTTACTTCGCTGATAGTTCTACCCTGTTAACATCGTAAATGTGGGAAGCAAAAATTACTTGAAAATACATGGAAAGGACATCATTACTGTTTGTTGATATGTTTAGATTTGGTTGGAAAGTGAAAACTATAGAGATAATACAATTATTTTCATTTATATTGCATTGCATTTTTTATCTAAGAGCGTTTTGTCTTTTTCTTCTACAGTTGAGCTGCAGTAACCAAGCAATTTCCCTTGTAGTTCAATAAAGTCTAAGTTTAAACTATTTCTATCAATAAATTATCTGATATGCAACAAAGATAACTACATGGAATTATATTTAAAAGTATATCGATATTGGAAACATGGGCTATTCTTTCAGAAATCCCCCAGTTTTTTCATGTTTGATGCGAGTGGTGACTGTTTGACGGTCCTTGAATGCACCTTCTTTACTATACAGGACTTTTATCCTTTTTCTTTCACCTCATATTTGCTCCCAAATGCTGATACAATGCAGGAATAAAGGTAAGATTTGATGACCTTATTGAGCACTAATGTGCATATTTGTGGTACACAACCTCTCTGAAAAACAAACTCCAAGCGGACGGTGGTTCTGTATTCATGTAGTGCTTTTAATTTCATGTCGTTCCTGTCATACTTGTGCACAAATCATACTAAATAAGATGGCTATAATGTACAAACGATCGCTATAATGCTATTGTCAATGGTATAGCATTTGCTAGCGCCCAAAACAGCTCTCATCGGCTCTGCCGGTAGCTAGCAGCTCCTAGATTAAATTTGAGCAAGCATTTCGAAGTAAAAGAGACCGCTCACATCTAAAAACTTGTTAGTCGGGAAACTTTATGCCAAGGTAGCACTGTATAAATGACAAAACAATACCTGCAGTGTGCCTGTCACTTCCCACTTCTCCCAGAAGCGATGTACTTGGTGACAACTCCAGTCAAGTGCAAAACAAATAACTTTGGTCTTGTTGAGGGAGCCATCTGCCGGGGCTTATCTTCAAAACACCCGTTTCTCTGCCCATTTCTGCTCAGTATTTGCTACCCCATGTAACAATTTGTAATGAAAAATCTGTGATGACAAGTTAACAATTGACAGAAAGATAGTTTGTTGTTCATAATTTAATATAAGTAGGGCAGAGTAATATTGTACAAGCAGTGGTAAGAAAAGAGAAGTAGTAAGTGCAGGAGGGATTGGACTTGGCGTTACAAGTACACAGTGCTCCCCGACACTCCTTCCTTGTGCAACTGATTGTACGGTTTCTTGAATACGCTTGTTTTAGTGCACTGTTTGAGTTCCTTACTCAACCCGTTCTGTAATTGGACTCCACGTACTGATACGCTCAAGGATTTTGGTGTGGTTCACGCATATACAGACAGATACCCCGAGAGTACACAGATACACAAGTTTAACAAGTTTAAATATTCCCTAAGATCATATTCCTCCTCTCTCGCTGAGAAGAGTTGTGTAATGTTTGCTTTATACGTCATTTTAGCTGTTTGAAGGTTTTCCAGATCAGCAAATTTTGAACAATTGTGATGGTGAAAGAATAAAGGGTTTGTACACTCACCATAAGCGGGATTGTGGACTATCCCAACTGACCTTTTTTGCAGCACAGTTAGTGAAGTCTACTTTTTAGACTTTTTTCGCAATATCTCCACACAATAAGTTAGATATGCTATAACCAGAGAACAGAAATAGAATATGCAGTATAGAACGCTGAAGGCTGGGAGAGTGCTTCAGACTGCAGGGGTATTACTTTGAAGGGGAAAACTTGTAGTTTGAAGCTCGGATTTGAAATATATCTTTTGTGACATCAGTCCTGGAACTTTTCTGACACAGCTTGTACTTTAGCGGTGCAAACGATGTGGAAAAATAACATCATTTACCAGGAAGAAGCATAACGCCATAAACACATTGATTTTTCAAAAAAGACCAAAACATTTGACTACGCAATTTATTGCAAGTACTAAACTGAAGCAGATAGATCATAGATAGAACCGTAGATCAACACAATTCCAGTAGTATTTCAAGTAATGTGAACATTGAAACATTGCGATTTCGACATAACTAAAAATCCATGTGGTGTCAATTTGTCAATGATAATACTGGAAAAAATATTGAATGCTTCATTCTTTCATGAACGAATGAATTAAACGCTGTTTACAACCGGCATTTCATTAAAATCCTGCTTTATCTACGGTCAGGATGCCATAGGCTGAAAAGATATAACTTTGTACCTCGTATAGCAGCAGACACAGACCTTCCTAACATTTCATTCATTGCCATGGTTAAAACTTGTGCTGGTGCGTAGCGCCGCCACTTTGTCACCGCTTGAGTAAAAGCATCATCATCACCAAGCTGTTGGGAGGGGGGCGTCTGAAACAAAAGCACAAAACATTATACAGGTTTGTCAATTACTTCTTGCCCACAGTTTTTCTCACTTTTGTTTTGTCATTGTCAATGCTCGCGAACAAGTATCAGTTGTGACAGTTTCATGTATCGGGAAGAAGCTGCAGGGAGTTGTCTTCTACACGAGTGCAGGAGCGCATCCGAGGCACTTCTGGTCACATGTCTTTTTACATAGCTCAGTTTCCCCGACGTACGTCTTTCCATGTGGGACGGAAAGGTCTTAGCTGGTTGGCGCCAGTCAGTCCCAAGTGTGTGATAAGAGATAGTCTGATGGCCAGAAGCAAGAACAGTTTGCTCTGGTCACAATATTTAACATGCACCAAGAGAGGCCTGTATGTAAGTACAGCTAACAGAATTCAACTGGAGATGGAAAACCACGGTACCTTAAACTGGGTCCGGAGATGGGTAAGACCTTTCCGATCTCGGGGGACTGGCTGGTTGAACGAATTTGGGCTTTAATGAGATGTATCGGAGTGACTCCAGACATGCCTTATTGGCGTTGATTCATCTGAAAAGTGAATGTTCAGTTTCTCCATGGTGGGCTTCTTACGCATGACCTTTGTAAAAGATGGACCTACGCTGTTTCAGTAGACATTAAAAACATAGACATGGAAATCCGCTGACCTGCAAAATGCACACAAACGCATCAGATTAGTCACATGACATGCACCGGGATATTCATCATGAATGTTAGCTCCAGACTAGGATTTATGACTTGATTACCAATGCTCTAAAATGCACATACTGCATTCAATTTACCCACAGGGCTTCCAGGCTTAAGCACAGTCCTGTGCACCTTTCTAGATGATTTTCTTTCGGGACTGATAAGAAAAGAAATAGCATACAATGTGTCCTGGTTGGGAAAAGAATATCAAATACTTTAACTAATGTAGTCTGTACTGAAGAGGGCTTACCATCACTACAGGAGTCTGAATGGACTACACTGTCGGGATGTAGGGACCTCTGTCTCCTTACTTGAGGAGTCCATCAGCTGCAGACATTTGTGATTTGCTTTGGTACAGGAATCTATGTAAAGTGAAACATGTTTTTGAGGCAGTACCAGAGAAAAACTGTATTTATATCCAGAGGGTGGCCTGCGGTGTTGGGTGTGGCGTGACTCAGGTGGTAAGGTAAGTCTGCCAACCTGAAGGTTGCTGGTTCGATCCTCCGTCCTCCCGCGACCCTGTCAAAGTATCCTCGGGTAAAATGCTGAACCCGCAGTTGCTCCCGGTGCTGCGTCATCAGTAAGTTAATGTGGAAACGGGTTGCTGGTTCAATCCTCCATCCTCCCATGATCATGCCAAAGTATCGTTGGGCAAGATATTAAACCTCCAGTTGCTCCCGATTTTGCTTCATCAGTAGGTACATGCGGAAAGAGCGTCAAAGCGAGTTGAGAGCCCTAAAGCCTGATAAGCGCTATACAAGTGAGAGGCCATTTACCAGAGGAAACTTGCTAAATACGTTGAATACAGTACATAGCGGCAGCAGCTCACCTGTCGAGCAGCAGACTTTCTCTACTGAATGTTTGGTCTAAGTGCCCAGCTGGTGGCACTTAACAACATGACGTCACACATTAAGTTCAGCTGCTTCAAAAAAGGCACGCATTTCAGAACACATTATGGTGAAAAGACTAAATATAGAAGGAAAAAAATAAAAGCACATACCTCCGAAGTGTCTTCATACACAATAGCATCAGGCAACCCGGCCAGTCAGCATATTAGACTTCAAGTGCTAAAAAGAGCATTCTGTACTTCATTCCCTGTTTGAACGTTGGCTACCACATACAAGGGCACGGCTTGTAACATGACTAATGGCCAGCAAACGAGACTGGCACATATGGCATCGTGGTTCAATCACCAGGTCCATTTTATACATCCAGGTGAACACATATCCTTCTGTCAGTTCCTTTACAACAAACACATACCTTCTAAATGTTCTACAGTACATGGGCGGAGATGCAAAAAGCCAGATACATCCATTCAACCAGCTTCCCTTCTCCTTCTACTCGCAATGGCAGTTGACTACTGGTTGATCACCACCACAGTTAGTGTGCATCAGGGAATGGTGCTCGAGGTGATGAAGAAGGCTTCACGGAGGGGATCCACGGTCTGGACCTGATCTCCATTTTTGTAAACTTCCCTTGCCAGTTGTTTTCTAATGTTCTAAATCGGATTTAGAGATGGTTAACACGCAAGATGGTCCAAAAGAGTGAGGCTATTTTTCTGAAAGAAGTCCTTTGTTGTGAACTACAGCATTTCCATCTTGGAGAAAAGAGTCATTTTAACCACACAGATGAGTGCCTTCGGTCATGAGGGGTTCCCCCCTGCAACATCTCCACACAGCATGCTGCCGTTTGACGCCCCTGCACAACCTGAAGCTCCATTGTTCCACTGAAGGAAAATTCACCCCAGATCATAATGGCGCCCCATCCACTGTGCCGGATGGAAAAGTAGGAAAGTTACATTTTTTTTCTCCTCCCAAAATAAGATTTTCTTCCGCCTTTCAATGTCCCATGTTTGGAGACAAGACAAGTTAAATTCCATAGAATTTTTTTTATTATTACTCTTGTCCAATTCAAGTTCTTTCTGTGACCATTGGGAATTTTTCTTTTAGGGTACCAACAATTTATTTTCCTGACAGTGCTCATGTGCAAATCCCAAAATGGCAATTTGTAAATTTGAAGAAGACAAGACCTTTGAAGGCGTTCATTTTTGTTAATGGCGTCTAATGGTCCAATGCAATCACTTGCATTCATGGCACAAGCACCATCCTGTGTCTTGATGAACAGCCAAATCTATTTTTTAGGATCTACCACTTGAATTTTTTGTTCCACCCTCAGGATTTTGTAAGAAGTTTTGCTGCGTCAAACCTCAGCAGCAATGGTGAAGAGTCCAACTGCGTTCTAAGAGAGAAAGCGCTTTTGCCTTTGCCGTCAAGAGATCATGACAGTGTGAATACCCGACAGAAAATGACATTGAATCCACATTTTGGATTTTTGGCAGATTTTGGCCTTTAAAGGCTGTGGTCTTTTACTTCTGACCAGCTGATGAACAGCCAATTTCACTTTGAATGCAACAAACTGGTCACTATTTGGTTTTGTCAAACACAAATAGGTTTCCTTTTTGCATTTTGAAGCTCTACTTAGAACCTCCTTGAGATCCAACAGTGCAAAATGTAAATTCTTCCAATGTTTCAACATCCAGAACTTGTCCCAATGGCAAAAAGCAACATGACTCAGCAGCAGCATGATGCTCAAACCATGTCACTCCATGTCTCCACCACTGTCACTCACACACATCAAACCAAACTACAGATCACCTTTTCACTGGAAAACAAACTCAAGGCTCACATGGATGGGGAGTCAGAAAAAATGTTTGTGTGGCTGTGATGTGCTCGCTCCTTTCCAACTGCATTAGGGGTACACGTGGTTTGTGTGTGCACAGGGTTTTGTGGGGGGTCGGGCTGATGCCAACTGTATTGCAATAGATACTAAAACTTCCTTAATAGAAAGCAACAGGAAAAGTCCGGAAGTGACAGCAAATGATAAATTGTAAATGTGACCAAAGTGGAGATAATAAGCTGTAATAAATACATTAGATACATTTAAGAGTAGGATTTCTTATTTATAAATAGAAGATTTTTGTATTTGGAGTATAGAACCCATTTTATAACCTTCTAAATACAGTTTTAACATTATTAGATCTAGTCATGAAATAACACCCCTATAGTCACCTTTACACTCATATTACTCCATTTATTCATATAATTAGGATTATATAAATAATAATATAACATAATAACAGAAAACAAGCCATTAAGACATTAAACACACACACATGTGTGTTGTTGTAAACCGTGCTCTTACACAAGCTTGGAAAGTATGGAATTTTATTTTACACCTTCCCAAGTCTGGAAAAGTATGGAAAATGGAAAGTCAAGTGTGTCAAAATATTTATGTTGTCAAAATTGTTACCTGGGCCGCACTGTGGACGAGTGGGTAGCACATTGGCCTCACATTAAGGAGGTTCAGGGTTGGAATCTCCGTTTGGCCATCTCTGGGTGAAGTTTGCATGTACTACCCGTGCGTGCGTGGGTTTCCTCCCACATTCCAAAAACATGCATGTTAGGTTAATGGGCAACTCCACATTGTCCATGAATGTGAGTGTGAATGTTTGTTTGTTTAGATTTACCCACGACCCTAATGAGGAAAGCGAATGAATGAAAATTGTTACCTAGGCCTGTCACAATAAATGATGAATGCATGAATTGAACATGTTGGGTTAATTGGCAATTCTAAATCGTTCCTGGGTATAAATGTGATTGTGAATGATTGTTTGTCCGCCTTGCAATTGACTGGCGACCAGTCCTGTGTGTACCCCGCCTCTCGCCCAAAGCCAGCTGGGATAGGCTCCAGCATACGCCCACGACCCTGATGAGGATAAGCGGCAGAGAAAACGGATGGATGGATTAATTGAACAATAAAAAAAACAAAGTCAATCATTTAGCAGACCTTAATAAACGGCCATGTGCATGCACGCATGCATGTTTGATTTCCCCGTCTGAGTTGTCTCGCTTTAAGACAGCCTGGATGACAAGTGGGTTCACTCTGCATGTGTCTGTGTGCATTGGTTCTACTGTATAGTGGAATGAATGAACCCTCGTGTCAGATGGTAATCCTTTTTGTCTCAGTACGTGGAGGCGGGGCTACTAGTGAGTGGATACACAGATACAGATAGACTAATATGAATGAAGGCACAAAAGCAATGGTTTCTGAACTGAATGCTGCGGCCCCAAGTCTGGTGGTGTAGCATAGCATTCATCCCGGCTGTCAACAATTAGTGAGGTGTTTGGTCGGCAAATATTAAAAAACCAGCGAAAAACGGTGCTCGCTCGCGGACGGTGTCAATCTCTACATTGCAGCACAAATGCAGGCTTTCATTACGCGTGAAAAGCCGACATTTGGGGAAACGTTACAAACGCTTGACAGACAGTAGGAATGTCTGAACTGAACAAACGGGTGCAAGAAGACGTGTTGAAGGACATCAGAAACATTGCATTTCACTGCGCCGCCACAGGTCCAGCTCAAATATTATGCTACAATGGATTTTCCACCTTCGTGTACTTGTCAGTAGTGTGTCATGACATAATACTTTCATTCTTTGGCAATATACACACGGGAAAAAGCTTATCTGCTTTGACTTTGAAGCCTACCTCATGTTTTCCTCTGTTGGCTGTCCTCCATAACTCTTCTCCATAATAATCAAATGAATCTGAATGAAACTCATCCATACCAATCCACAAACAGCTGAAGTGCCCGTCCCTTCATTTGTCCTGCTTATACTTTGCCGTCCCACGTAATCTGACCTGAGTTTCAAGGCGTTCACAAGTGCAATCTATTTAATCTCTTTCTCTTTCCCATCATCTCCCAACTTTCCCTCACTCTCACCTAATCCTCCATCCCTTCCACAAGATTAAAATAGAGGGGGGGATGGGAAAAGTGACAGTTGGAGTGAGGACATAACTTATTCCCATGGATGACCAGCCTCAATGTTGGTGTGAAGACATGGCAGGTGTGAAAAGAGAAGATAATATACTCCATAACATACTTTTCACTTAGAAACTATGGTCAGTTCCCATAGTTTGGATATCGCTTTGATATCGCTTGTCCTCATCAGGGTCATGGATAAACGTATCCCAGCTGACTTTGGGCTAGAGACCGGGTACACCCTGGACCGGCTGCCAGCCAATCACAAGGCACACATAAAAAAAACAACCATTCCCACTTATAAACAATTAAGAGTCTCATATTAGCTTAACATGCATATTTTTGGAATGTGGGAGAAAGCTGGAGATAACCCACGAATGGGAAAAATTCTACACATACATTAAATGGTCCAACGGAGATAAAAACCTGGATCTCCTGGCTGTGCAGTAAAAATGCCCCAGTGCAGCCCACCAAGGAATAAAGGTTCAAAATCATTTTCATCATCTGGATGTTGTGAGACCGCCTTGGTCTCTTCAACGTTGCATGTTAATACAGAACAGTACCTTTGGATTGGCGGACTGTGGTCGTCTTTTTCAAGAAGACCGGAGAATGTGTGGTGACGATAAGGGATGACACTCTTCAGCCTTCCCGGGAAAGTCAGAAAGTTCAGCTCTCTTTGAGCCTCGATTATAGGAGGTCCATTGTGGTTTTCGTAATGGGTGACAAACACAAACGCCAGCTCTATACCCTTGTGTTAGAAAAGGGTGGTGTTCTGGGAGTACAGGGTTCCCACACTCCATTTGGATCATGCACAACCGAAGCAGAAGCCAGAAGTAATTGGAGCCTGTTCACTGCTGTAATCTTTAGCATTTACCGAGGCGGGTCACAGCTGAGTGTGAAGATTCTGGGATGAAACACAGCACCTCCCAATCTGAGGTCATGGTTCTCAGCTGGATCTCAAGATTCTGGTTGGGATTGAGGTTTTATCTAAGGCGGACGAGTTCAAGTATTTCCAAGGCATGTTCAGAAATGAGGAACGGGGGATAGACATTACGGTAATCACAAAAGACTGGATGGATGGGTGGACCTTTATCATTTCTTAGATTGAGAGACTGTCAACACAATAGAAATCGCAGGAGGTCATTACTCAACAGTCAGACTCATCACACAGCAACTTAACAAAGGTAGGTAAGTGAGAAAAATACAAGACCAATACAAGTTTAGAATAAAAAAAAACAGCCATTTCAACTGTTTCCCATCATGCATCGCTTCCCAGCATATCAGTTCTTTCAGCTGCAATTGATGGCCTGTGTCCACCGGAGAAAGACTCCCTACCTTTTGAGTGTTAAATTGCTGTGTGATGAGTTTAGTGTTCTTTCTAAGATGACACCGTGAGTCCGACTGTTGAGTAATAACTTCCGATGGGTTGATAAGCTTGTTTTGAGCTTTGGTATAGTTCATGATTGGCTCCTGCCAAATAAAGAGCTACTTGGTCCTCGCAGACTTGCATGCGCCGCAATATGCCCCTTTATGATGTGGACATGTGCGACATATAAAGTTTGTGTTGTTTAGCCCTACAGCTTCCGTTTGTGTTGCCCCTGCAGATTCTGGTGCTGGGCAGAGCCATAAAACACACCTGCTTCCCAGTTAGTGGTGTTCAAAAGCACAGCGACTGTGGCAGGACTGCAAACAGACACACAATACATGAATTCCACCGCTCACTGCCCATGCAGCTTATCCTGTTCGGAAAAGGAACTGGACCTGGAAACTTCTTCTTTGGGAAGAAATTGGACCACACTGAGCGAGGCCGTATACTCAACGGGACAGCGTGCAAAACCTACACATCCACGTGCAGGTTCTTCTGAACATTCTTGGTTAAGCAATAAACTGGATGGATGGACATTTGTGTGCAGGCCTCATGAATGGCCTCTTTCATAAGTCCCTTGAGAGTATTGTTTAACGGGACATCGTGCTGATGACAACGCCTGCGCAGCATATGGGCAAAAAAGATGGCACTCCATCTGGGTCTTTGGTCTCACTGGTACTGTCGTGGTCAGAAGTTGCCGCCATCAAGGGCTTGAATGTCATGTTAATTTTTAAATACATGATCATAAATAAATGATCATTATTAAAATTAGAATGTATTTTAATTAATTCATGTCATTAATCAAAACCCTTACTTTCCGGGGATAAAATAATTATACACCCCACGGTGGCCTAGTGGTTAGCATGTCGGCTGCACTGTCAGCTGTATAATATACTGTATAATGTATATACAGTATATATATATACATATATACACACTGTCATTTAGAATGTATTTTTACTCATATTTGCATACTGGTATTTTATTTTTCACCCCTTTTCTTTATTTGCTTCATCACTAGGCGTGTCACAAGACACTTAGTTCAAGAGATGATCCGATACACAAGAATATACTGCAATCTACTAATCGAATTTCTATTGTGTTGCGCTCTTCTGCAGTGTGTCTGTATGCTATGCCCCGTCTCCCCCCACCAAGACAAAAAAATCTGTATGACTGACAAAAGGGCTCAGTCCATTCATGCCTCTGTTCTGTGGATCAAACGCGCCAAAGTGTTGAAACCAATGCACAGAGTGAACTCTCTTCCTGCCTGAGATACGGAAAACATGCATGAACATGGCATGACAAAATGATCATGTTAATTTTAATTTATTGTGTGGTGAATGAATGAATTTGTTATTGTACCAGGCCAAGTGGCCACGAGACTTTTTTTTTTCAAGAAATCTTGTCACATTTTAATCTCATGAGATATTATTATCATATTATTAGACATTCCACATATCAAAGATTTGAGGGGGGGAAGCACTGCATTTGCAAATCTCGAGCACGAAGCATAAACTGAAGGAGCAGATCATTTAGCAAACATGTGAAAAAAAAGCGCAGAACGGACGATATGGAACAGAGCACACGAGCCAATCACGTTTTATGTGGCGTTTGCATAAGTCTGCAATAGTTTTTGTACAACATTCACAATTTTCGTGTTTGTGTCCAAACCCCAGCCGGACTGTCCCAAACTGTATTTAATGCATCTTATGTATCTAAGTCCACTTCAAGGATGGCATCAGTTTGACGTTGGAAAGAATGAACTCGCTCGATATCACGTCATGGGGGAGGAATTGTTCTGAAATTCCGACAGCTTAGCCACGTAACAGATTGGAAGTTCCACGTTATATAAACTACGCTTTTTCAGGAAGGTTAAGGAACCCTCTTAACACAACGCTTCAGGCATATCTGGACGTATAGCCTCACTCCTAACATGTAAATGAGAGCAGTCGGGTGACTGCTGAGTATGGAGCACGCAAATAGAACCCCATCCTGACTGGAGTCCAGCTGGTGAAAATGCCAGATGTCCATGCAGATTACGGGAGGTTAATTCCTTCCATGAAAATAGCACAAATGGCATCCGAATCAGCGAGATAATACCTTGAGCTCTCCATAGTGGCGGCTACGTCTTTAATCGCGTTATTTATTATGACCGTTATTGTCGGGCTGACTAGAAATCACGTTATGATGACCTTTTTGCAATACATGTACTTAATGTCGCTGTCCATGATGTTGTGTCTAAGCAAAAAGATGAAGGAGCGTGCAATGTGAAGATATATGTTTTTCGTTGGACAGCAATGGTATTGACGTTCTTGTATCCCTTTTTTGCGGACTCTCTGACCATGCAACATCCTCAGATGGTGTTAACAAATGTGCATTTATTACTGTTGCTTTGTATTCATTGGCGTGAAAGCTATTTGGGACTTCCCAACTGTTGGGGGAACCTTGAAGTAAATACCCAATACAGTACACAGTTTCGTACTGGTTAATATTTTAGTAGGCATGTCCAATGGTATTGGGCCACAGATATTCTCAGCCCAGTACTGGCATAAAAACTTAATATCTGTAAATACCGCAATGATGACCTCATCAAACCGCACCATGAAGCATAACTAAGGTTACGTCTGTGGTTTGGAAATATTTCCAATTGTCTTCAACTGGCGATTTGCAATGATGGCAGAACCAGTACTTCTTCCTTCAAAAACACTCAATTAACACGTAGAGAGTCAATGGAGAAAAAACAATTATGTGTTCATTCCCACAACAAGGGATGTTTGATGTCACACGTATCGACATTGATATCGGTTTACTTCTGAATCGGAAATATATCGGATATCGGCAAAAACAGACCCTATCCCTATGTTTCAGGATTAGCTTTATTATTATACTTAGCATAACTGGTGAGACATTTAGAAAATCTGTACACTTCTGTACAAAACCGGAAAATCGGATCAAAATTGCAAATACGTATACCATTACTCCCCTGATAAACGCTGAGGGAAAAACATTCTCAGTAATTCATTGTCATCCGGGGAGTAGATGTACTTTTCAACGGCGAACTGGAAAGTTGGAAACTAGTATGAGCGTATCATCACCACTTCATTAATTACTCTGTTCAGAGTTCCTACGGATTTGACATTTCAAAATCCCATACTTTTTCCAGACTGAGTAAATAGTTGTGTATTATTGCAGCAGCAACAATTAATCGGTGATTTAGCAATTATCTGATTAACCGACAACTGCAGTCGTCCCTCGAATTTCACAGCTTTGCTCTACCGTGGTTTTTCAAAAAGATATTAATTAATAAATCATGCTGTTTCGTGGTGGAGCATTGGCCTACTAGTAAAAAAAAAGTATGCATATTTAAGCAAATTATACGCATTTATTTTCCAAAGGAAAAATGTCTATTTAAAGTCCAAGGCATTAAGAAGACGCATTCAATATCGCGGTATTTTGCACTGGTCACTCGTTGAAGCGCCGGGGTTTGTATTGAAATTTTAAATTACCTCACAGTAGGAACAATAATAATAACATAATAATCATAATAATAACACATGCTACTGTCCTTCTGAAATTCTAATGTGAACCCCCGACCAACTCAACCAGTTTCTCCAGCGGGTGCTTTAATTAATGAACCCCTTCCCTCAAATTGAAGAAGATGTTGATCATTAAACCACCTGGAAAGAAAACCTGCAGTTTCTCGGCCCTCCATGGCACCAGTTTGACATCCGTGGTCCAGGGCCTGAGCAATTACTCAATTAATCGAAACGATAAGATTAAAAAGATTAATCGACTAAGAAAACAACCATTAGTTGCAGCCCTAGTGGTATCACGTAAATAAATTATGTAATTTAGGGCTTGTTTTCATTATTCTGAGTATGCATGCCATTATCATTTATTTCCAGGAGATTATAGCGAGGTAATGTAGCTCATATAAAGGGTTGGAGGAGGATAAGAGGGCTGGCCATTCAACGTGTCAATCTTCCTGAATGTTTTTCGAGATGTGTCGCCCACAAACATCTTAGCTGCCCTAGCAAGCACTTTAGACAATCAGATCTATTTCTTTTTGTTTAGTATTCATAATTGTATCTTTTAGTAAACAGAAACAGTGCTAACAATATTCCATCCGTCCATTTTCTTTGCCGCTTCTCCTCATTAGGGAGTGCTGGAGCCTATCCCAGAGGACTTTGGGCGCGAGGCGGGGTACACCCCGGACTGGTGGGTAACGATATTCCATTTTTAAATACTTATCCAGACCTGGAATTGTACAAAATCTAATTCCTGTCTATTTGCAAGGCACCTACAAGATGTGGAACTCCTGAAAAGAAGCCCTCATTGGAGAAAAGGAAAAGTGTGTATTCTCTCGCAGCTGCAGTACTATTGTGGAGGATGACAGGGGGAGAAATATCCCCCTCTCCAACTTCCGACTCTCCTTCCGTCTTGGTTTCTCGCCTGGGATTCCAGTCCAAGCACTGCTGCCCTTGCTCTCCCCCTTGTTGTCTTCTTGGGAGGCATCTAGTAGCAGTAGTGTTCGCTGAAATGCCAGGACTGGGCATTCTTTAATGTACGGCAGCGAGCGTGAAATCAGTGCATGTAGGGACGAAAAGGGACGCGCTTTGATTCGCACCGCTTGCATTGTTTGCGAGTAGATTGCGCAATGGTAACCACGGCTATGCGTGACAAAAATGTTACATTTCTAATCTTTCTAAAGTCCCACTGGTTACACACAGTTCACACCAGTTTATGACAAATGTGATCGTTGGCAATCAAAATAGCCGACCATCACAGGGACCAAATTTGTGCAAGTGCCCAGTTGGCTTAAGTCATATTAACCTCACCAGGGCCCAAATTGGTGTGACTTAAGTAAGCGCTTTGTGTCCCCGGCTGCAGCCTTGGCTCGACTGTACACGTTGCATAATCACCGGGACCGTTCCTCACGTCATGGCTATTTAATTACTCCTAATCCCACTCTAAAACCCACTGTATACCTGTTCACACACACCATCACGCTCATTAATGGTGTCAATGACATAACCGGCCTTTTGCTTCGGGTCATTGATGTATGTGTATCTGCGCTCCATACATCCTTAACACAACCCAAAGAAAGAAGTCAGCCAGATAATTGGGCCATCCCTTCCAATCCAACGGTCTGGAAATGTTTGATTTAGGATCTCACCATCATGCAGTCCCAATGTAATGCCATGCGATTAAAAACCAGAGTATATAAAGGCTTTGGACCTCATACCAGGACCAGATTTAGGTGTTCTGTAAAAATCTGACCTTTGCAAATGAAATGTGTGTTTTATGCACCCGGTTCTTGCTAATAGCAACGTATAATCAATCCAACCTAGAAAAATAATGGTTGAAATAAATCCATGAGGGTCTGGCTATTGTGCATCTCATACATTGATCAAGAATGGCTCCGGACTGTATATATGTTGATTTAGTTTGTTGTTGCGGAGAGAAACAGGATTTCCATTCTGTGCATGTGCTGTACATATGGCAAAAATATATATATTTTCAATTTGATTAGGTATTCCAGCACCAGATTTCTCTGCTTGTTGCCAGAAAGGGGAATTGGGAATACGTTGGCTCAAAAGCACTCAATTGTGTATTCACCCCAAGGGAAGCTTCCAACTGGTTCAGAGAGTCAGGAGCCAGACTTGGCATGAGTGTCATTAGCGATGATGCCCCAGTGGGTCTACCTCGTTCTGTTAGCAGGTCTATCCAAGACGTCACATGGTTACTCCCTTGCTGGCAGCTCTCATCAATCACTGCCGAGGGTTTATATGGTTACATAATTATATATTTGACAATGCAATATAATAGGGGCTTAACGGTATGCCATAATCACAGATGAAAGCGTACCTCGGTGTTAAGTAGGCTTGGGCATTGTTGGAATTTGAACGATTCCGATTCAGGGTCAAATTCTTTGTTTTGATTGAAGGCCATAAAAATTTGCATGCTTTAAATCAGAATTTTAACCAGAATTATTTTTTAATAGAATGTCCGAACTTCTCCGTGAATTGTTTAGTGATATTAACTTTCTTTATCGACTTTGCAATTTTAACATAACATTTATTTGCCATCCGCCAATTGGGTGGCGGCCTTGGCGGTCCGATCCTCGGCTACAGAAGCTAGTTGTCGGTACGTGGAATGTCACCTCTCTGGCGGGGAAGGAGCCCGAGCTGGTGCGTGAGGTGGAGAAATTCCAGCTAGGACTCTCCTCAACGCATAGCAAGGGCTCTGGAACCAGTCCTCTCGAATTCCGGCAGGGGCCGGCAACACCAGAGTGGTGTTGCAATGAGAGGCGACGGCAGGGGTGGCAATTCTTGTTGCCCCCCGACTCCAAGCCTGCACATTGGAGTAAGTGAGAGGGTAGTTTCCCTACGACTTTGGGTGGGGGGACGGGTACTGACTGTTGTTTGTGCTTATGCACCAAACAGCAGTTCAGAATACTCACGCTTTTTGGAGTCCTTAGAGAAAGTACTAAAGAGTGCTCCCTCGGGGGATTCCTTTTTCTACTGGGTGACTTCAACGCTCATGTTGGCTGCGACAGTGAGACCTGGAGAGGTGTGATTGGGAGGAACGCCCCCCCGATCTTACCCGTTTTGTTATTGGGTTTCTATGCTCGTCACGGATTGTCTATAACAAACACCATGTTCAAGCATAAGGGTGTCCACATGTGCACTTGGCACCAGGACACCCTGGGCCACAGTTGGATGATTGACTTTTTGGTTGTTTCATCGGACTTGCGGCCACATGTTTTGGACACTCGGGTGAAGAGAGGGGCGGAGCTGTCAACCGATCACCACCTGGTGGTGAGTTGGTTCCAATGGTGGGTGAGGAAGCCGGTCAGACCTGGCAGACCCAAACGCATTCTGAGGGTCTGCCGGGAACGCCTGGCAGAGTCCCCTGTCAGAGAGAGTTTCAACTCCCACCTGTTGACCAAGTTCCGAGGAAGGCAGCGGACATTGAGTCCGAGTCGGCGATGTTTCGTGCCTCCATTGTCGATGCGGCTGATCGGAGTCGGCCCATGCGACTCTGGAGGCAGCTGACAGGTGCCAGTTGGCCAAGCGGTCTGCGGCTCTGGCAGTCACTGAGGCAAAAACTCGGACATGGAAGGAGTTCGGAAAGGGCCATGGAAAAAGACTTCCGGATGGCTTCAAAGAGATTCTGGTCCACCATTCGCCATCTCCGGAGGGGGAAACAGTGCACAGTCAACACCGTGTATGGTGGGGACGGTGTGCTGCTGACCTCGACTCGAGATGTTGTGGACCGTTGGAGGGAATACTTTGAAGACCTCCTCAATCCCACCGACACGTCTTCCAACATGGAAGCAGTGCCCGGGGACTCTGAGGCGGGGTCACCTGTCTGTGGGGCTGAGGTTACCAAGGTGGTCAAAAAGCTCTTTGGGGGCAAGGGCCCAGGGGTCGATGAGATCCGCCTGGAGTTCCTTAAGGCCCTGGATGCTGTTGGAGTATCTTGGTTGACACGACTCTGCAGCATCGCGTGGACATCGGGGTCGGTGCCCCTAGACTGGCCGACCGGGGTGGTGGTCCCGCTTTTCAAGAAGCCGGAGGGTGTGTTCTAACTATCGAGGGATCACACTCCTCAGCCTTCACGGTTTAGGTCTATTCAGGTCTATTCAGGGGTTCTGGAGGGGAGGATCCGCCGGATAGTTGAATCTCGGATTCAGGAGGAGCAGTGTGGTTTTCGTCCTGGTCGTGGAACTGTGGACCAGCTCCATACTCTCGAAAGGGTCCTTGAGCGTGCATGGGAGTTTGCCCAACCAGTCTACATGTTTTTTGTGGACTTGGAGAAGGCATTCGACCGTGTTCCTCGGGGAATACTGTAGGGAGTGCTCCGGGATTATGTGGTATCGGACCACCTAATCCCGGTGGTTCATTCCCTGTATGACCGGTGTCAGAGTTTGGTTCGCATTGCCGGCAATAAGTCAGACCCGTTTCCAGTGAGATTTGGACTCCGGCAGGGCTTCCCTTTGTCACCGATTCTGTTCATTACTTTTATGGACATAATTTCTAGGCGCAGCCAGGGCGTTGAGGGGTTTCAGTTTGGTGGCCACAGGATTCGGTCTCTGCTTTTTGCAGCTGACGTGGTCCTGCTGGCTTCATCGAGCAGTGACCTTCAACTCTCACTGGATCGGTTCGCAGCTGAGTGTGAAGCGGCTGGAATGAGAATCAGGACCTCCAAATCTGAGTCCATGGTTCTCGCCCGGAAAAGGGTGGAGTGCCATCTCTGGGTCGTGCATGAGGTCCTGCCTTAAGTGGAGGGGTTTAAATACCTCGGGGTCTTGTTCTCGAGTGAGGGAAGGATGGAACACGAGATGGACAGGCGGATTGGTGCAGCGTCTGAAGTGATGCGGACTCTGCATCATTCAGCTGAGCCGAGAGGCAAAGCTCTCAGTTTACCGGTCGATCTACGTTCCTACCCTCACCTATGGTCATGAGCTTTGGGTAGCGACCAAAAGGACAAGATCGCGGGTACAAGCGGCCGAAATGAGTTTTCTCCGCAGGGTGGTTGGGCTCTCCCTCAGAGATAGGGCGAGAAGCACTGTCATCCGGGAGAGACTCGGAGTAGAACTGCTGCTCCTCCGCATTGAGAGGAGCCAGATGAGGTGGCTCGGACATCTGGTTAGGATGCCTCCCGAACGCCTTCCAGGGGAGGTGTTCAGGGCACGTCCAACCGGTAGGAGACCTCGGGGAAGACCCGGGACACGCTGGAGAGACTATGTCTTTGAGCTGGCCTGGGAACGCCTCGGCATCCGCCGGGAAGAGCTGGACGAAGTGGCCGAGGAGAGGGAAGTCTGGGCTTCCCTGCTTTGGCTGCTACCCCGGCGACGCGACCTCGGATAAGCGGAAGAAAATGGATGGATGGATGGGCTATTTTTATTTGATATACAGTATGTTGGATGGAAGGAAGGACGGATGGACAAACATACTTTATTAATCTTCAAGAGAAATGTACGTATTGTGTAAATGTATAGACATGTACATATGTGCACATCAACTTTAATATAAATGTTGTAAACTGTCTTTCTACATAAGTAGACTTTGAAACTCTAATGAAAAAATCATTTCCTCACATGCTGTTGTTTAGGTGTTAGTGAGTGTGTGTTGCTGCAACCACTTAAACATGCACAATCAAACTACTTTTCCGTCGGGTCGCGCCGACTTCTTTGTTCGTGTTGGCGGCTAGTCGTCAGCATCGGATCTAGGCATTAAAATTCTGGATTTTTTTTGCAGTGCCTAGTTTTTGGTCATTGCTATCCGCTTTAGCAGAGGTAGGAGGAAGTCAGTGCAGGTCTCAAGTCTTTAAAGGGATAGTTTAGATATTTTGACATGATGTTGTATGACATCCCCATTAGCAGTGTAGTACATCAACAGTACTGACTTACCTCCAACTTTGGTCGGATTTCAGTGATGCGGAACATGGTTCTGTTTAGTTGTTGGGGCCACTTAAGTAAATAGTTCTCAAAACAATATGCATTCAAAAGAGTAATGCGTCCCCTCTATCTCCTACCGCCTCAAATTTGCATCAAAATGATCCCGGGAGAATGGCAATGTTAGTCCCAGGTCACATTGGTGCTGGAGACTCGACGCCGAACCCTAGTGTTAAGGATTTGGTTTATTTTGGAAACAGTATAGGGACAACATGCAAAAGACAAAGCTTCTTAGCTTTTGTGTTTATTTTTTTTTTTGGAGGAAGCAAAAAACAGCCAATATTTTCTTTAAATTCATTATGTATTTTTTTTTTTGTCTTTTGTCTTTTTTTTGTTAAATTTGGCTTATTTTTTACAACAGGATTTATCCAAGCTTGAGACTGGCAATGGGCAGGCCCAATAGATGGGTGTTGGTGCTCTGGTAAAAACAAAAGAAATTCAAATAAAATGGATTAATATTGAAAAATTTTACACGCTTTCTTTTTCTGCAAGTGTAACTTGGTACACAATTGCAACAATAACAATTTTCATTTCATTTGTATTCAAGTTCTTCATTGGCTGAAAAGCAGCAGTAGTTCCAGCTTCCCTATCTCTGCTGAACAATGGCACCACGCTCCAGCCATCTTCTCCACTTGTCTGTGTCTGTTTGCAAGTTACGGGAAGGCCAAGTGTTCCCAGACTGGAGACTTGACAGAAGGGGTATTTATTTCCTTACTATAGTAAAATTAAGTATTGTATCATTCATTGAGTTTATCGTTGAATTGGAACAAAAAGGTGAGCTTAGTTTTTCACACACCAAAATAATGTACGGAAATTACATTTTCCTTTGAAAACAAAAACATGCTACAAAAACATCAGAACATAAAATCACATTGTCTCGATAAGAAGAACGATCTCAAATGTCAAAGACTTGATCAAGATTCTTTGCCTTCATCTTCCACGCGTCCTCCTTCATCTAACCCCAAACATGCTCAATAACGTTCATGTCTGGAGACCGGGCTGGCCAATCTTGGAGCATCTTGACCTTCGTCACTATCGGCAACATTTTTAGAAGCTATTGACATTACCAGGCATGGCTGAGCACGCTGAGGGTGGGACATACCACGTTTGAACGATAGCGCCCCCAATGCACTACCTGGCCATTACAGACAGCATATTTAGTTACAATTTTCTTTGTCAGGCATAACACAACGCTGAGTAAAATACATTTAAAACTGACCTTCATTGAACTGGTTTAGCATGTAATCAAGTAAACAAAAGCTGAAAAAAATCAAATAAATTGGTCCCGGCATCCACCTTTTTTTCTGTTTAGACACCCCTGACTGGAGAAAATGATAGACAGAATTTCAACGGACTTAGCTAGCGACGCCCGATAATATTGGTGGCCCGATATTGGCATGAAAATGTAATATCGGTGTAACGATATTAAACTTGCAATCTGAAATGACTGCAAGGTGTTGGTTACCAGGGCGAAAGCCATCAACGGAAAAATCATGGGACAGTACAGTGCTGGGTAAGCATCCATGTTTTGGCCTGCTATCCAGTGCAATTCTACAAACTCGTCCCTCGAGCCACGCCTTGCCATGCCCAATCTCAGGTATATTTTACAATGTTGTTTACAGCCACGTGAGAAGCTAATTGCCGATGCTGTATCTATTCACAGCAGATCTGTGTTCATTGCACAACAGGAGAAATGTCATGTACAGGTTAATAGAGTTCCACAATATCGACATTTCCGATATCTGCCAAATACAAAACCAATATCGGACAGTCTTATTGACTGCACGAGATCCCTGAAAACCTGATACCGTACTACCAGAATGCAGATAAGAATGCAGTTATCGTCGGTAAAATGACAGACACATGCTTTATACTACACTGCAGACCCAGTCAATCAAGCTGCATTCGGAAAGCCTCGTGTTGCATGTTCTGTTGCAGGCATGTAAGAATGTTGCATGTTCTTTTGCAGGCTTGTAAGAATGTTGCATGTTCTGTTGCAGGCATGTAAGAATGTTGCATGTTGCATGTAAGAATCCAGACTACACGGTCTGTTGTTTTTATAAATCTGTCAGCCAGAGACGTGGCGGCAAACCGATCAGTCCTGCTTTGCTGAACGCAGAGCAAACCCCCTCCATTCAAACACAGAAGCTGCTCCGGGAATGGTTTCAGTGGAAAGAGATTTTCCTCAAGAGCTGCCTTCCACACTTGACAAAACCAGAAATTGGCAATTTATTTGCTTGTTGATTTTCCTTTTCATTCATTGTTTTCTGCCCCTTCTTTCATTCATCACAATCACTTGTTTCCTGCACGTGTTCAAATTGCAGAGCAGATTACGCCCCCCCCCCGGTCTAACAGGGAGAAGAATGTTCTAATCAAGTGGAATGTTCTCACTCTTCAACAAGAGACTTGGAGAGAAAAGACACCGTCAAGGCATTACGGAAAAACTCCGACTGTCACGTTACGCTTTTCCGCCCCGCCTTTTATCTGCTGTTGTTTGCCCCGACTGGTTCCTTTCTGTGTTTCCTGTGCAAGATTCCGTTGCTTCCACTATGGAGGCAGAGCAACAAGACACACCTGCAGCCGCTTGCCAATTAGTTGCGTTCGTAAGCGCGGTGGCCGTGGAACTCCTCTTCCTCTTCTTCCTCGGCTAGCATTACCTTGCCAAGGACTGCGGTTTGCTTATCACACTTGAGTTTCTTCTGTTATGGTCTTTTGGGTTTTTTTTCCTATCAGCTGTGAGCAGGGGTAGGAGAAAGTCCGTGCAAGTCTCAAGTCTTTAAAGGGATAGTTCAGATATTTTGACATGAACTTGTATGACATCCCCATTAGCAGTGTAGTGCATCAACGTTGGTCGAATTTCAGTGATGCGGAACATAGTTCTGGTTAGTTGCTGGGGCTAGTTAAGTAAATAGTTGTCAAAACAATATGCATTTAAAAGTAAGTAAGTAAGTAATGCATCCAAATTTGCATAAAAACAAACATGAAAATTTAGTAAGTAGTAAAATGTGACAGGGAGAGTATCTTATACTTTTCTCTGTCAGAGCAAATCTGTTTAGCACATAAAGGCATCTAGATCATAAATATGATCTGCCACTAGATTCTTCATCATCGGCTCACGGGACCAAGTGTGTGTGTGTGTGTGTGGGGGGGGGGGGGTGTAAGCCCCTGTTGATGCACTACACAGCTGTGTAGGGATGTCATACAACTTCATGTAAAAAAACCAAAAACACTTAATATGCCTTTAAATCTTGAGTCAAGTCTCAAGTAAAGACTGAAAAGTCCAAATCGGTGGCTTGAAATTTCCTTTCAAGTCATAAGCGCAGTTTAGTGTTTTACCAAAAAATGCCATCTCTATAATGCAACAGTCTAATAAATCTGACAAATATGAATGTCCTACGGCGTGAAACCATAATAACATAACAATAACAACCAGGTAGTGGAATTCTGGGGTTTTACTCAACACACTCTCTGGGAAATCTCAGGTGTTTTCAAGTCATTAGACTAAAATCCGGGTCAATGATGTCAAAGTCTAAGACCAGGTTCTCCAAAGTCATCGGAATTGGGACGCCGGTCTGACTGGAGTTCAAGTGGCTTGACTCGAGTAAACACCTCTAACTGGGAGGACACGATGGTTGGAGTTTTCCCTGCGCTGCATGAGCTGCTCCTTAAAGACCGGTTTTTGACATTTCTGCTTGTACCTCCCGTTCCCGGGTTGTAACCGGACACGGGTCGAGTTCCACATTTCTGTTTCCTGCCACTCGCCCCGTCTTATGTTTTCCTCTCCAGACTGCGATACTTTTAGTGTTGGGCGGAACATCAGAGCAGGACAGCGTAGGCGCTTACCTTTGGGATCCGGGGAAGGGTGGTGCACTTTTGCTCCAACCTTCCACCGTTTGGTAATTACAGCTACTAACTTTTTTATGGCGTTTCCCCTTCTTTGCCTCGTAGTTCCATTCCAGTTCTATATTTTCCACTCTTTTGTGTATTTTTGTTCTGCTATTGTCTCTCCCCCATGGTGCCTTGGTGTACCATTTTCATCACCATGGCAGTCGGGCTTTTCCACGGCGTTGGTTGTGTTTTTGTTTTGTGCTTTGTATGTACTGTATACTAATTGTTCCCTCGGACTAATGCGATGGTAAATTTCATAATAACCTCTAAGCTCCCATCTGACAACGGGAGAATCAGGGGGTGGGATCGGGGAAGTAGAGTTTTTTCACAAAACGTGCCCCTTAGGACTGTATTAGTCATGACCGTGCGCTCCATTTGGCATGTGCAATTATACCAGTTATTTAACTGGGGACGGATAAAGTATCTGCCCCTCCCTGCCCCTATCCAAACTCGTACAAGCGTTGTCGTGACAACCATCCATCCATTTTCTATACCGCTTATCCTCATTAGGGTCGCGGGTGTGCTGGAGCCTACCCCAGCAGACTTCGGGCGGGAGGCGGGGTACAAACCGGACCGGTCGCCAGTCAATCGCAGACTGAAATCAGAGCACCCCAAAAAACATTTGTGAGGTTGTAACACATGTAGAAGTTGCTTTATTAGTTTTTACTGTAGAGTTTAATATCAGGTACCTGAAAGTACGACGTTTAAATGCATGGTTTGTTTTTATTGAACTGTGTAAACCGTATGGAAAAATGCTTCATTATTAAAAATGTGTGTGTGTGTGTGTTCCCTTACGAGAGTTGAGTGAGGGGCGGACAGGAAGTGGCGTTGGGGGTTCAGAGATGAGTTTGAGCTTTGCCTTTTAATTAGGCAATATTGGGCCTGATAATTCCAACCTGCAAAAAAAGCCTGTAGTTCCGGCAGTCAAGTCCGGTGCTTGTGTGTCTCCCTGAACAGTAATGACACCCAGTGACCAGTAAACTACATATCATTTATATAATACCTATAATATTACCATCTGGAATACTTCATATTTATATTGTAGTCCATGTATGCTGGGAAGTTCTTAATGATTGTAGTCCATTTAACCAGTTTATGCTGGGAAGTCTTAATGTAGGGAATAAATACTTAACATATAAGCATATTTTATATGAAATTAGATATATTTATTGAAAAAACTGTGAGAGGGAAGCTGCAAAGCTCTAATTGGGAAAAAATGAGGACCACCTGTAGTCCTCGTGCTAAGTATGTTTGATTGGACTGCGGTACAACAACTCCCATCGCGTTCCCAACACTCAGCTCCGCCAGGTTCCACACCCGCCACGTTTGACACGATGATGTTTGTTATGAGAGTTGTTATCATCGGGGATTTTGATAAAACTGCATTTTGCACGTAGACTCAAAATAAATGTAGCATGGACTTATTTTCGGTTATAAATGAGCTCGTGAATAGCATTGCTCGAAGGAAACATGGCGGTGAGTGTTCTCGGTCCTTTTGAACTGGAAATGATCTCTAATTGAAATGAATGGGATGATGAATGGGGTTTTATAAGAGTTATCTCCACTCCAAGATGCACTTCCCTATTTGCTGCCTTTATCCCGCTAATCACTACAAGAGCTTCGAGAGTACAGAGAGAAATACGTATTTACTGTCTAATCTAATAGTCAGATTTCCTCAATGGAAATGAATAATGGAAGGAATAATCAGCATTTTGTCACATTAGCATTCTGCAAACGGTGAACCTCCCACAAAGGAGTGCATCAATACCCAAATTAAAACGAAAACTGGGAATGTTTTTCATCTTTTAAAAGCGCAGAAGCACCCGGCACTGGGTCCTGCTGGGTTGTGTCTGTGTCGCTTTGCTGTTCATGAGGAATTATGACGTCATACTGACAAAAAAAAAAAACAATAACAAAACAGCCCCAATGAGACTAGATTAGCCGTACTCTGCTGGAGGTGGGTAAGCGTGCGCAAATCAAGCACTCCTTTTTTGTGAACGGGCTGTTGTAACTTCACGTGGTGCTGGTCGTGTGGGACTACTCACTGTTTCAGAGGAATACTCTGCAAACATTCCGCGACTGCCGATGCCCGGCGCCCGGGGCTTGTTCTTATTGCTGTGGCGTTTGAACAGCGCAAAGAGGTTTGTCAAAATGGCGCTGGACCACCAGCCCTTTACCATTTACTGTTTAGTTACTGATCATGTTTGGTAAGGACCAATCTACAGAATCTTTCTTTGAGTCGTTCTTACCTCCAGGTGTGCATCAAATATACAAATAGAAATATTAGCTATAAAAGGTTTTCGGTATCAGCTCAGAACATTGTGCTACTCCATACAAAATGCAGATCTGCTGCTGATATGGGAGATCGGTTGGATCGACACAACCGCTTCAATGGTTTCTTTGAAAAACAGGGAGGACGACTTAAAAAGGACGGGTCGGGTTGCGGGAGGAGGGCATGTGCTTGACACCGAGCAGTGATAATGAGACACATGTCACCCTGTCACCTCTCCAACACCATGACACCAGCAGCAGCTTGCCACTCGCCCACACCGGAGTACATATAGAAACCCGTCTGTGTTTTATTGACAAGGTTACGTTTTAATGACTGCCTGACCTCCTTTCAAGAACACCAATACAATATCATAGCATGCTATATTGCACTGCAATAACCTGGCCTTACACTTGCCCGTGCCATCTGCCCGAAGCTACGCCGTGTATACACGCACCATGCATTTGGGTCGCTGGAAACCGGCTTTGATGGAGATGGTAGATTTTCTGCATCAGGAAAACAATATAGTCCATAAGAATCCATGCTGACACACTCGTCAGACATGTCTGACTGATGTTATCAGCAGTTTTGTTCCTGCAGTTTGTCTGCAGTCTGGAATTATTTATGGTTTCACTGACTCTGTTACTCCAGGGTTTCACACTTAGTTCTTGTACAGATGGGTTCCGAATCGCGTTGATATCAGCCCTGTTTAATTTGATTCGTGTTTGTGACTGTCTAACCTCCCTTACATGTGGAGGACATGTTATTATACTCGACTTTTAGTCATGTTTTTTCTATGACTGGTGTTTAGGAAAATAAATAATAACAATCTTATCTTAGACAGTGTTCATAGCGCCGCATCCCACGTGGGAGATTTCACTAACCACCATCTGCTGTATTTCGTAAAGGAACCAGACTGGCAGACTGGGCTGGTGGTCCCCATTTTTAGGAAAGGTGACTGATCACACGCCTCAGGCTACCTGGGAAGTCCTATTCCAGGGTGCTGGAGAGAAGGGTACGACCGGAACACTGGGGAGGATGTAAACCTTTGCATGGGTACTGGAAGGCACAACCGATTTTGCCCAACCAGTCTTCATGTGCTTTGTGGACTTGGAAAAGGCATTTGATCATGTCCCTTGTGGTGCCCTGAGGTGGGTGCTCTGGGAGTATGGTATTGGTGTACTATGCCCTACGTGCCGTACAACTGGATCAGGAGCCTGTTCACATTACCAGCAGTAAGTCGACCCTGTTCCCAGTGAACGTTGGCCTCCACCAAGGCTGCCCTGTGTCACCAATTCTGTTGATAATTTTTACGGACAGAATTTCAGAGGTTTTGAGGGAGTCCAGTTTGGGGTCCTTAGGACCTCATCTCGTCTATTTGCAGACGGTCCTGCAGTCTTGATGGCCTCATCAAGCTGGAACCTTCATCGTTGACTGGGGCAGCCGAGTGTGAAGCTTCTGGGTCTAGACTCACAACCTCCAAATCCGAGGCCATGGTTCTGATTTGGAAAAGGGTAGATTGCACCTGTGGTTTGGGAGTGAGGTGGAGGAGTTGAAGTATCTCAGGGTCTTGTTCATGAGTTAGTGCAAGGTAATGCGTGAGTAATGAAGTCATTGTGAGAGAGCTGAGCCGGAAGGCAAAGCCCTCAATTTACTGCTCAGTCGATGTTCCCATCCGTCACCTTTGGTCATGAGCTTTGGGTCGTGACCAAAAGAACAAGGTCGTGGATACAAATGGCCGAAATGAGTTTCCTCCATAGGGTGAAGCGTTGTTAAATGTTATGAGGTGAAAGTCTCTGGCATTGTTACATAATGTGGTACTACAAGCATCACAGTACCAGAAGCACGATGTGTTCATTCATTCCCACGTTAGTTTGGGGGAAGAACGCTGCCAATATCGGTATCCAAAATGTAGTACTGGACAATATCAGTTTTTCCCATAACGCTAAGAAAGCCAATATGGAGCATCTCGAGCCAAAAGTTATCCTTTGTGTTCGACCCATGAAGTCTGTAGGTGACCTTATCGATGTGACGTCCCTTCCGGTGGACTCAGAGAGGGTACTCGGTGAAAACAAACGTGGATCATTGCCGAGAAGATGTCCCTGATCTGCAACCTATCTAGTCGAGCCCTGTTCTGCCAGTGAATTTCTTGCTTCTGTGTCAAATGTTTAAAATGTTGGTTGTATCTTTTGGTAATTTTGATCAAGTGGTAACTGAAAACATGAACAACCACACAAAATGCATCCACGTCTTTTCCTATCTGGCGGACACTAAATAACTCGTATTGCATTTTCCTACAGTAGCAGCTTATACTACGCACGCATCACAGGCATCATCTCCGAGTGTGTCCTGAAATTAAACAAAATACAGCACATAATATTATAAGAATCCGCTGCCAAGAAAACGGAGGCCACGTTGATTCTGTGAACTTAGAGGGGTCTACGATCCCTTTGGTTCAAAGCCTTTTGTCTTTTTTCATGTTTCTATTTCCAGCAAGGATTGTCCTCAGATATTCTCTTTCCTGCCTCATGTCTTTTCATCGTGTTTGTCGATGTGGCTGCTTCAGTTGTTAGATGAAAAAATATGGGACGGTATCAAGTCAGGACGGGTTGGATTTGTTTTTTTGGAAAAGTCAAGATCATTCTTTCGCACGCGTCACGTATTTGCGTTCACTTTTTGACATGTATAATTGCTGTTCTGCTGAGGGAAAATACATTCATTTCAATGTAATAACAACATTACTAATATAAATAACTACATGTACTCATTTGGAAAACTGAATTTCCAGTGTATGGAATTCAGGCCTCTCTCTGTATTACATGGAAGTGGACATTATATACTTCTTTACGATACAAAATTGAACTACGTATTCCTTCTTCCATTTATCCTTGTCCACAGGCGCTGTTATTGCTCATGCCCCATACTTATATGGGGGGAAGGTTCCCACTTCCTTCCATCATGATTTTCCATTAAAACCACTAGCAACATGAGTCTTATTTATGTCTTGAATGGCTTATTTCCTCTTATTATTTGTATTACATTGGGTAAAAAGAGGGTAAAGGCGATTATAGGGGTGTTATTTCATGTCTAGAGGGCTCTGATAATGTTAAAAACCGTATCTAGAAGGTTGTAAACAGGTTTTCTGCTGTAACTACAAAAATAGTTACATATATTTGAATAGAAGGACTACTTCACTTATCACGGTCGAGTCCAGTACCAGGTAACCACCATAAAGAAGAGATGACTGTATTTGTAAAAATATCGGTATGGGATTCAAGCTGGTTTTTAGTCCGTATCCGACCGGACAGAAACCCAGTGGTATTGCATATCACTACCAATGTATAAACTAAGCCAAAACCATCATGCTATTGTTTCGCTGTGGCGACACCTAATGGGAAAAATCTGAAAGACAAATAACAGCATTGTGTAAAATAGTCATAGACTTGGTGTGTTGGTTATAACTAGGGTTGTATTTGTCATAGTAAGATCTGATTCCACCCATCCATCCATTTTCTATGGCGCTTATCCACATTGGGGGTATGTTGGAGCCTATCCCAGCTGACTTGGGGTGAGAGGCAGGGTAGACCCATACCTATGGAGTCATACCTGTTAGAGTCTCCAATTAACCTAACATGCAGGTTTTTGGAATGTAGGAGTAAACCGGAGTACCCGCAGAAAACTCCCCACACAGCTACCAAGCGAAGATTCATTTTTCTGGCGTCATCTTTAACCTTTTCACTTAGGATGAATTTGAATAGCCATTTTGAACCAATATGTCAATCAGTGTTGATGGTCTTCCTAGCGTTCAAAGCTAGTGCTGACTTCAGCTCCTTTGGATTATGCCACCGGAGCGGATGATTTTCATTAATGCGTAAAGTGTAGGTCTTCCTTATTTGCACAGTAGGCGGTTTTTGATTCAAAATCGGCTACTTATAACAAAAACAAAACATCATTTGTAAAAATATACGCTCGGCAGCATCTGTGGCAACCCCTCATGTACTGTGAATGGTCAATGGAAAATTTGGATGGAAGTCTTGATCACATGACATTTTTGTGTGCTCCGACAGCGAGATTGTTTCTTGCAACTATAGCCCATGTTTGTCGTAAAAATGTCTACTACCCACCCAGCAATAAATTAGGGCAAAAGGCATCATTACCATTTGTTGAAACAACGTTTAGATTGGGTTGGAAATTAAAAGGTAAAAAGACGTCGCCAAAAAGATGTCCCTTTCCTGTCTATATTTGGTTGCAAAGCAATTATTTGTGTTCTATGTTTGGACCAAATCAGTCGGACTAAAGTCGGAATTCCCGGCTGAATTAAGGCAATGACGGACCGACCAGATTCATCCCAAAAAACAACGTCCCAATGACGTGTAATTTTGGGTGGGTAAGCATTATTTTGCCTGTTGTGTTGTTCAAACCTGCAATAAAAGCCTGTTGCTCTGTCTAACAAGTCTAGGACTTGTGTGTCTCACCTAACATTACAGCGATGTTACTGACACCTAGTGACCTGTGTATGATACTACATATCATCATGTGTCATATCATGTGTCTTTTGAATGCCTCATGTTATTATTTTAGTTCATTTTGCCATTTTTATGATGAAAAATGCTCAATTTAGGTAAAAAATCCATCACAGTAGCATTTCTTTTAACTAAAATTAGGTTAGGTAGATGCCGCTTATCCTCATTAGGGTCACGGGTAGGCTGGAGCCTATCCCAGCTGACTTTGGGAGAGAGGCCGGGTACACCCTGGACTGGTTGCCAGTCAATCTCAGGGCAGACAAATGAACATTCACACTCACATTCATACCTATGGACAATTTTTAGAGTCGCCAATTAACCTAACATTCATGCAAAATCTATGTTTTTGCAGGAAAGCGGAGTACCCGGAGAAAATCCACACACACACGGGGAGAACATGCAAACTCCACACAGAGATGCCCAACGGAGATTCGAACCCTGAGCCTCCTGACTGTGAGGCCAACATGCTACCCACTCATCCACCGTGCAGCACAAAACAGCGTGATTTATTCAATAATATATTTCTGAAAAAACACGCCAGAGGGACGGCTGTATATCAGTCTCGCTCTGTTCAGATAGTTTTCTATTTCAGTTGAGAATTAGAAAACCACCCCAGCTTTGCCACTGTGTCTGCCAGCGACTACTCCCCATGTCCCGTTCCTTTCTTACAAGACCTAAATTGATTAGCGGAAACAAAGAAGTTCCGCAGAATCCTTCCGGTGTGCACATTCCTGCTCTTGGGTTCACTTGTCTCCCCTCCTCATAACATCTTAGTCTGCGTTAGCTGAATGCTTTTCACCCTGCCAAGGTGGCACAGTAACATTCTGCACGTAGGAGGGCTGTCTCCGCCACACAGTTCCTTTCCATATTTATGACTGAGAGGTGTGCAAGGAATTACTCCCACACCCCCTTCCTAACTTACCTTTCCCTCCCTCGGCTCTCGTCTGTGTTCCCGCTTTTCCATCTGACAGACCTTCCAGAGTGCCTACTAATCACCGAGGGCTTCCACTAGTATGCCTGAAGTTCATTGGCTTTAGTTTGACATTTTGTTCCTCCGTGCCAACATGGCGGAGCAATATCCTCCGTAATCCGTCCATTCTTCCGTTTTCTATATCGCTTGTCCTCATTAGGGAGAAGACTATCCCAGCTGACTTCAGGCAGGAGGAGAAATACAACCTGGACTGGCACACTTGAAGACCAGTTGAAAAATTGCAACTGCACTGTTGGATCTGTGTGGAGTTTGCATGTTCTCCCCGTGCGTGTGTGGGTTTTCTCCGGGTACTCCGGTTTCCTCCCACGTTCCAAAAATATGCATGTTAGCTTCATTGGCGACTCTACCGTAAATTAGGTTAACTGGCAAATCTAAATTGGCCACTGGTATGCATGTGAGTGTGAATGGTCGTTAGTCCCTGTGACTGACTGGGGACCAGTCCAGTCCCGTCCTGTCTCTCGCCCGAAGTGAGCTGGGATAGGCTCCAGCATACCCCCAACTGGGGATTATATATCTTCAAACGATATTTTTGATTTAAATGTTTGAATATATTAGAGTTGAAGATCACAGCCTTCAAAAGCCAAAATCTTGGTAAAAATGTGGATTCAAAGTCAGTTTCCGTCAGGTATTCACACTGTCATGATCTCTTGATGGCAAAGGCAAAAAAGCTTTCTGTCTTTGAACGCTATCAGTTTGTTGAGCTGCAAGGCCGCTCTCAGATTACACTTCCTGCTTCCAAGGTTGGATGCAGGAAGACAGTCATTTGAAACTTCTTCAAAAATCCTGAGGGTTATGAAACAAAAAAAGTGGTAGTGGTAAAAAATGTCAATGGCCCTGAGCCGGATTGGTGGTCCGTCAAGACACGGGACCATCCCCTGCCCAAATGAAGGCTGTACTGGTGCCAAGTGCAGTCCAGTAACCATCAGACGGCATCTGCGGGAGAAGGATTTTAAAAAGACCTTGTCTCCTTCAACTCCACAAAAGTGTCTGTATGGAACTTCTAAGAGAGCACCAAACATGGGACATGGAAAGTTTTATTCTCAGATGGGAAAACATGTAACCTTCCAACGTTACTGGCATGACAAGGACATCCCACCTGAGATGTTTTCCACACGGCACAGAAGAGGGGGTGCTTTTTTCTTCAACGGAACAGTGGAGTTTCAGGTTGTGCATGGGCGTCAAACGGCATACGGCTATGTGGAGATGTCGCAGGGGTGCCACTGCCCTGGTTCTACCCACAGATGGCCGACGCCCCGGCAAGCCTCGCTGGCTATTTTTGATGGTTTTGTTGTATGTGTACTGTCAGGTGAGCGAGTGTGACATAATTTGTGACTTGATAGACGTTTTATAAACAAAGAGAAAAAGAGCACAAAAACCATCGGAAGTTTCTTTAGAGCAAAACAAAACCCCGAGGAGCCGAATAATAGCAGTAATAATGTATATTTATAATGTGCGATTGTTTCAAAGGTAGGAAAATCAGGATACGCATTGAGTAAAGTAGTAGTATTCTATTACCCAATTTCTGGCACTTGTAAAATTGACGGCCAAACCGATCATACAAATTCAAATTCATACCAAATCGTACAAAAATATATTTTTTATAACAAATGTTATCAAATGGCTGACGTCACGATGAATTTCAATACAGGAGAGTACAAAAACTTAAGTCATGATTTTTCTTTCGTTGCCATTCTTCCCTTTCTGACACTGTTTGCTTTCCAGCAAGCCCGAGCACACAAGGGACCGCATTTACACCAAAACAGAAGAAGACTCTTCCAGTATAAGACCTGGGAAATAATCCATTGTTTTAAGTATACAGAAACAAACAGACGCCAACGGTTTCGCTTTTTAACTCTCACAAATTAGGATCCTTTGTTGACATGTTCGCATGCTATTAATGGAGTGGCGTGCTGTGAGGTTGGGTTTCAATGTAACACAGGTTGCTCATTAAAAAGATAACAAGGAAAAGAAGAGAATAAGTCCCTTTCAGGAAAAAAACCCAACATTTTCCTAAAAATACTTCCTGCTTTCATTTATTTATTTTATAAACAGAAAAACATCTGTATCTGTCGCTGTATGTTTTCCAGGAAAAGCTCTGACGCTTTGTTGTAAAAGTCCCGTCAGCTTCTGCTGAACATGGTTTTATAATCCTCCATCATGAGTGTCCAATTCATTCAGCACGGCATAAACATATGCAGTATTTCATGTATTTGACCTTTGCTCTCCAGCTCATGCCGAACCCACTGGCGTTTCCGCTCTAGGGAAGAAAAAGACCACACCCGACTTTTCGCCATATTTGATCTAAACCCAAAGACAAAGTTATACGTCTTTTACGTTTGCTTTTTTCTGCGAGAGGCTAAAAGAGGTGATGACACAACTCCATGGGAATGCACGTCAGTGTTAGAGCAGTTTTAAGCCATGAAAACGACCACAAGGTGGCAGAAGTGCTCATGATAAGAGCTCGGCCTAGCTCATTTGCATGTAATAATGCAATCAACAGCGAGGAGGAAGTGGAAGGATGTGGTGGACTAAAGCGTGCATTATATGTGTAACTAAATTGTTATTTTGATGTAAAACAACCCTTTAAGTGTTGTTTATGTTGTGGCATAGTATAGAATTGCAGTCTCTTTTTTTAGTTGGGAACTGGTATTTTCCTGAAACTTACTTATGCTCTGCTGCTGATTATTAAAGAACAGGAAAAGGTAGAAACAAACTTTCCTTTCCTTAGTAAAGACGAGCGTCTAACCTTTCTTTTGTTCTATTGTTCTTTTCTTCTATTCAGCCGTAGAACACAATATTCTGTGTGCCTTGAAAAATCGTCTAGAATGGCTGGTGCTGAATGGGTTGTCTTTTGAAAAAAGGCTGGAATTGAAAGAGATAAGGAATGTTTCTGCAAACTTTATGCTGCACTCAAATGAGTAGGCTAAGCACATAAGCAAAGGCTTCGTATTTAATCATAAAATGTGCACATTCTGCCATTTTTACCTAATAAAATGGAATTATACAGACTTTGTAATACAGTTTGATGGACAAATATTAATATTTGTTTATGTTATGTTTTTTTTCCACTTGCCTCTCCTGACCACATGTCACTGTACTAAAGTGATTTCTGTTGTTTGTAACTCTGAAGGTTGAGCACGTGCCAGATTTTCAGTTTTCCGAAAAGTCTTACTCGTAGAACTCGTAGAAGGCGCATTTTTCTCATCAAAAATGCAGAGGAGTGACTGACCTGCTCCACTACCAGACCGATATTTCCGATATCTCCGATATCTCCACCACAATTGTCAAGACCAACTGTTTTTTTTTTAAATCTGCGCAAAACTGGAATGGACAACAAGACCATCAGCATGAGAGGCTATTTGCTGATGCGCAAGGCCTCCACTTGTCGTGTTCTTCTCTTCCTGTCTTCCTGTATGGGTCCACGGGTACACCACCCATTGTAGCATTTGAACAAGGGTGTGTATGAGTATACGCGTGTGTGTCCCGAAAGCAGATCCTTTCCTTCAGACTGCAGGCGCCGGAGATAGTCACAGGAAGTGGACACATGCAAGGTGATCACACACACACACACACACACACACACACGCACACACACACACGCACACACACGCACACACACACACGCACACACACACATTCCCCTCAGATAAGCTAAATAGTGTATGATCTCGTTTAACACAGAGTACAAGGACATTTTATTATAAAAAGTTGGGTTTTTTTTGTATTTACAGTCTTTATTGTCCAATAAAATGAAGAAAAAAATGCATCACAGCTTTGTGATATGATGTAAAAGAATATATATTATTAGTATTAGCTTGAGTCTTCGCTTTTTTTGTTGTTTTTTCCAAATATTTCAACTTTCTTTTAAAATAAACGTTATATATATTTTTTGTTAATAATATGAGTTTCTCATATTATTATAACTTTATTCCTGTAATATTATAACTTTTGCTCCAACCCAATTTTCCAAATTGTATTTTTCTGTGTTTGTCATAATATAACAAATTCAAAAATGTAAAAAAATATACAGTATTCATATATTTCAACTCCAAGCCATTAAATGTATTTTTTTCCCTTAAAATATTACAAGTTTATTCTAAAAAAATTATTAAAATCATAAAATTTTGACTTTTTTGCTTTATTTTGTAAAATTAACGCTGTTTTCTTCATTTTTGTTGTATTTTTATTTTTTTTCCAATCATTAAATCTTTCTTTTTATACATCTTCTTCTTCTAATTACAACTTTTTTCTTCATATATTTATACTTTATTTTTAGAACATAACATTTTCCACAACCTCATTTGTCCAAAAATGTTGCTTTGTTAGTTTATTATAATTGTACGACTTAAAAAACAAACTAAAATGTGTTTTCTTTCATATTAAAGTATTTCTTTTGTTGGATTGCAATTTTATTTCTCTTAATATTTCCACTCTTTTCATGTACAGTTACTACATATTTTTACTTTTTTTATTATTTGCTGCAAATGGCCACACTTTGGACCCCCCTGACCTAAGACATCAAAGGCTGCATGTCTAGTATGTACCAAAAATCGATACCGTGATGGCATCGGTGGCGACTTAAACAGCAGTTACTGTAACTGTTCATGTGATGAGGCATTCAAGCACACCAAGTAACTCAGAGCATTAGGCACAGGCTTCCAGACAAACTAATCAGAGGACAGAAATATGCTAACATTACTGTACGCCTGCTAGCTGGCCCTGTCAGGCAAACCTGAAATCTGATTGGTTAAAGAAACAGCCCCATTGCTAATATTGTAAGTGGTATTGGGCCAGCACTTCTAACTCTGAAGGCCCAATACATAAAACTTGCATATTTATTAGTTAATAATAATAATAATAATGACTTTTACTACTGAACATTATGAATTACTACTACTATTAATAAATGAATGAGTATTTTCCAGTGAAGCCACAAAACTTTAACCCCGATGTGGCAACAGAAGACCATATCGTTACAAAACAACCAACTAATGTGACAAGATATTGGGTCCACCGGAACAAGGAGGCAGAAGACGGGGAAGTCAGACACACACGCGTGAGGCAATACATCGAGGATGGTAAGATGATCTATTTAATTAATTCATTCATTCATTCATTCATTCATTCATTATTGTCACAAGACTGAGAAGTCTGGTCGTGCTGTAATTGCAAGAGCGTGTGACGGCCATAGTAAATACTGTAATTTTAAGTTTCAAAAGTTACTTGATTGACAGCCCTAATTAGTATTTATAATAACCTCCGAGTGGGTAAACCAAATGAAGTGATAATTGAACATTTTTGACATTTGAAGTCCTATATCTTCAATTGCAGTACATATACATGTAAAACAAGCATATTTGTGTAAAATGGTAAAAATAAAAATATCAAGGATATTTGTCTGTATTTTAGGAACATTGCAAAGCACAAGACATCTAATTTAGGCTTATTACTGCCGACTTATACCGGATACACTGCATCGACAATAGACACTAGGTCACGGCATGGAAGACACACACACACACACACACTCACTCACTTAGCGGAGAGGATACACACACCGGAGAGAGTCGAGTTTCAACACCAACGAGCCACATTTTCAAACATCACCGTGTGGTGGAACTGAGCGCATCTTGTTGTTGTGCACGTGCTGATATGCTAATATACGGTAATTACACTTTCAGGCACAATGGCGCTGATCTTTCCGCACTTGCATGCATACGGGTTTTCTTTGAGGTTTTCTTCCAGGTTTATTTTGTGCTAACGTGGCCTATTTGTTTGCGTGCATAAGCCCAAGCAGAACTCGAGTATTAAAAATGCATTCTAATAAGCAGAAGTGTGGACTGGAGTCACAACTGTGAAAATATTATCCAAGGCTTGCAACTCAATCTGGACTTTGACATCAATGACTCGGGACTCGACTGGTACTTTAGTCTGATGACTTGAAATGACTTGAGATTTTCAGTCACTGTGTGGAGTAAAATGTGTCTTTTTCAGATTTCTATGTCATTTCCAGCAAGAAAACATATTTTCTGGTTGAAGCTGCGTAATGTTAAGTCTGGTTTAAGAGTCTTAAAGTTTAAGTCTTTGAGTCTAAGAGTTTAAGTCTTGTCCCACCGCAGTGGTGATTGCTTTCCCTAAAATGTCCCCAAAAATGAGTGAAATATGTAGTGCTGTGTGTACATTTCATTGATAAATATGTGCTAGAAGACCTTCCCCCTGTGTTCAGAATCAGCTACTGGATGGTCATTGGATAAATGCTGGGCTTTGTCCCGCCCAACAGACGCTCAGCGTCTCTGGGGTCTATGGGGCAGGGGGCTGGCCCCGACGCTCGGCTTCTGCATGATGATTGGATGACCGGTCTGAGGCAGAATCCCCTTTTTGATGGACAATAAAATGAGCCAATCCGCGATCTTGACGTATAAGCCTCCACTGGAACATTTTCCAGGTTTTCATTCCATTGTTCTCAACTGATCGGCAGACTTTACAGATTTCCAAGGACTTTGTCTTTGTCAAAAAACGACAGGCGTTGCGTTTGGCGAACGTCTTCTGTCACTCTGTGACTTCTTTCCCCAACAAGCAGCGGAAAAGACACTCGGCTGGTACGAGCGGGTCAAAAACCCCTGGAAGGTCTAAGTTTAGTCACAGAATGGAACAATTCCAAATGCATCCCTTGTGTTTGCCAGATACAAGGAACTGAAGCTGTAGTTCGCAAAATGATTTGCAATGCTCTTCTGAAATGATTGCGAGTCTTGAACTATCCAAATTACTCTAGACCTGCTGCCATGTCCAATAGGCTGACCAGACCGTGGAGAGTTTTCTTACAGCTGATCGACTTGTATGTGCCATTTTAGGCAAATTTAGGAAAATTTTTATTTTCTCAAAATTGAGTGGGTGTGGCTTACACAGTGGAAATTTTGATAGTTAAGTCTCAAATCCCCCTGAGGGGTTACAGAGACCTCAATTATTCACATTTTTGTCAACTATTCCAGGGCGCTATGAAATCGGTTTAGTTTTTTTTAGAATTCCCTTTTTTTTACATTTCACACGTATCTCTACCAGCAACGAGTGTTTGCTTTTTGGGGAGCGGACGTTCCTTCTCGCGATGACTGCATTTCATTCGCATTATGTTTCCGCGAGTAAATCGCGTTTTGCACATTGCTGTGATGCCTGAGAGGGTTTAGGAAAAGGGAATCAAGAATAAAACGAGTAGTTTAAAAACAGCTTCGAGTCTGGAAACACCACAGAAGAAGAAGACCTTTTTAATTTTGTATTTTGTTCCCACCACCGAACTCATGTTTCCTGCTTAGATGCCGGGGGTGGGGGTGGGGGGTAGCGACGAGGCCCGCACGGTTTTCTGGTTCTTCTTGTCCACCTCCAATTCCACAGTCTGGCATTCCGGTTTTTGTGCTCTTGTTCTATTCTTTATTGTAGCTTCCGTTCCATTCGGTCTCATTACTCTGCTCCAGCTGCATCTTAGATATCAAGACGAATCATTCTAATTCCATCGCGGAGGCGCTCCAACGGGCAAAGAAAACGAGCGGATTTCGAGCCGAGCATTTCCACAGGGATACAAACACACATAAATCAAAGATCCTTTGTCATCATACATTTATTTCAAAAATGGCCGAGAGGAAAACAAAGTTCCCACGGTTCATGTGGCGTGCTCACCCAGCCGCCTCCTCGTCCCCTTTTCAAGCGAGCTGGTTGGCTGCTTTGACAGCACCGTAGCGTTTTTTGGTACATCCCTTTGAACACAGTCGAGCAAATCCTCGTGCCGGTGCTAAGTATTTCCGGCAGGAGTGTCTAAAGTTTTTCCACCAAGGATGAATGGATGAAGGCTTGAAAATGCTAAAACCAATCCAATGTAGATGAAAATATGCTGGTCACTTAAAAACAGCCGACTATACCAAATAGAGATCAATATATCTCACGGATTCTAATTATTGTTTATTATTGTGTAAATTATATTTAAAATGTTTAATTAATAATGATAATAATAATAATGCTAAATAAATGTAATACTTTTTATTTGATTTGAATGTTCAAATCAAGGTTTTTAAATAAATAAGAATTTAACGTGCCAACCCAAACAAGCTTTCGGCCACAAATGGACTCCACGGGTTTACAGTATGTACGGTAGTGAATCCTATGCTGAGTGGAAAATTAAAAACAGTAATTATCATGGGGGGTGGGGGGGGGTAACTGTGTGGGAAACAATCAAAATCAATTCCAGGCAATACCTGCGCTTACGAATGACTGTATTGATAGTCATTGGTCATGACGTCATCAGCGACGCCATCTTGTTTTGGCTTGAACAATCATAAGGGGCATTCCTTCTTTCAAAAAAGATATTATATATAACGTTGCCGGTTATTAGGCTACTTCCAATACAAACCAAAAAAAAATACAATAGACAAAATATAGATTTTTCGGGACAAAACCTGTTTCGGTTTAGGGGTCCCCCACGGTACCCAATTAAAAGGGAGGTACGGGAAGTGTTTATGTGCAGGGGTGTCAAAGTCATGCTACGGAGGGCCGAGACCCTGCAGGTTTTCTCTCCAGTCGGTCTCTAAAGCAGGTGATTCTAATGATCAACACCTCCTTCAATTTGAGGGAAGGAGCTCATCAATTAAAATCACCTGCTAAACAAACTGGTTGGGCAGAAAACCTGCAGGGTCTCGGCCCTCCATGGCACGTGTTTGACACATACAGTACGGTTTATGGCATCAAGCGTCTACTTTTGGCTTCCCGACCCCTGGAGAAAGCCATAAACAACACATATTTTCATATGTACTTTGGTGAGAGCCATATCCTTGTTTTTTTTAAGTGAATATAACTAAAAGTGTGCCAAGATAATAAGTCTCTGATTTGGATGGATGGAAGTGTGGAGAAGGCTTTATATTATTATTATTGTTATTGTTATTTTTAACACTGTGATTCCTGTAATGTTTTGCTTGAAAATGTCAGCAAAAAAAATTACACAAAACATACTAAAACAAAAATGATATTTTTAATTGTAATATTATGACTTTATTCCCACAATATTTTTTACTTTATTCCCAAATGAATTTCCCCCCAACCTAATGTACCCTAAAAATGTATATTGTTTTCTCTGTTCCTTAATATTGCAACATTCAAAAAATAAAAATTAACTCTGTTACTAAAACGACATTGTTTATTCTAGTAAAATTGTGGCTTTTTTCTCTCAACATTTTGACTTTCTACTCGTAAAATTACAGCAGTTTTTTTCCATTTTTGGTGTTTTTTTAATTTTGCAATTTTTTCAACTTTCAATTTATTCCTGTAAAATTTTGACTTTATTCTACCAATATAATAACCTTTTCCACAACCTAATTTTCCAAAAATGAAAACAAAAAACATAGGTTCCCTACCCCTACCCCTCGACTCTGTAAGCAAACACGGTGCTGGCAATAGTCGTGGCTGGCAATAGTGCCAAGGAGAAGCGAGAGCTTGAAAACAAGAGAAAAATGCGATACATGCTTTCATGTTAGAGTCTCCATTAGTGTCTAATAAAACCAGAAAAAGTCTTCAGATTTGTAGCTTTTTTGAAAAAACGCATTTATGGGGTAAGGTAAAGACGACTGAAACTAACTGTACCTGTAGACCCGTCTCAACCAAATATGAGGACATTACTACTGTTAACTACAAAGCCATTAAAGTAAAAACAGTGGCTCCAAGGCAAGGGTGGCAAACTGCGGGTTTGGGGGCCACACCTGGCACGGCAGGTGTTTAAAATATTTGCCCACCCCCGCTCCAAATCTTCAACAATAGTAAAGGGCTGCTCGTCCAGCGCCATCATTTCTTCATCTTTTTCAGCTTTTTTTTGCTGTTTTGATGTTGGCAGAATTTTTTGAGCGTTTGGTGAAATGCCGTCCTCTGAAACACTGAGAAGTCCGGCACGATGGGCGCCATGTTTGTTTACAAGTGAGCTCAGGGGAGGGCGTGAGCAGCTGTTTGCAGCACGTCACAGAAAGCGAGGGTTTGATCTGCGCACGCTAACCCACCCGCAGCACAGTACGGGTAATCTCGCCACATTTTATGGGTACGACGTCATAATTGCAAAACACGTGACGTTCTCGTTTGGAGAAAAGCCGTCCCGCGAGAACAGGCCGGCCAGAAGCCGATCAGACTGTGAATGATGGCGTTGCTACTACGAACCATAATAAAAGTATAATATGGAAGTGGCGGTGTGGCAGTACACCCACGACCAGCTCTCGATCCACCCACCCGTCCGTCCATTTCTGTACCAGCTTCTCCTCAGTAGGGTCGCGGGTATGCCGGAGCCTATCCCAGTTGCCGGTGCCAGTTGTCCGGCAAGAGGCAGGGTGTCCGACTGCAGTGCACTGTGACGGCCACAGCGTGTGCCTCCCTGGCCGGAGCGTGCGTGTCCAACGCGGCTACACGCCCGCTTGATAACACACCTCACACATGCGTGTTTTTTCAGTAAGCAGGTGTGCGCATTGGAAGTGAGAGGCAGGAAGGGTTTCTTGCATCATGCGTGGACAGCGGTGCACAGAGCGGAAGTATCCACCATGCGGGATATGCACCCCCGCTCCTCTGCACCTGCTTTCCTAGTAAAACACGCACGGGTGTCCAAAATGTGGTGCAGGGGCCATCTGTGGAACGCGACCCAATGCAGAAACCAAAAAAAGAATAACAGACGTTACAAACTGGCTTTCTTCTTTCTTCTTTTCCTGTCGGCTTATCCCTGCTTGCCTTTACAGACTGAAAGATGGCAAAGAAAATATCGTGGGGTCCGATGATTCCTGCGTAATCATGGACAGAATGGCGGAATTGGCCGATAAAAGCCGAATTTACTGGTTAACACGGAATCTCGCGGAAATCCACATCGTGTGATTGAAATACTGTCATTTTTAAGAGAAGGAACGTCCTTGTGTGGAATTATATACCCGGCGTACGGCTCAATTGTGGCGAAAAGTCATTACAAAGACTAAAGTGCCCACTCCAAAAGTAATCAAGTTGAAATGAAACACCGGATGACGATGTTGTGAAGAGGGAGCTGAGCCGGAAGGCAAAGCTCTCTACTTAACTGTCAATCTATGTTCCCACCCTCACCGATGGTCATGAGCTGTGGATCGTGACCAAAAGAACAAGATCACGGATACAAATGAGTTTCCTCTTTGGGGGTGGCTGGACACACCCTAAGAGATTGGGTGAGGAGCTCGGCCATCCGGGAGGGAACCACTGCCCAATCACATCGAGAGGAGCCAGTTGAGGTGGCTCGGGCATCTAGTCCGGATGTCTCCCGGGTGCCTCCCTCGTGAGGTGTTCTGGGCATGCCCAGCCGGGAGAAGGCCTCGGGGAAGACCTAGGACAGGCCGCGGGAATTATGTTTCTCAGCCGGCCTGGGAACGCCTTGGGGTCTACCCGGTGGATCTGGAAGAGGTCGCCGGACACCGGAAGTCTTAACTTCCCTACTGGTAGTGCTGCACCCACGACCCGGACCCGGATAAGCGGAGGAAAATGCAATGCAAATGCAAAAGCTGGCATCCCGTTTCTCAAAAACTGGGCTAAATTGTCCGCTGATGTATTGCATCAGTAAATGTACATTTTACTGACTTTCTTTTCACTAGCCAAGAAATCACACACACTATGCTGGAAAAATATACATGTAAAAAAACATCATTCTAAAAAAATTCAACCGACTAAATTGAGTTGGGAAAAAAAACGGATTTCATAGGGCCCTAATATTGCATTATTAGAATTGATTATTATTATTTGTGGTTTCAAAAAAACCTAGAGAATAATATCGTTTAATGCCGATTTATGGCATAATAAACCCTCCAGCACGGTTTAGTGACTCGGTTAATAAAAAAAAAGTCATATTTTTTCATTGTAATTTTCTTAGAAAAAATATGAAAATCTCGTCTCATCCTCGCGAACTCGTCTTGTCTCGTCTCACGACATCCCTACAACTTCATAAAAAACAGGCCCGAGGTCCTGAACATGGTGTGTGTGTGTGGGTGTGTGTGCTCACAAAAGTGATTCCTTGGAATGATATTTGTGAGCACACACACACACACACGCATACACACACACACACACACACACATATGTATATTGTTGGAAATTTGGGCCAGGGAATTCTGATCTCTACTGCTTATTTCTACACCTCATTTCTACAGTTTCCCCGACCTTTACACTTGGGGGCGGCGTCTCGCCCTGCAAATGTGTTTATTTAATACATTGGATGTAATTGAATTATCGAAATAGCATAAGATCAGTGCAGCGATGATCTTGCCTTTATTTGACTGTGTGGACTATTTGGAGTCTTTCTATTGCTTTTCTATTATGACAGATTGCAAATTGTAACTGTGGAGGAGCGATCGCACCAAATGTCAGTGCATTTGTGGACGTGTTTTCTTTCTCTCTCTCACACACACACACACACACACGGAAATGTAACAGGACACTTTGCTCGTGACCTCATGTTACACTTCCTCAAAAAGAAAGGACATAGCGATAAAACCAAACCAAAGTGCTTTAAACGATGACGTGGCTAATTTATAGCTAAAAGAACAACAGTTCCCATGATGCTTAGAGTGCCGATTCAGGATGTAGCAAATTGGTATTATAATTATAATTATAGTGCATATGTATGTGTATGTGCAGCAATAGTGTTTTGATCTGATAAATATGAAGTAAGTTTGATCAAGGGTAGAACTTCTACAGTTGTTGAACACCGATGAAAAAAAAAAAAGTCACTCATTCAACAGTCACTCACTCAACGAGTGACGCCGGGAAAACAGAGTGTAGGTACGATTGCAAGGTTTATAGTGCGTCTTAGTTTGTGCAGCAATTGTGTTTTGATCTGACAAATACTAAGTAAATTTGATCGAGGGTAGAATTACTACAGTTGTTGAACACCGATGGAAAAAAAAGTCACTCATTCAACACTCACTCACTCAATGAGTGACGCCGGGAAAACAGAGTGTAGGTACGATTGCAAGGTTTATAGTACATCTTAGCTGTCAAATTGAAGACATTTACCCTACGGTTTCAAATTGTCATTCATGCCTATGCATTGTATTTATTGTATTAAAAAAAATTAATAAATGATGATAAATAGTAATTTCCTACCCAACACTACACGTGATTTGGATGTTGTTTTTTGGGTTGAATCCGGTCGGTCCGTCATTGCCTTAATTCACCCCAGACGCTGAGTTTAGTCCGACTGATTTGGTCCAAAAGATAGACACTTTTCTACCACATTTAGTCAGGAAAGGCACCTCTTTTTACCCTTTGACTTTTCAACCAAATCTAAACATTGTTTCAACGATTGCTAATGATGTTTATATGCCGTCTTTCCAAATAATTCTTGCTGGGCGGGTTAAGTCACAATTGACGGGAACTGACAAGTTATTTTTGGATTTTTAACACTTCATCGTGATGCTGATCTGGTCCGATTCCGACCATTTCACCTTTGACCTACAGACATGCGGTTAGATCATATTTATACATTCACAGCAAGTGTTGCATGCGGTCGGGCTACTAAAACAGGGGTGTCCAAAATGTGGTCACGAGCCCGGGGGGCCAAGTAGCGACATGGAGCTTGTATATTACCGACCCGCGGGGCGTTCTTAAAATGCAAATAAAGAAGACTACAACACAACAACCGAAACCAAATGCAAAATTTGCAAAAAAGATCAAAAGGCATGATATAAAATTAATAACGATAATACATCGAAATGCAGGTTGTTTCCTCCTGGAAAGAGTTTGGCCAGCCCTTAAATGAACCTCAGCTTTTGGGTAGGCGCTGGTAAAGCAGTCACGTGATCTCTCAGCACCCGGTAAGGCAACCAGGAAAAAAAGGTTTATGCTTCTGAGTGTATTGGAGTGGTTGTCATGTGATTATCTCAGGATATGGGTTTCCCACGCAGGGCAGTGTGTCAGATAAGCTAAGCTTGTTTTTAACCATTAAAACTCAAGTAAAAGCCATTTGACAATGGGACTGCTTCAATAGGGTGTCTCAAATCCCAAGTCAATCAAACCAGACTATCTGGCTCTTCCTGGTAAAAAAGCTACGAAGAGCAAGTATTTGCCACAAACGTCACTTTTTTGGTCATTTTTCAAAGGAAATCCTCAATTCAAAGTACATCTGCACTACGCACAAAAAAAGGGTCCGGTCGAGCTCGTTTTCAAATAAGGAATACTTTTACAGTAAACTGAGTACACATGAGTACTGTATTTTAATACTGTATGTTAATAAGTGTATATTTACATACTGTAGATACGGTTATGTTGGACAAGTCTATTATTGTGTGATGATTGAAGATTATTTATACAATAATACGAGTTATATGAACTGTATGTAAATCCAAGCAGTTTTTTGTTTGTTTTTTCCCACATTCCAATCATTCCAATGTCCAAATCATTCCAAATGTCCCGCTCATAACGGACCCGATGACATTCCATTTCAAATAACGCCCACAGCACCTCAGCAACGTTTCCCATTGAAAATGAATGGACTATTTTTGTGCAACCGATTCTAAAAATCACAAATGATCTAATGATTTTCCTCATTCCCAAAACTCCCGCTTTTCCCGATACTCCACGTTTTTGGTGAGCCAAATTCTCTTCCTCATAATTTGTACAATATTTCTCAACCGGTTTCAAGTCATTCGGACACCAAAACATTCTGCACATATTTTTCCCACACATTCCAAACATTCCCGGTTATCCCGGAATTCCGCATTTCAAGTTCAGCGTCGGATCGTCATTTTCACATTTCCACATTTCTCAACCCACACACACCATTCCGGCATGGAAACAGTACGGATACCCATTTCCACTCCAGGGAAATTCCCAATTCTCCTGCAATTCTACATTTTCTGTACAACATTTGAGGAAATTGCCTTTTCTGTTTATTATTAGTAGTAAATCAACATTTCAGCTTTCTTTAGTTTTGTTTTTTTAGTGTTTCTCTTGTATTTCTTACTCACTCGTATTTTTAGGACGTGCCAGGGGCCTCTGAAGCAGGAGCAGCGCGGGCTGCGCTTTGGACACCCAAGTTAGTGTAACAAAAAGATGGCGCCTGCGTTTTGCAAACAAATACGTGGATTGGCGCTATCTTTAGCTAAAACGGAATTGACGTCGTGAGTGTGTGTGTGTGTGTGTGTGTGTGTGTGTACACCCAAGACCCAAGACCAGCTATTGATCCACCCATCTTCTGTATCACTTGTCCTCACTATAGTCGCAGGTATGCTGGAGCCTACCCCACCTATATATACTGTGTCTTGATATCCAGTATATGGTTAAATATAAGTATATATATACAGTATGTATATCCATGTATGAATTTTGACAACGTACAACATAGGTTGTCTCTGAAGTGGGACGTGATGTGTAATAAGCATGCATTATGTCAAAAGTTGAAATATAAACAAATATCAAAATGAACCACACATGAAATATCAATGCAAAAACAATTCAAATGCAGCCATTACAATTATAAAACACTCTATACACACCAGGTTATGTAAGTAAGTAAATAGTCATATGAATTGAAATACGCCAATTGGTCACTGACATTAAAAATAGATGTATATACATGTATACTGTAAATATGAAATATTTGAGGGCATATATATATATATATATTATAGAAATGTATGATGTGTAAGGACAGCCCGTGTAAAATACACACATAGGTAAATATGCATGGGTGATAGGAAAAAAAGTCATGGCATTGAAATGAGTAAATAACCGATACATTACTTTTTTCAAATGAAATGACATTGAAATTATGAATATATAATACGCAAATAAATGAATCCAATTAAATAAGTGTAAAATGTAATGCATTATGAAATATATGCTATGATGAGATTAAGTAAATGCATTAAAAAGACAAACATAATATCAATTTAAATCA
>QODF01000098.1:168492-214939 GCA_024372805.1 Oostethus manadensis | reverse complement strand
AAATATTCCTGGTTTTCCTTAGAATTCCACAATTTTCATCCAAAATTCATACTGATATTAAAATTATTCCAGCATTGAAGCATTGAGGCTTTCCACTTCCCATAATTCCACATTCAGTTCAGCATTCACACATATTTTCCAAATATTCCTGGTTTTCCTTAGAATTCCACAATTTTCATCCAAAATTCATACTGATATTAAAATTATTCCAGCATTGAAGCATTGAGGCTTTCCACTTCCCATAATTCCACATTCAGTTCAGCATTCACACATATTTTCAAAATATTCCTGTTTTTTTCCCAGAATTCCACAACTCCCAGGCCATAAATTCCTACTGAAACGAATGTTCATGTTTTTTCTCCTCCCATTCAAACCATTCTAGCATCCAAACATTCAGGTTATCCCACCCAGCAAGAATGAGCTGATAAGACCTCATTACCATGCGCTGAAGCAACATTAAGATTTGTGTGGATTGTGGAAGGTAAAATGACTTCGCCATAAAGACATCCGGTTCCGGTCTAAGTTCGGCTGAAAGGTGTCTATTTTTGGCCTGTTTTGGACCGAATCAGCTGGACTAAACTCAGCCCAAACGCATCTGTTTCTGGGCTAAATCAAGGCAAAAACGGACCGAGCAAATTTAGCCAAATGACATTTAGTGTTGGGTGGGAAGAGTTTTCCAGTTCCATAATTCCACATTCCGACTGCCAACGGTGGTGCAACCGTGTTTGATTCTCTTATTGTGAAGGCTTCACCAGATACATGATGTATTATACCAATGTTTTGAAACAGACCTGGTGAAAACGGGGTGTGTTGGCAGGTATGTCTGTTTTCAACATTCCAAATTTTCCTGTTTTTCCCCAGAATTGCACAACTTCCAGGCCAAAAATTCCTTCTCAAATTAATGCAATTCTTTTGAGCGTTTCTCCTCCCATTCAAACCATTCTAGCATCAAAACATTCAGGCTAACAGTTTTTTATTTCCTATAATTCCACATTCATTCTACACAAGTTGCTGCCTCTACAGTAGTTACGTGTAGTTACTGTTATAACAATAACAGTAGTTACTGTTATAACAATAACAGTAGTTATTGTTATAACAATAACAGTAGTTATTATTGTTATTGTTATTCCAGCAAAGCGTTTGTAATGGGAAATCCCAACAGAAGAGCAGTTTCAGTGGCAGATTACTATCACTGTCCTTCTCCACTGACAGAATGCGAAGATCATCCCCACCCCCCACCCCCCCCCAGCCATGCGGCTTTGCAACACAATAGAGGGGGGGGAGATAAATCTTACGTACTATTATTCGTGAATAATATTTATCTATCTATTGGTACGAGACCCGACCGTGATAAAGTTTCTGTGAAGTCTGATTACTTATTCATAGATAGAATATTTTTGTAGTTCGATCATAGATAAACCTGTTAACAACATTCTTAATACAAGTTTAGGGTAATTAGAGCCGTCTAGACATGAAATAACAACCCTATAGTCACATTTACATTCCTTTTACCCAAATCTACTTGACATAATGAGAGTACATAAGTCATTAAAGGCATATGCTCATGGTACTGTGTGATGTTATAAATGTGTGTGTTGATATACTGTAGAAGGAGCAAAGTGGCAGGCGGACAGGAAGTAAAATTGGGGGTTTTAGGTTGGTGCGACCGTAACTCGTGTGTTTATCAGGGTTCTTGTACCTGTTGTCAGATCATTTAAACCTGCAATAATAATAATAATAATAATAAATCACATGACAGTAACATTACTGACCAGTTTGTGATTAGCAACCAGTGTACAACACTACACCTCATCACAGTGTCATTCAAAGTGTCTTCTGAATGCCTTATAGTTGTATTTTACTTCCTTTAGTATTTTTTATGTTTGAAAATGCTTGGTTTAGTATAAAAGTACATAAAATATGCATATTTTTGGACTAGTAATAGATCACATTCAACCACAGCATGATTTATTAACTCGATGAGGCAATGCGAGTAGACTTTGCGTGTGAATGCTGAAAAGCCAAAGAGAAAATGAAATGCTTTGAAAATACGCGATAGTGGAAATGCCGAATGAATATAGAAGCTGTTTGGAAGATGGACTGAAATGCTCAAACATTAAATGAAAGTAAGAGTAGTTTGCAAACTTTGGTTTTGTTAAGAAAACTCTCTAGCAGCTGAGTTTTGTTACTTCCGCATATTTGATGACTCCTTCTTCAGCATTTCAGCTTCCACTATTCAAACAATTATTATATTTGGGAAAACCAGGAATAGAGTGAAACTGAAATTGGCGAGGCACGACCGTATTTGAAAAAAATCATGCGAATGTATGGTGATAATAACAATAAAGAAGAATAAGTACAATTTGCTTCAAGAACAATATTCTTTTCCACAGAATATTGAGTTCTATGGCTATATAGACATGGAACCTACCAAAAGAAAGGTTATAAAAAAAGCTAGTTTCCAAATGTTTCTGTTGTTTGATAAAGAGCAGTAGAACATAGGTAGGTTTCAGGAAAATATCAGTTCCTGACTAAAGCTGGGTTTTTTGTGAAAATATACATTTCAAGCATAACTTTCACCCTTTTTTGGTCTTGTAACTACTCAAACATCTAAACATGCCACAGCATAAACAAAACAAAGTGTTTTTTATTTTTTATGCTCCAGCATACCCGCGATCCTAACGAGGATAAGCGGTATAGAAAATGAATGAATGAACGAAAGAAGACATCAAAATGTATTTACAAATAAAACGTCAACAGCTATTTACAATTTTCACATTTGGAACTAAACTACGCGCGTGTGTGCGTGTGCAAGCGTTAGTGTTTCCCTTCTGCACACTACACCACTCCATGCTCTTCCACTTCCTCCTTGCTGCTGGGTGTGTTTCAACATGCAAATGATTTATCCCGAGCTCTTAAAAGTGAGATCCAAAACATGTGAAAGTCGTCTTTGAGATCATTTCATTTCAATCAATTCATTTTGGTGGGATATTTAGAGTGTTTACTTCCCAGTGATTATTTCCCAGACAAAACAAGTTAAGGCCAGGCTGGCTTCTTAAAACATAATATTAAAATGTGCATCCCCTCCCTTTTATCAAGTTTTAAAAGATAAAACTGTTAGGCATGTTTAAAAGCCTTTTACCGCCACAAGAGTGCGCTCAAAAAAGGGATTGCTCTCAAAGCATAATCTCCCACTCCTCTTGCAAAATTAGGTAAAAGTGAAATCAAATACTCAGTTGTCCATTAATTTTGCTTATTTTAGCAAAAGTTTTGGGTGTCTGGAACAGATTAATTAATTAATTAACATTATTTTCTATGGAAAAATTTGCTTTGGTTAGAGTTCGTTTTGGTTTGAGTCAGACCTTCTGGAACGGAATAATGACGCTAACCAAGGTGCCACTGTTTTTCTTGAGTTCAATAATGTTTGTCTCCTTTTTGATCAAATGCTGGCACTCGCAACTTTCTTTGGATCAATTTTAGATCACAGAGGTGAGAAACACTACTGAATTCAATCAATAACTCAGATGGTGTCCGGGTCAATCCCTTTGCCAGGAATCGCGTCTTCAATGAAGGTAAAATAACCTTAAGTATTCATTTATACCTTTCATTAATCACTTATATATTAAAGGGTTAGCATTAGAGGGTTAGGGGTAATAGGTAGGTAATAAGGACTTTATTAATCCTAAAAAGGCAATAAGGTTCCCACTTTAGGTCCAACTGTTTATAAGTAGATAATACCAGGATAATAATGGATAATAATGCCTTTACAAGGCATTACCTGAGCACTATTGTCAATAAATATCTCAGCGCTTATACATCCATCTTTAGCACTTTAATATTATGTAACATTATTAATGCCAATAAGAATTTAATATATAATCTTATTCCTATAAGTGGCGTATTAACTTTAATTACTTATTACAAGCACCTTAATATTACGTTACCCATTCTTGGCTTTCTGGGACATGGATTTACATAATTTCTTACAGAAAAAATGTATTTGGTTACGGCTGATGCTAACCAAGGTTCCACTCTACAGTGAAACCCACTGAAGTTGACCCCGTTTATGTTGACAAACCATGGACCAACTCATCAAGTCCTGGTCCAGCGTGTCCGCAAAGTTACACAACATGGCAGTCACTTCCTGTTCAGTGCAAAGTAAGCATGAAAATAACAGCATGGCAGTATCATCCTGGAGTCTACCACTGCAACTATCAAGTACTATTTCATGTAATTTGCCATTTTTTTTTAGCTTGTGAGCACACGTATGAAAGGTAATCACCTCAGATGCTCTGGTAGATGAGAGCAGAAATGATTTTATGAAAACAGAAAAATCCAAATGGCTTCTTATGTCCTCGATCAAAGTCGCAAGCAGATGCGCATGCAATGGTTGGTCATGTCGACGACCGCTTATGTTGAGCCGGCCGGTCCGAGGGGCGTCGACATAACCGGGTCCCAGCGTATGACCCGACTCTCTGTTCAACATCAAGCCCGACGCCCTGTGCATGCGCTCAAGTGTGTCCACACAAACACTGACTCACAGGTTGACACTCCCCAAACTGATACCGTGACACACTGACACATCACATCTGGGGACATTTCCAAAGTAAAACCATGCAAATGTATTCCTCTTCTGGGACAACACGGGCAAACCCTGAGGAAAAGTAGAAGTATGAGAGGGAGAGAGAGGCGAAACAAGTCAAAAGGGTGAATGAAAAAGACAAGCGGGGGGGAGAAAGCCTGGCTGAGGTTGTTATACAGGACTTTCACCCTGTGAGGAATTGCCTGTGTACATGAATACCCAGGAGTCCGTTAAAACACACATATGCACGCAGAGGGCAGGGCCTGCGGTCAGTCTGTGTTCCATAGAGCGTAAGGACAGGTGTGCATTCAAGCGAAACCTTTCTCTGTGTCGCTGTCAGTGTGTGTGTGACTTTGGCTCAGGGTTTGGTCCCGATGCACATCCCTTGGCAATGTGTATGCATAAAAACTCCGCCGTACACAAAAGCTATCGCTACAGCGTAGGTAATCTGTGTTGCATCGGTTGCAGTAGCAACTATCCCGATATCGGCATAACAATGCGATTTCGGTAAATATCTTATATAACTAGGGGTCGGTCGGACACCGATCAGTATCAGCCGACCTCCGCCAAAACTCACAAGATCAGCAAACGCCCTCCAGTGCCCATCCCAAACGCCCATCACCGCACTACTGCGGCCCAAAGTTTGTGTAGGGTAGCATCTTGACCTAACGAACATCTTTCAAGTTCCTAACACTCGCGCGTAAGTGCGGGACGGTCAGAAGGCTCCGGAAGGTGAAAAATAACAGAATTCATCGGACCAGATGAGCAGCCTTTCACTGCAGTGGAGGACGCTGAGTCAACGAGGGATTTTTCACTTACTTGGAAGTTCCACCAGTGAACTCTCACATCCAAAGACTCCAAAGGCTTGTCATGCTCTGTGAAGTGTCACCATTATGTTCTCTTCAAAAAGTAAATCCAATACGTTTTTGGCAGAATTAGGCTGATTTCATGGTTTCTGCAGCCAGGAATTCTGGGTCTCGTAACAAAAATCATGTTAGTAATTACCTATTTTTGGGTCCCCATGCAAGGGACACTGGAATTGTCCTGACTTTTGCTTTCTATACTGCACCTCTGGGCAATAGCACTCATTATAAACAAAGTGAAAAAGATATTGCTATCATTATCAGTTGATATTGGAATCAGAAATTGATAGCTGGTCAATATCCACATAAGGGATATTGGGGGGAAAAGCCATCTTCGGACATCCCTTAGAGTAACCAAATTGTCTGTGTCTGTTGTTTTTTCAATTTGGTGCAACCCTCAATATAAACACAGTTATCTTCTGAGACATTGCCAATGTATTTATTTTAACATTTGTCTTACAAATACAATAAAACCTCGGTTGGCATATGCCCCGGAGTGGAAGTGAAAAAGTTGTACCAAAGTCTTCAATGTACATTTCCAAGTTAGGGTGCAACATGGCGCACATCTTGCCATGTTATTAAAACACGTATTTTTATCACTCCTCTCTGAGCCACCACCGTATTGTGGTGGAGGAGTTTGCCTGTCCCAATGATCCTAGGAGCTAAGTTGTCAAGGGTTGTCATGCCCCATGACAAACAGGTCCTAGGGGAGGGACCAGACAAAGAGTCGCTCAAAAAGACCCTGATGATGGCTAAAAACAACGAACTTTGTTTTCCCTTGCCGAACGCGAGCCACCGGGGTCCCCTCTCTGGAGCCAGGCCTGGAGGTGGAGCACGATGGCGAGCATCTGGTGGCCGGGCCTGCACCCATGGGACCTGGTCAGGCACAGCCCGAAAAGGTTTATTAGGGTCTTTTTTAAAATTTAGTTTTTGGTTCTAGTTTTTCTCATAAGTTATTTGTTCCTAAGTTATGAGCTCAGCACTCATGGGAGGGGCGGCTGGAGGCGGAGGCCTTGGCGGTCCGATCCTCGGCTACAGAAGCTAGTTGTCGGTATGGGAAATGTCACCTCTCTGGCGGGGATGGAGCCTGAGCTGGTGCGTGAGTTGGAGAAATTCCGGCTAGATGTAGTCGGACTCACCTCAACGCACAGCAAGAGTTCTGGATCCAGTCCTCCAAGCCTGCACATTGGAGTTTAACCCAGTAAATGAGAGGGTAGTTTCCCTACGCCTTCGGGTGGGGGGACGAGTCCTGACTGTTGTTTGTGCTTATGCGCCAAACAGCAGTTCAGAATACCCACGCTTTTTGGAGTCTTTAGAGGAAGTACTTGAGAGTGCTCCCTCGTGGGATTCCCTTGTTCTGCTGGGTGACTTCAACGCTCATGATGGGAGCGACAGTGAGACCTGGAGAGGTGTGATTGGGAGGAACGGCCCCCCTGATCTTATTTGCTGGATTGTTCTGTTTTTGGAATAATTTTCATGCTGATTTTGGAATGCTCTTTATTTAGAATGTGTGTCTTTGGTTATAATTTTCTAACCATAGAGGAGGCATATCTTAAATGCTGTATTATTGAGTAAACCTCCAGTATCATTTGAGTGTCTCATTTAGGGTTGTCTTAGAATATTTGACTATTTGATGATTCTATTCGGGGAGTCTGATTCAACTATCAATCTTGCAGTCAAATCATATAAAAATGTAATGTGATCAGGATTTCACCATTCTGACTACATGGGGGTCCCTATGACTGCTGCTGAGCATACAGTAGTGTTAGAAATAATAGCAGTGCAATGCCACTAACAAGATTGAGTACTATTATTAGTATATTTTTATTGCCACATGGCATACAAGTTACCAGTAGGTGCAGTAGATTGTCAGAAATCAGACCCAGTGTTCTTGATATGCACACTCTTAAGGCTGTGCAATTGGGAAATTCGTTAAAAGGGGAGTGCTCACAAAAATAAAAGTGTGTTATTCAATCAGTACTCAGTGATGAATTTTGTGAAAAAACAGGTTTGAATCAGGTGACCCCAATTTAAGGTTGAAACCAGCACTTGCTGAACATGCATTTTTTTGAAAGCTTGAGAAAAATGGGTTGTTCAAGACCTTCTTCAGAAGAACAGCGTACTTTGATTGGAACGTTGATTGGAGAGGGGAAAACTTGGTGCAAGTTGGAAACTTGGAAAAAGAGGTGCAAAGAAATGTTGGAAAAAGAATGGAAGAATAACCAGAATGGCAAAGGCACAGCAATGATCAGTCTGGGGTTACCTCAAAGTACTGTGACAGTTAGACGACATCTTTGTGAAGCTAATCTATTTACAACAATCCCCTGCAAAGTCCCTTTGTTAAAAAAAGGCATGTACAGAAGAGGTTCCAATTTACCAAAGAACACATCAAATGGCCTAAAGAGAAACGGAGGAACATTTTGTGGACTGATAAGAGTAAAATTAAAGATAAATATCCATTCATGTACTAATTTGACTTTAAAATGAAAAAAAAACAACATTTGAAAATGTTCCCATAATGCTTTTTATCTGAGTATTGGAGGACAAGCAGCATGGCAGGGAGTCAGAGGAGCCCGGAGCCCAGAGGGATGCTGACATCACTGCAGCGCCCCAACGAATGTGTTCCTCAGACACAATGCATTATGGTCAAACTTTTAAAGTGCTGTTTTTTTCATTTTAAACCCTTGCTCTCTGTGTGTGATGAGTTTAGTGTTCTTTTTAAGATGACACCATGAGACAGACTGTGATACTTATTATTTTCTACGGTGTATACTGCATGTCTACGGAAGTCTGTGCTGTGACACCCGACTCGAATGAACCGACTACTCGGTTCACTTCAGTGAGTGTCTCTAAAAATCTCGAGTCGGTAAAATAAATGGAGTTTCCCATCGCCGGTGTGTGTTCATGCTGTTTTCATTAACTTCTTTATTTATTTTATGCAGAAACCCTATCTTGCGACAGCAACGTCTGTCAGTGTAATTAACTCTCACGCACAAACGCGGCGTCTGTCGTGGCACGTTCAAGAGGTACGGTGGAGTGTTTGACACACAGGAAAGGCAGCCATACAGCTATGAAAATAGGTTTAAAAGCACTTGGGGAAACTGTTGTGTCAAGGCAGTTTCCCATTAACCCCCCCCTCGCACACACCACCACCACCAACACACACACACAGTCATGCATATATTCCCAGTCACAGATCAGTTTACTAATGGTTATGTTTTAAGTGCCAGATGAACTTGACTGGACTTGCCTTAAGGGGGTTTTGAATGTGTTTTCTTAGCAGAGTGAGTGTGTGCCACACAAGTCTGTCTGTCTTGTTTGAATGGATTTGGCACCAGTAACATGTAGCGTAGGAGGCCATTGATGACGCAATACCGGACAGTATCAGAACTACAAATCTTGGCTTTATAAGGTTGGCCTCTGATTATTTTTTACATCTTTGCGTGACTAAAGAGGTGGTTCTTATTGTTGGATTATCATTTCTTTCCATTCAATTTAATACATACAGCAGGTGACCTCGTCCAAGTCGACCCAGTCTTGGTCCACTATGTTTTTCTTATTACTAAAAAAGTGCAATCAAAATCGCAATTCAATGTTGGGATGTTTGTGGTCATTTCCACAGAATATTGTTCAATTGTTTGTCGATTTATTGTCTTTTGATCTGTTTTGTAGTATCATCATTATTGCTGGCATGTTTTTGCAAAAGCAGATTTGTAGTCATGCCAAAATCAACCGAATTTAAAGGAAGTTTGGAAGGGACGTCTTGCTTGTTAAGGTGTGTTGTTTAAGAATTTACCAGACAGAACAGCAGAGGATCATTTCTCATGATGAAAAATGTAAAACATGAATAGTAACCAAAAAATATGAATACTGTATTTGCACATTGGTCTGTGTTATACATGTATATTCTGTAGGATTCCTTCATTCATTCTCTACGCAGCTTATCCTCATTGGGGTCCCAGGTATGCTGGAGCCTATCCCAGCTGGCTTTGGGCGGGAGGCGGGGTACACCCTGTACTGGTCGCCAGCCAATCGCAAGGCACGTATAGACAAACAAACATTCACACTCACATTCATACCAATGGACAATTTAGGGTCGCCAATTAACCTAACATGCATGTTTTTGGAATGTGGGAGGAAAGCGGAGTACCCGGAGAAAACCCACACACGCACGGGGAGAACATGCAAACTCCACACAGAGATGCCCAACGGAGATTCGAACCCTGAACCTCCTGACTGTGAGGCAAATCTGCTACCCACTCATCCACCACGCGGCCCCTGTAGGATTCCAATCGTAAAAATTGCAGAAACTTAAGATGAGGCCACCACTTCTCAAGCCCTGCGTCCGTCAGAGTGCACACTGAGTGGGATCATGCTCTGCAAAATGAATGAATGATTTTGACTGCCGAGATGAAGGATTCAATACCCAACCGCAACAGGATTCATATTCTCTTTTAGTTGTCGACTTTTCCTTTTGGCTTATCCCATCAGGGGTTGCCACAGCGAATCAATTGCTTCCATCTAACTCTGTCTCCTGCATCCTCTTCTCTCGCACCAAATGCCTTCATGTCCGCTTTCACTACATCCATAAACCTCCTCTTTGGTCTTCCTCTAGGCCTCTTGGCTGCCAGTTCAAAACTCAGCATCCTTCTACCAATATAGTCACTAACTCTCCTTATGGCCAGGTCCCAACCAGTCTGGCCTCTCTGACTTTATCTCCAAAACCTCTAACATGTGCTGTCCCTCTGATCTATTAATTCCTGATCCTGTCCATCCTGGTCACACCCAAAGAGAACTTCAGCATCTTCATCTCTGTCTTATTCTAAGGGGCACTGTCTCTAGACCAAACATCGCTGGTCTTGCCACAGTTTTGCACGGCTTTCCTTTAATTTTAGCTGAAACTCTTCTATCACACATCACACCCGACACTTTTCTCCACCCATTCCAGCCTGCCTGCAAACGCTTCTTCACCTCTTTTCCACTTTGTCGACTAAAGCATTTTACATTTTTGGCGACTAAATCGGTACGAAAACTGTCACATGTAGAAACAACTAAACGACTGGGTTGTGTCTTTGTTGCTATGGTAATAGCTCAATATCAATACACACATGGCCGCGTAACCTGAAGATTGTTAACTAAGGTCAGAAAATAAATATATTAACATGAAAACTAGAACATATATGTAACATCACAAATCTTTCACACTAATCAGTGGTAGTAAAAACACATTACAAATGTATCCCCCTTTGTGCTGGGTTAATAAATTAAATTGGGTCAATCTTGTGTTTTTGTCCTACTCTGCATCTTTGGGAAGCGGAGCGAATTGGATGTGCCGTTGTCAATCAAACAAAGGTGCCAGTGATCTGTAAGGCAAAACATCACAATAGCTACAGATCAGTGGACTGTACATCTGCCTTGTTAAAAAAGGCTTTCCTAAATCTGTGACAGCTCCAACGTGTTCAAAACGTCTACTACTGAACCATTGCTAACCGTGACTGGCATTCTGTCGACATGCTGAAAGCATTCGAAGAAACGCGTCTACTATTTTTGGTAACAAACACGGAGAAGACGTTTTGTCTGCTTTTGGAGAAATGATAAATTGTCATTTACAAAGTCCATTGGACAAATTGACAAATGATAAATGGTGCAGTTGGTCTTTATAGGGCAAGGCAACAAAAAGCATGACTTACTACTGAACCTCCGAGTCAGCGATAGTTTTTACTTTTTGGTTCCTCTCACTCTCGTTCTTTGTGTTTCCTCCCTGCAAAACCTTACTTCTGGTGTGGGACTGAACAAAGAAGGACCCCAAGTCCTAAAACTGCCTAAAAGAGAAGGTTGTCAGTCAAGTTACCGCTATAGGGAACAACATTTCCCATGATCGTCCACTGCAGTATTTTCATCTGCATCTTTCAAAGTCAATCAAACTATGCATCACAAATGTTGGCAATCATATGTTTAAAGGATTGTATACTGTTCTTCTCGCGCCATAATACATTATAAAAAACCAAACTGTACAAGAACTGGGTATGGTTACCAATAGTCGTTTAAAAAATCCGATTGTCTAAAGCAGGGGTCTCAAACGCATGCCATGGAGGGCCGAGACCCTGTAGGTTTTCTTTCCAGCCGGTCACCAAAGCAGGTGATTTTAATGATCAACACCTCCTTCAATTTGAAGGGAGGAGCTTATCAATTAAAGTACCTGCTTTAGTGACCGGCTGGAAAGAAAATCTGAAATCGGAGCTCCATGACACGAGTTTGAGACCCCTGGTCTAAATTGTTCACGATTATCCATCCATCTATTTTCTATGCCTCTTATCCTCATTAGGGTCGTGCCGGTATGCTGGAACCTATCTGACTTTGGGCAAAAGGCGGAGGGGACAACCTGGACTTGTGGTTAGTCAATCACGGGGAACACAGGCAACCCTTCACACTCACATTCATACCTGTGGACAATTTAGAGTCGTCAATTAACCTAACAGGTTTTTGGAATGTGGGTGGAAACCGGAGTACCCAGAGGAAACGCAAGCACCCAGGGGGAGAAGATGATAACTCCACACAGAGAAGCCAAGCGGAGATTCAAACCCAGGTCTTCCAGATGTCCCGACTGTGTGACCAACATGCTAACCACTCGACCCCAATTCTGAATTAAACTGCATAAAAAATGTTGGAAATGTTTGTTCTGCTGGCGTTCCTGGCCGTCACTCAGAAACAACCAACAATTTGGAGTTGTTGTGTGATTATGATAAGCTATACGTTCCACAGGGATGTGTGTTGTGCCCTTTCCTTTACACTCTCTACACCAATGACTGCCTCCGCATCTTACCCACCACAACATATCTCAAATGCTCAGATGGTCATTCTTGCACTCCTCTCTACCAATCCACCCTGGACCATCATAACACTTTCTCATATTACACCAAGTGGTGCATGGACACCCATCTCCAATTTAATGTGAATACAACGAAATAAGTACTGTAGTTGTGATCGTTATCTGACAACAAACTAACTAATAACTAACGCACATCAAAGCAGAAAGAGGCGGGATATGATGCTGGTGGTGCGTTCAAATGTTGGCACCCTGTAGGTAATTTTCCAAATATGTATTCCTGGGCTATGTGTCCAAATTTTTGGAACACCATTTATGTTATTTAACATGTGTAATTGTTTGTATCTGTTATACTTTATTTGTGGGAGAACTGCATGGCAATGGTTGTATGCGTCCTTGGACCGAGAGGTGACCTGTGACCTTAACAAGAACGCCATAAACCAAATCATGACCATGAAGTCAAAGTTGGTCCCCAACTGTGATTGCTGGAATGTTAGTGAAACACATCTCTTATTTTCCGACATGAAGGTTATTTAATATACTGCTTGCGTAGGACACAGGGATGTTCACGTTCAAACAAACACCCCGCATGCCTGTTGCTCTTCCGGGAGGGAGGATGGTGAAGGAAAGGAGCAGAAAAAACATTGACCTATTTTCTGGTCTTGACCCATCATTAAATGCCTTTGAGCAAAAAAAGAAAAGAATTGCCTTGAATATTTCAGTAGAATAGCGAGCTATCCTGTATTTAATAGTTTGAATCCCAAGCCAAGCCTTTCGACAGATGCTGTATTTGAAGAATCACAGGAGGGGGCTATTTGGAAATCCCCTACTGAGGCGGCTCTTTAAACTTTCTCAGCCTGGGACAGAAATGGAATAAATTCAGCTTATCTTGTCGACGGAATCTCATTAGGACATTCTCTTAGCATGTTGGAATGAAACAAAAACAAGACCTGTGACCCAGTTGAACGCACTTACCAATAAAATCAACATCATTTCAACTAAATCACCCAAATATTTACTTCAATGTGGCCGTCCAAGGCGGTTTTGTGAATTCCGCCCCTTTTAATGCAACATTAGCCTTTGAAACGGGTCGGGCCCCGGTGCAGGGCGCAGCTGGGTTGCATTTGTGCTGCGATGGTAACTGCTGCGGGACACTTGTATCAATATACACGTTGTACACGTCCGCGTAGACAAACGTCAGCTAAAAGCTCAACCCGACCACTTGTAGAAAGTCACAAAATTCATTTCACAAAACAAAACCCAAATGGGAGAGATTTAGCGCCGTTTGAAAGCCAACACTGGACCGAACAAGCATGTACTCGTATTCAGTAGCAAAGATCTTCACTGACCACCAAAGTCCCCTCTTTACTTTCCTACCAATATCACCCACGTAGACCAGGGCTGCACAAACTGCGGCCAACGGGCCACATCGGGCCCGCCGATCGGGCATTTCAAAGTTCCTTTTTTTATACCTCTAAAGTCAAAAGTGTAGCTGGCAGCACTTAACATAATTTGATATCCAATGTTCTATCGTTCATAGTTCATATTGTTGCTGAGGCTGGACTACCCAGCATGCTTTGCAGGTATATGGTGATAGGATGTTTTTAGTTAGCTCTTGGTAGTGTTTAGGTTTTGTTGCACCGTGAGCAAGTATGATATTCTGTTTGATGACCACCTACATACTGGATAAGGAGCTCCGCCACCAATTTTTTTTACCCAATTGTGGCCCGAGAGTTAAAATGTTTGGCCACTCCTGTTGTTGACCTTGTACTCTCTGGAAACCCAAGGAAGACCGCAGGAAAGGATGCAAAGTCTGGAAGGTTTAGGAATATTTCTGTGCGGGTTATTGTGTGTAGCTGTTCTACAGGAGTCCAGAACTCAAACAAAATTTGTAAACAGGTTCCCCAAGTGTTGCGTTATAAGCAATAAAAAAACAACATGCCGGTGTTATTACTATTTTTTCTTTGTGAATTGGAATTTATTGGCAAATTAGGGAAGACATACTCGTCTTTGTACACCTCAACTGGTTGTCGCCACACAGGCTTGGTACTAACTGAACCAAAAGGGTTTATCTTCATCTCATCAGCCCACAGGACATGGTTCCACGAATCCGTGTCCTTAACCAGATTGTCTTCAGTAAACTGTTGGCAGGCTTTCTTGTGCATCATCTTCAGAAAAAGCTTCCTTCTTCTGCAGCCCATTTTGATCCGGAGTGCGGCGTAAGATCTGAGCACTGACAGGCTGACCCCCATCAATCCTGGCAGTCCTTTTTGCAAACAAAACCTCTTTTGTGTACCACGCGAGTGGAAGCTGTTCCGCTAAAGTGCTGTATGATCTCGGTCAACAAGCTGCAGCTCAGCTTCAGGCTGTTGGCAATCTCCTTGTAGTAGCGACATATGATCGTTCTTTTTTCACATCAAGTTCTTTGCAGTCAGGTGCCGTTTGAACTCTCACTGACCAGTCTGAGGGTCCGAGAGCGACAACACCAAGTTTAACAGCCCTGCTCCCCGTTCACAACGAGTCACGTGACACGAGGATTGCTTTGAGGGGACAGTAATGCTGTTTTTTTGTTTTGGTTTCAGTGTTGGCCCATAAAAAGATCTAATGCAATATTTGCATAAATGCGAGAGGTGTGCAGTCTTTCATCTCCACGTTGCGGTTATAAACTCTGAACCCCAACGTCACTTCCTAGCCACACGTCCGGAAGACATTTATTGAACACACGCAAGCATGAGTCCTATTTAGGTCTCCCATGGCTTATTTTCTGTCTTTATCATATCTACTATGTGGGGAAGACAAATTAAAGGCAACTGTAGGGGTGTTATTTAATGTCTAGAGGTCTCTAATAATGTTCAAACCATATTTAGTGGCTCATAAACAGGTTTTCTATGCCATAACTATGAAAATATTTGATTTATAAATAAGGAAACCTATTTAAACAAGAGATTACTGTACTTATTATTTATTACTTACGTATTTATCATTACAAAATGTTCCAATAGACACGTCACCTCATCGCAGGGAAGTGAATGAATGCCCTTATACACTCTGTAAAGAAACAGGGTTAACAAGGCAGAGCATAAAGGTATAAATGCATATATAAAGTATAAGGTAATGGCCATGAGCTGGTGTTTGAGCGAATCCTTGGGTGTGCGTTTTTAATGGCTACTCTTGGCTTCTATATGTTTATTGTGATTTACAAAGCCATTCCACAAGTTATATCTCTCACTTATGGGACCGACTGTTTAATTAAAACAGTTTTACTAGCAAAGCAACTTGCTTGTACTGTGCCCCTGGCACTTAAATGGCCGTCTAGCTCGGCATAAAACAAGTAAATACAGTCAATATTTCTAAATACCTAGCTATGTATGTACAGTGGGGAAAATTAGTGTATGAACAATCCATCATTTTTATGGAAGGTTTATTGTAACAGAGAGACCTAATGTAAAAAAAAAAATCCACTAAAAAACATTAAATAAAATAAAAGGTTATGAATTCATTTGTTTTTGGTCGTGCTTTAGAAACCTCCCTAAAGTAGAATGTTTCCACCTCCATGCTGACAGTAGGGACGGTGTTGTTGGGCTCTTTTTCACCATTTCTCTGCCTTCAAACAGGTCCAGTCCAATTCTTGGCAAAAACACATGGGAGAACAGATTCTTGCAAGCCGTGTTTGGAGAGAGGGCAATAGACTGTTAAGATTCAGGATTCAAGAGTCTTTAGTATCAATGCATCATATAGAGTAATACATTAGGTTTTTTTCCTTCCACTGTGCAGAGTAGGGAATAAATGTCAAATAAGGTGTTTGCGCAAGGACAACAAAATAAACATGTGCAAAAACAAAGAGGGTGTGTACAGTATGTACAATCAACAGAGAATTATCCTGTATTTCTTCCCTTTGCTAATTCTTTCACCAATAGATCCTTGTTGATGGTCCATTTCAGTCTTGTGCAGTTCTACAGTCTTGTCCCTTCCTTCTTTTGACAGCTTTTTGGTCTTGCCCATGGTGGTGGCGGCGGTGGGGGTTGGAATTTAAAGAAGGCCTATTATACTCATTTTCGGGCCTTTGTGTTGAGTTCTGGACTCCTATAGAGCATCTACACACCATAACCCGCACAGAATGCTTTCTAGATCTTCTAGACTTTGAGTCTTTTCCTGCAGTGTTTCCTTGGACTTTCTGCCTCCAGCCCGATAGGTCTGTGTATTTTACTCCACCCTCCCGGCCCTCCTCCAGGTACGCCTCTCTTGCTTTGCCGGGAATCAGCAACTTAGCCTGATGCTTGCCTCTTTAGGAAAGCTAAACAAAATTATTTTTTCCTCACACCAAACATTCACCACAAACATTTCCTGGGAGTCATTGCTCAATATTGCCCATATGAGGAAGTCCCGGTTGTGGAAAAGCGTAGTAGGTCCCCTTTAAGAGATTTTGTGTGACTACTGTCTTTCATCCACATAATCAGTTGAGAATATGAATGCTTTCCAAAAGGGCCCCAACTAATTTGGGTGTTTCATGGACCTATAGCAAGTGCTTGCTGGTTGATCGGGGATCAAAAACTTTTTTTCCTCAATCGAATATTAAAAATAATTGGTAAATGTACTTTCACTTGTTAAGTGCTTCGAGACAGTTACCACATTTACATACTGATGACGCAACATTAGGAGCAACCGAGGGTTCACTATCTTGCCCAAAGATACTTCAACATGATCACGGGAGGACAGAGGATCAAACCAGCAACCTTCGGGTTAGGAGAAGACTACTCTACCACCTGAACCTTTCATTTTACATTTTGTTTCACTCTGTTAAAATGAACCTACCATAACAAACCTACCATGGGGTTGATTCCAGTCCGGGTTTGCGTCAGAAAGGGCAACCGGCGTAAAAACTAAGCCTAAACCATTCATGATGGACTTGCTGTGACTCTGTACTAACTACTGTACTAATGTAACAACTTTAATTGATACAAGTTAGGTATTTTTGCATTTATGTCCTTTGTGTGTAAATTCTGGCTACATGATAGCCTTGTGGTAGGATTCTGTTAAAAAAAGCATTTTTCATTTTGGTCAAAGGAAGGTTTGAGGTTTCCGCTGCAGGGAACCTACCTGCCTTTTCATTTTGGATGTTTTTCCAACATGAAAGTGGCGGCCCGTTTCCAGCAGATATTTTAATTACTGTTCTTTTTCCAACTTCATCCTTGTCTTTCTTGTGTCGCGCTACACCTCTCCCTGTATCCAAAAGTCAAACTCCAGTTTCTATACCGCTAATGCTCATCAGAGTCACGGGTATGCTGGAGCCTTTCCCATCTGACTTCGGGCGGGAGGCGGGGTACACCCTGGACTGGTCGCCAGTCAATCACAGTATTATTATTTTTATAATATAGATAATACATGAGACAAAAACACTGAAAAATAATACGTATATAATATAAATATTAGATTTCTGTTTTTCTGTTACCTTCTGTTATCTCTGGCACTTCACCGCTTACCTTTCTAACATTTCAAACTGTTCATTGGACTTGAACGACTTGAATGTCAATACATGACTGGAAAAAGTGGGGTGTTCTAACACGTTTGACTAGGAGTGTACATCTACACACAAAACAAGTGAATTACTTACAACTCTTGTTGTCTTGTTGTGCTACTACTACAGGGACTAATAACTTTTCAGACATTTAGCTGGGGTTGTTAACGCATACAAATGCAATTGTGTCCTCTCATTTCTCTTTTTGTTCCTTAAATACAATTAAAAATGGCATATTCACAAATAGTTATAAATGGTGATTAAACGTAATTAATTTGAAATGTGATTAATAATCATTTGACAGCCCTATTACCTACCCATTTCTCAATGACCATTCCAACATCAAACATCCAGCACATTCAAAATATTTATCTACTTTATCAGCTTACCTTGTTTTTTCTTTAAAAAGAACTCACACATTTCACATTAAAAAAAATTTTCACTTTTTTCAACCTATTTCAAGTATTCCAGCATTAAAACTTTCAGGCTAAGAGTTCCACAATTTCTGTGTGCAGCATTTTTGTTCTGCTTCAGCATTCACACGCAATTTATAAACGCATTTATATTACATAGTAGTAGTATTAACATTTTCAGTTTGCAGTTGACTTGTTTAATGCTATTTGTAGAATGTTGCATAAAATATGTTGCATGGGGATGCGCTGGCTGCACATTGCACATAGATGGCACATAGATGGCACATGCTTTTCAATGCCAATCACAAAAAAACATCACTCGTGGCTCGTACTACTCCACCCTGCAGAGATCCCTGTGTGCAGTGTAGTATTTATTTACCCCGTATAAACTTTGCAAATGAATTGCAATGAAGTTTGAATAATTCAGTATGGGTCAAGCATCCTTTTTCTCAGCGTGACATCCTGACACTGTGCGCCTTGTGTTATCAGCAATCCTTTTCCTTAATGTAGCTGTGTGTGGCGTGTATGTATATTGCCGCCGTTACATTATTTCCTATCTATGTGTGAAGATTCTCTACATATTAAGGAATTCAGAGCACGATGTAGAGCCATGAAATCCCATGGGAATGCAGGGAAAATTAATACATGCATGAGTGCTTTCCTTATAAATAATTTAATATGAATGTATAATGTCAATGTATAAAAGGTTTGATAAACATATGGTACCATATTATTTCAAAAAGGTAAGACGGGAGGCTTTTTTTCTAGTGAGAGAAGAGGATATATTTAATTTATTTTGTGAATGCTGAAGATCACTCACAGATATCTTATTTTGCACCAACATTTCTGTATCGATATTCGTACTACTACTACCATATTTCTCAACCAGTTTACACCATTCCAAAATTAAAATGTTCAACTTATTTGGGACATGCAGGCAATATACTGTTTAAAAACATTCTAAAAAAATTAACCACATTTTAATTATTTTAATACATTGATACATTTTAGTTATTTAATTTTTTTTCGTGACAATGTGTTTCCCATTAAAACAAATGAACAAATGACAGACAAAACAATTTAAATAATTCCATCATTCAGCTCATTCAAAACATTCAGACTATCGATTTTTCACATTCCAAAAACTCCAGGGTTTCCTCAAATTCCACATTTTTCACCTAAAAAAACCCCGTTCTGTCCAGCAATTCACTTTGTGTTCAACTCACCAGCACTCACACACAATTTAAACAAACAATTCTACAACAATTGTTTTTGCAATATTTTTTGTTCAGGTGGACGGTTAGTTAATTTGATCAAGTTGTGAGGGACAGGACGACTGAAATTATTACAGATTTGTAGAAAATGTAACATCAGATACTGACTTAAATGATTACAGCTCAGCCCTTCTGAAGACTACAAAGCAAGATACAAAGCAAGCAAATCTTGCAAAGTAAAATAACTGAGGGAACAAAGATACCTGAAGAAGGGAAATGAAATCTTTGGAGATTTGCTGTAAATGCCAAATGTCACCCCTGAGTCTCTAAAGCTTTGTTTTGTCCTAGTTTAGTTTGATGACGCGACATCATGCTAAGACATGCTTTTGTTAATAAACCCCAAGCTTAGGCAGCAAAAATGCAATACTATAATATGCTAACTGGAATTGTTAGATCATCCCAAACTCCCCCAAATATTGCAATACTGTTACAAAAACCATTTCTAACTTATCAGACTTGTAATCTGTCGTTACGTAACAATACGCCGTTATGGCAATTTAGTACAAACCTTGATTAATGACTTTTAAAACGAAACATAAAAACTGCAAACCGCCAGGAGGGAATTTTCCAATAAATATAGTCAAAAATAAATAAATATGTGGGTCAAAGGCGGGTCCATGGGTCAATTTCAGTGTCCAAAGCGTAGTTATTGTGTAAAATATAAACAAACATTTTGATCCGAGCAGTAATTCGTGGTGAACTCCAACAATGGATATCTAATAACTTTTATACGCTAGCAATGGTAGAAATGTTTCTAATTTTAAAATCATTGTCGTTACTCGAGACGGACATTTTTCATACATTTTGCATACAATCCACCAAGGAATATACAATTTTCTTTCCTAAAATCCTTATTTGTCTTTGACCCATCTATATACATCTGAAATTTGATATAGAAATGTATAAGGTTGGTATGAATCTGTACCAAACCAAATGTTCCGTACCGAAAAATTATGAATACCCCTATTATTTAGTATTTTGCCTTTAGTAGATGTCTAAGTTCACTTATATTTGACGCAATTTGGTGTTGTTTGGGAATGAAAGAAAACAACGGAAACGTGGGTCAAGAAGGCAGAAGCAAGACGTTCACTCCTGAGAGTTTACAACATGGAAAGTCTTGAGAGGTTTGTACAACGGGTGACAAATGCCAGTAGTCCTATCTGTGGAGGTGTTGGTGGCCTACTTTGTCTTGAGATGCAGCTGTATGCTCTGCCATACACACGGTAAATAAGCACCAGAGGGGGTTCTAAAATGCACATGCATGCACACACGCATACAAACACACACACACAATTTCCAACCACCTAATGTACCCAAAATGCAAGTAGTAGTAAATAAATAGGACATACAGCCAACCTTGGTGTGTCATTAATCTACTAGTCCCTCCAGTCATCTTTTATTGATGCGTTTAAAGTACACTCCTGATCAAAATGTTATGACCAGTTGAAAGATTGCAAGAATTTACATTTTGCACTGTTGAATCTTAAGGAGGTTCTAAGTCTAAAGCAAAAAGGAAGACATGTTAGCGAGACAAAATGAGACAAATGCGATTAGGCCATTTTTTGCAAACAGGCTTCTCGTCGGCTAATCAAAAGTTTAAGACCACAGCCTTTAAAAGACCAAATATTGGCGAAAATGTGGATTCAGTGTCATTTTTGGTCAGGTATTCACACTGTCATAATCTTTTGATGACAAAGGCGAAAAAGCTTTCTCTCTTTTAACACAGTGGGATTGTGCAACTGCATAAGCAAAGGCTCTCACGGCGTGCCATCGCTGCTGACTTTGGATGCAGTAAGAAGAAAGTCATTTGAAATTTAACAAAAGATTCTGAGGTTTATGGAAAAACAAAAGTCAAGATGTACACCATCGGGGTAGGACTGAGTGCTTTATGGTGGCATGCATATAAATGGTCAACTGAATTACAGCCATCCTGATGTGGAATTATTCAGCCTCCATTGCAATACTTTTAGGGAAGGACTAATCATTTTAGAGCGGTACTTCTCGTGCAAGCTCACTAACTTCACCACGGTACCCCTACGGACATGTCTGCATGGTGGTGTTGCGTTTTCTTCTTCATCCAGGTGGTAGGAATCAAGTGGCAACCAGCTTTGATGCGCATTTACCGCACCTACCATGTTGGAGTGTGGCCCAGATTTATGGCCGGCGGATCGGCCCAATCTGGTGGCGGAAGACAACCTTTTCCGTTCTTCAAATTACAGCAGATCGGCAGCCGATTCTGAAGACCGGATGGGGTCGTCTCTACTTCAAAGGCATTGTCTTCTTCAACGCTACAAAATTTTTTGACCAGGAGTGTAGTTCTCATTTAAGCCTGAGTTGAGTTCATATAGTCACTTTAACCCATCCAAGAATCCATCCATCCATATTCTACACTTGTCCTCGCTAGGGTTGCAGGGGCATGCTGGACGCTATTCCAGCTGACTTTGGGAGAGAGGCAGGGTATACCTTGGACAGGTCGCTTACAGACACATACTGTATAGGTCTCAAACTAGGCAAAAATTTACACCAGAAATGTTGCATCAATTTGCATACATTTTACAGTTAGCATACAATAAGGTGTGCTTCTTCAAAATGTATTTGGTTAGCGTGCCCCCCATTTTGAAAACCACTGATATAGGGTATGGTTTTGCTATTAAATGTTGCATCATGGGAAACTCAAATCAGGATTATTGAAAATTGAGACCAAGACTATTTCCACACTATCACTAAGTTGGTTAACTTCCTTTGCTGGTTCCAGTTTCCTTGACTGCTTGATTCATGGTGCCTCCAAGTTGATGAGTACCTCCAAAGTAAGACTTTACTCATACATACAATACATACATACAATACTGAGCAACTGCAGAGGTTGTCACTTGGCAACAATGATAAGACTGCACACACGTGACATCATTTTCAGGTTACTACAGTGTCCTAGTAGGCTATTTGAGAAGACTAATATACAGTAGAAACAATAACTGCTGTATTTTTCACCTAATAAAATAGGAGTGAATCACGTTCATTATGGATAACTATACACTCGCATACACTCATCATAGGAATTAATGCCATATGCATTTATGCATTCCTTAATGGTTTATTTGAACCATTCGTCTTCCAGAGTGGAATAATTATACAAAGTACCCTAATTTTCAGTCTATAGGAGGCACTGGTTTTTAAGCTGTACCCACAACATTAAGAGAGAAAAACAGATTTGTAAATATATTAGCTGCACCTGACTATAAGCCGCACATGTCCACGTCGGGAAAATGCCATATTGTGGTGCGGACAAGTCCATAAGGTATATGTCGCTCTGTATTTGGCAGGAGCCAATTACGAGCTATGAGAAAACTCACAACGAGCTTGTCAACCCATCCAAAATTGCAGTCTTACTGACATCAGTGAAAAAAATCATCACACAGCAACTTAACACACAAATGTAGGCAGGAAATATGCAAGAAAAAATAGAATAAACTGTTGGTATCGTAATTGCTTACTATCATTAATTGCTTCCCCGCAAAGCAGTTCAATCAGCTGTACTGATGGCAATGACCACCAAAACACTTAGAACAGTTGTTTTTTTTTTTTAACATATTTCTTACCTTTCTTTTGCGTGTTAAGTTGCTGTGGGATGATTTTAGCGTTCTTTGTAAGATGACACCATGACTCTTGAATAATAACCTGCGACAAGCTTCTCAGGAGTTCCCTTTTAGCTCGTGATTGGCTCCTGCCAAAGAAACTACTTGCAAGCAGCGCAGTGTTTCTAAAATGAGTAATAGTTCTGGAGTAAAGGTGATGGCATGGAATTAGAACATGGCCGTAGATTAGCTGTATAAACCGCAGGGTTCAAAGGTAATGAAACAAATAGCAGCTTATAGACCGGAAATGACGGTACGTGATCACATCTTTTCAAAATGGCATTTCTGAGGAGTAACTTTAAAATTGGTCTAAAATATACATACAGGCAATAACACATTTAGTGGCTATATTACAGTGGACATTCATGAGTAAGTAATCTAGCCCTGTACAATTGCAGAATTGTGGTTTTAAAAAATTGCACGGATAACACGTTTTTGTCTGAAAATCATCTCATTTACCAAAAAGAAAAATACATTTATAAATAGATCATGTGATAACGTATTGCATTCATGTACCACTGTTAGACAGCCCACCCTTTTTACATGTCTTTATGCTTCACTGATCAAGTTTTCCATCAAGCATTGAGATGTAGCACTTTTGTTCAGTGGTTTTGGAAGGCACCACAGTTACGTGCTGTGACTGGATCGACCGTGACTCCGATTCCATCTGTTCATCAATCATCCTACATTATCATTCATTAGTGGCGAGTGCCAGCAGAATTGGTAGCGATCATTTAAATTGGTTGGTTTTGTTGGGGCCCATTCCAAAATCAGCTTTGACGCGTGCTTAGGATGATTGTCCTTTTCAAACATCCAATTATGTCCAAGTTTCAGCCATGTAGCTGTCGATCTGGTGGGAATTACAATAATTTGGAGGCAGCCGTCCTTCTTCATGATTCCATCCACTTTGTGCATTGCACCAGCACCAGTGGCAGCAAAACAGCCCAAGAGAGTGAGGCTACCACCCCCATCCGTGGTGACTGACCGCGTCCTTACATGTGAAAGCCTCCAGCTATACTTCTTGTTATTTTGGACAAATAACTATCTTTACTGTGTTTCACCATAAAACTTTGGCACAACTTTCTGGTCGGTTTATGGTGACGTAAAACTGTGGACAGTGACACTGATGTTGCAGAAATTCCCATTCCTCTGGGCGTTCTTGGGCTTTTTCGTGAACATCCGAACCATTTTTTCTGAGAGTGACAGTAGCTATGTTTACCTGCAGTCAAATAAACCTATCATAACTGAAATATTAGCAATAACCCGGTTGTGCACGGCCATGTAAACACCCTTTTGAAAACCCGGACTATGCTCATATTTCTTTTTTTAAAAACCCTAGTATATATTACTCCTGGGTCATGTATAGGCCTATTGCAATACCCCCATCATTTTTGTTCTGCGCATTTGAAAGGAATAACTACTGTACCTGTAAACCCAGCTACACACACGTATTGCTGTAAACGGGTTTTTCCAAATGCTTCAGAAACGGGAATGTTGACCTCAACCCGAATACATGTAAAGGTAGTCAGTATGCAACATAAACTCAAACTTGTGCACCCAAATCTTGCTTTTTAAATATCACTGAAGGTGTATGTTGGAAAACAGTATGTTTTGTCACGGTCCGCACTTTTGTTCCTGTTTCCTTTCCAGATCACATGACTACCAGTTTGGGACCGACCAACGAGGCACCACTGCAGCCACCAGAATAGCTCATCATTACCATTTCCAGACTATTCCGACAGTCTTTATCCGATATTAAGTGTTACTTGTTCTCACATCTTTTGTTCTCCTAAATGCCTTAGTTGTACTTCTTCCACTGTGTGCCCTGCGATTGACTGGCGACCAGTCCAGGGTGTACCCCGCCTCTTGCCCAAAGTCTGCTGGGATAGGCTCCAGCATCCCCGTGACCCTAATGAGGATAAGCGGTACAGAAAATGAATGAATGAATGTTAATTTGGGCCCTTAATGATTTACTTAAACCATTTAATGTAAAAGGTTGAACCTTGGATGCAGAGAATGCGACCCAAAAATTTTGGAAAAAAAGGAGACTTCATCAACAACATTCATTTTCAATACCGCTTATCCTCATTAGGGTCACTGATTCAATGCCAAAGACATTATTATCCGTTTTTATATATATATTTTTTTTTTTACATCTTTTGCATTTTTTTGCGTTGCGCGACAGGCAAAAAGAGGTGATGATGCAACAGCCCACTAATGGACGTGAGCTTTAGAGCAGTTTTAAGCCATAAAAATGGCCACGCGGTGACAGAAATTCATTTCGTAGACAGATCCTTTGCACGTAAAAGCACACTTGGCAGCAAGGAGAAAGTAGTGCGGTGTGCAGAAATGTTACCGATGCAAGCATGTGCGCACACACACGCACACACAGTTCAGTCCCAAATGTGAAAATTGTCAATTGTGATGTAAAACAAAACAACCCTCTTTTGTGCTGTTAATGTCGTGTGGTTTTTGGCTAAATATAAATATATACGGCTCCATTTGCGTCACAGTAAAGGCTATGCAATGAAATATATCTTTTCACATAAAGCTTGTTTTCTCCCTCTTTTAGTCGGGAACTGATATTTTCCTGAAACTTACCTACGTTCTACCGCTGATTACTAAAGAACGCAAAAAGGCAGAAACAAACTTGTTTTTTCTGATGAAAGACAAGAGTCTCATCTTTCTTTTGCTATTTTTTTGGTTTATATAGCCATAGTCAAAATGGTCTAAAATGGCCGGCCCTGAGGGGGGGGAAAGATAGATGCAGGTTTTAAGCGGCTCAGCTCAACTTGTGGTCTTCTGACACAGCTTGGGGGCTCCGTGCTCCGTGCTTTAACATTAAATAGCATTTTTTTGTATTATTTCAGTATTGTTGAACATGTTTTGATGTTTTTCTACCGCGTCGGATTCATTTATTTCCTCCACTCACTGTTAATGTTTGATTTTCCTGACTAGATGCACAGAAAATTGCACACATTTATCGCCCGAGCATCTGCATCTGTACAAGACCTAATCATGCAGCGTTTGAAATTACAAAATGAATCACATTTTCATGCCAAATATAATCTTACCAGCGTGTTTGTCACCCAGCGACTTTCCCCGTGGATGTCGTCCCTTTTCTAATAAATGATCTTTGCTCTGTGGGCCAGCTGAATCCAAAGCAGAACACCTGCAAGGTCAATAAAAAAAGCAGATCTAAGTTGAATGAAACTAGAAGACCGAAGGCCTGCTTATCTTTAACAAAAGCCACACGCTACCTCCATTAATCTGTCGTTTCTATGACCCGACACAATCACACGAACATATTTACCTACAATTCCCGTAACACGGCGGCTAGACCGGAACGTGACGCAAAATGCTTCCATCCCACAAGGTGTTCAGTAAGGTCATTTGCACAAGGAGATCAAAAGCTGTCATCTCCGTTTCACTGTACAATTTTCTGTCCGTCTGCTTTGCCGTGTGTTCGGTCCAGGCTTTCAAAAACCTTTCTGACCTTTCAGTAAATGGATGGTCATGGGAAACTCAGTAGGCAGCGGCCAGAATCCGCAGGGAATCCCACCTCTGCTCGACCCCCCATGGGTAACTAGTGTTTCTCTGTCTAGTTCTGTTCCATGCCAGTATGTCGTCCCTTAGGCAGAAGCTTCATGGAAACTCCGACAGTAAGACATACTGCTTGTGTTGTTTATAGTATGTTATCATTGTGTCAGTGTTGACAATCATTCGCACCTACCCCTTTATGTACTTCAAACTTGTATTCTTTGATTTTCATTTGTTACAGGACACAAAAATTCCCACATTTTCCGCAATATAATTCACATTGAAAATGTGCGGATCGATGCTGAAATATTGATACTTCCTTACAATGGCAGCGGGGGGATGCTGGAGCCTACCCCAGCTGACTTTGTGCTAGAGGCGGGGTACACCTTGGACTGGTCACCAGTCAATCACAGGGCCCATATAGAGAAACAAGCATCCACACTAAATTTTAAAGCCTGAATTGTGCTCAGTATTTTTTTTTGCATTCCATTAAAAATTCCCCCTTTCCCAAAAACTCCACGCAAACTCCCTCTGACCTTAAGCCTTCTTGCTACTTTCACATTTTGATTCAAACCATCCAACACGAAATCATTTAGATCATTCAAAACTTTCAGACCGTCTGTATTCCACATCCATGCATTTCCCAGTCATTCCGGAATTCCACGTCATTTTTCTACATTGTTCAACCTATTCAACCCATTCCAATATCAAAACATTCAGACCAACAATTTTCCACAACCACAAAATGTCCACTTTTCCAAAATTTCCAAACACAAATTCACTTTGATTTTAAAAATTCTTACCAGTTTCACATTTTCATTCAAACCAGTCTATGTTCTTTATTGCTACAAATCCAGGTTTTCCAAGAATTTGTAGTTTCCAAGTACTATTCAAATGATTTTTCTCCCCATTCAGACCAACAATCCCCTATTCCCCAAAGTTCCCACTATTCCTGTAATTCCACCTTTTTCATAACAAAAATTCTTCTTGATCTTAAGAATTCTTACTAGTTTTAAATTTTTAGTCAAACCATCAATTTTCTATATACAGTATCTACAATTCTTGCCTTTATAAGAATTTAACATTTTTTGTCCCCCCAAAAATCCCATAGTCATTTTCCCACATTTTTCAACCTATCCCAGCATGAAAACATTCAGCCCATTTTCCACATCCCGAAAATTCAGATTTTTGCCATATTTCCACATTTTCCATACAGAATTTCAGTTCAGTTCCAGCATTCACACACGATTTAGACACAAATTGCCTTCTCCAGTTGGCTGTGTTGCAATGTTTGTGCTTAAATTCTTTCATCTGCCTGTACTCTTTCTGTTGTTTATTATACCTCCGTCACAGAGGTCATGATTTTGCGTTCAAATTCATTTGGGTGGATTTTTATGGATTTGGATGACATTTATAGGAATAGTCGGAAATGGGCGATGGAAGAACTGTTTCATATTTGTGGGGGAGATACAGATAACCGTCTGGATCACCATCGGGATCCAGGATTTTTTTGAAAGGGTTCTATAAGAGATAAGATAAAATGCCTTTATTAGTCCTACACGGAGAATTTCCAAGTTTACAGGAGCAAAAGTAACAGAGCAAAGTAGGAACGTACACAAGAGCAGTGTAATATTAATTATATACATATAAGTCCTATACAATATATACAGCTGTGTACATATTGAACAAACCCAATGTTTATTGCAGTTATTGCACAGTTGAATGCATGGTTATTACTCGGTTATTGCACAGTTTATTGCATAGTTATTGTATAGGATAACATTGCGAGATAGGAGCATTTTCTGCATATAACTCCACAAAAAAATGGTCAGAGCACTTGGAGAAAAACACAGGACACGTTTTCAGCAGGTTCTATGAAATATTAAGGACTGATTCAAAAAATGTAGGATTATTATTTTGGCGTGAATCACAATATGGGGGGGGGGGGGGGGAAATGCGGCACTTGATTGAATGCTTTTCCATTCATTTACCATTTTTATAGCCCTGACAGCTAAACTAGAGGTCGAGGACCACCCGACCAACCCACATGGTACCATGGCAGGTTTAACCCATCCAGAGCATCCAGAGCCGTAAAATGATGCTGAATGTGGCACAGACACAGAAGATATTTAAAGATGTGTTACATTTATTCATTTGAAAACATCTGTCGCTTTGTGGTGCAGCCCAAAGGAACTTTATTGGTCCCTTGGGCGTGTACCCTCAGAGAGTAGCGTTTATACCGTTTGCAATACACAGTAATAGCTGCACAGCCCGTGGAGTCGCATGAGAAAAAATGTAATCGCAAAGTACGAAATAAACGGCTCTGAAATTCAGTAGAAATTGCCCATGTTAGGCGGAAACGTTACTACGAGGGGCAATGCTCTGCGTATTTATTATTTTGATGCAAAAACACACACACAGCATGCATGTCCATAATTATTCCATTCAAGGTATAGTTCTGCTGTCATATACAAGCTGGGTCCCTTTAAACACATTTAGGACCTGACAGAATGAAAGCAGCAAGAACTGTGCAATGACAATCAAGCAGCGCCTTCAGCTGCATCTTCTCCTCCATTTGGCACAAAATGGCTGCCTGGTGGGAGAAAGGATGCCATGGAACAAGGTTGGACAGGAAGACATTTACAGGCCACAGGAGGTCAATGCCTCAAACTTCATTCAGTGACCAGGGCACAATGTACCCCCCGCAGGGTGAGCACAGGCCGTGAAATAATACCAGACCCGAGAAGCACCGCGTAAATACGTCTGTCGGACAAAATGGCTGACTGCGGAGAGGCTCTGGCATGAAATAACATTTGGCAGAAAGACACTGGCTGCGTGGCGCAGGGGGTAAAGCTGTGGAGCACATAGTCTGCATGGACTACCCTGGAAACCATGAATGTTTCTTTATTGCTGACAAGTACAACAACTGTACACAAGGACGGTGTCCTCCCATGGTCTCCTCAAATGCGTCCGATCGGGCTTATCGTTCGTTTTTCAATGGTAACGCTTCAATGGGGTGCAAATATTTTGCTCTTCTTGCTATGTTTCGTCAAGGAACCTGAAAATTGGGACGTACTTGCCATCGTCCCGTATCAAGAATGCCAATGGAATTAATGCACGACTGGGCGCCTACTATGACATTTGATGGCAAACTTATTCCTTGCTGTGCCACCAACTGAAGAATAAAACAGAGTGCGGAGATTTGATCCCCAGCCCCGGGATTTATCACTAAGCCATTGTCCCCCTAACAGGAAAAAGCTGACTGACAGTTATTTCTTTAGGTTCTCCGGGTTTTTCTCCAGTTATTTTGCACTTAAAAATTCATTATTGGACTATTTGTTTGCCCAGAATTTGCATTACCCCAAAACATGCATCTCATTGGTCGCAATAGCATAGATTCTAATAAGGCACTCATTTGAATGCTTTTCAAGTTGTCTTAATATAAAGCACATTTGTCCTACGCACAAAGTGTCAAGTTGAGTTATTTTCAAAGAAGAAAAAAACTGTAACATCATCGACAACAAAAGTAACATCGAAAAAAAAGATACACGACAAGAGATACTTTGGTATGCAGTATTTCAAATCCTGTTCTGTTAACTCAGCTTGGCTTTTCCAGTGAACTTACGTCATGCTGTGTTGGTGCATTTGGGACCATGGCCACACTAACACGGATATCTCCCAAAACACATATTCTTCCCGCATAAAAAACACATTCATTGGCTCATTTGGTCCAATCAGAAGCCTAAAAAAGCAACCACACCTATTGTTAGAATTGGCAGGCAGCTTTGTTTTCCACACACTGACCTTGATGCAGTATTTTTTTGGACATCTTTGCCCTGGCCGCACTTTTCCTGAAGCTCTTTTAAGGACAAAACACATAGAAAAAGTGTGTTTTTCAAATATGTGCGTTATTTTAGCTTCAAAAGTTTGTCTGTTCTGTTTGTGTTACTTTTTGGAACTTTCGCCAAAATATGTCAATCCAAATTTTTTTGTACCTTCACAGACCACCTGCAGGGCCTTCAGAGGTGGATGCCGAGCGGGTGCGTACACAGTTACACAGGCAGGAGACTACAGGTAGGGCTGGCGGCTGTGTATCGGGTGATAAGGATGGCAAGACTAAACCCAACAGGGTTGTTATGCTTCTGAAACAAAAACATACTCCAAGTATGATATACTGTATAACGCGCTAATGTCGGATTCAAGGTTAAAAAATGTTTCGTTTTTTTGCATCAGTTGTTTTTCCTGTCATACTTGTTGACAAATCTTGGACCCCAAATCAGAAACAGTTTTACAAGATTTATTAACACGCACAAAAAAGGCACTTTTACCAAAAATACACCACGGAACAATGACCAAAGACTGGCCCTTTTTAGATGATTTTGATTGGTCTTTCAAGGCACACAACCTACCAAAGGAAAGATCAGACTCTCATCTTTCATAAGAAAGAAAGAGTTATTTAGTAATCTGCAGCGGAACATAGTTAAGTTTCAGGGAAATATCAGTTCCTGACTAAAAAAGGGAGAAAAGCAGCTTTTTGTGAAGATACATTTCAAGCATAACCTTCATTTTGCACAAATCTAGCCACATGTATTTAGCCTAAATATCTTCATAAAAAGGGTTGTTTTACATGAAAATATCAATTTACAAAGGTAACACAATGAACTACTTCAAAAGTTCCCTGTATTGTGCAACCTTCTGCACTCTACTTCCTCCTTGCTGTTGCGTGTGTTTTTACATGCAAACGATACCTGCCGAGCTCTTATCAAATGCAATTCTTCCACCTTTTGGCCATTTTAGTGTCTTAAAACTGCTCTAAAAGTGACAGGCATCAGTAAGCTGTTGCGTCACCACTACTTTTTGCCTCTCGCAAAACGTAAAAGACCTCTTTGGTAACAGGGGTTCAGGTTTTACGTCTTTGGTATTGAAGGAAAAACTAGACCAGGAGGTCAGGAAACTAAAAGCCTTACTGTGTTTTCTAGTCCATACCTCTGCGTCGGAGGTACAGGTCTCTGAAAAAAAGCAGTCATGCCTCATCTATAGTGGTTAATTGGTTCCAGACCCAACCGTGGAATGCCTTTTTATTGTCACTTTACATGTACAATGAGGCTGACACTGTGAAGTCGGATTCCTTACTTATAAATGGAATATTTGCATTGTTCGAGCATAGAAAATCTGTTAACGACCCTCTAAGTACGTTTTTTTAACATTAAAGTCCTCCAGAGAGCCCTAAAGTCACTTTGACACTCGTAAAGCCCAATACAATATAATATAAAGACATAATAACAAAAAAAATGAATTTTGAATTTCATGAAATTTCATGAATGAATTTCATGAAATTTGAATGCATTTTCTGAATGCCCTACAGTTCTGTTTCACTTCATGTAGATATGTTTATGCCTGAAAATGCTTAATTTATTCAAAAATACATGCTTGAATAAGAATTGTTTGGACTAATAGGACATATTCAACCACCGACAGCAGGGTCTATTAATTCATGTGTTTGGAAAAACCGTAATAGAGCGAAGCCGTGAAATTTGACGCGTGAATTGGCGAGGAATTACTGTATAAAACTCAAAAGTTAAACTTGATTTCAGAACTTCAACTGCGACTAAGAGCACACAATTAAAGGCTTAGGAAGTGTTTTACAGTATGAACCAGTAGTTTATATTTTTGAACTTTTAAATGTATTTAAAAAAATATATGAGATACTGAATTTGGAGATTTTATTAAGCTTAATAATTAAGTCCTTAAATATATATATTATTGGAATATTTTACTCTGTGCGTAGTGCATCTGTAGAAAATATAGTGTCACTTTTTAAATTTAACTACTGAAATATACCATATTCTTTTTTTACATTTTTAAATATTCAATTTTATTGAGAAGCACGTGAATATGGCAACACAGAAGTAAAAATCAGGCAGGGCTTGCGAAAAATATATAGAAAATAGTAATAATAAATAAAGTCAGCGAGACCAAAAGAGCTAATATGATGGCTTAGGCTTGCTAGGAATGGAGGGACAAGGAACTACAGGAAGACACCAGTTTGTTGAGTCATAAAGTAGCCACTCTCAGACTGTCTTCAAGTAATGATTTTCATAGTCAAAACTGGTTTGTTTTGCCCATGTTCAACTAATCTTTGATTTTTTTTTTCCACAGCTCATGGTGATTCTTACAAATCTAAAGAAAAAATAAAAACAGATCTCAATTGCACCTTTTTGCGCTTCAAAGAAAAAGGCGAAAACACTCAGATACAACACCAGTACCCTTTAGTTATTTCGTGACACGGAGAGCAAGATGAACAAAACCAAAAAAAAGGTCACTTTGGCAAGTGGGCATATCACACATCAGAAAAGTGCACATAAAATAGGAAAAACATGGCTTGTAAAACCACTTACCCCAACTCGCAGCCCATGTTGGTTGGTCACGTGGTACGCAAGAAGCTGATGACACAAAAGTTGCACTTTACTTTTTTGAATTCTTCTTCAACCTTTTCAAAACACTGGCACACAATGGATGTTTTTTTTAGTAGAAAATGTGAGCCAATAAGTCCATTGATGTTGACTGTCTTCGTAGCACTAACGCCAATTAGACTGATTTGTATCAAAATAGGCTATGTAAAACAAAATCATAAACATTCTGGTCCTGGGCACCCCCCGTGTAGTCAGAGTGGTGCAATCTTAATCACATGCCCTTTTCATACAATTTGGTGGCGAGGTTGATGGTCAAACCAGACTCAGAATGAAATATTATAAGACACTCCAGTGGTCACACTATATATTTATCCATTTTCTACTGCTTCTATTGTTCAGTTTAGTGTCACAGTTCATTCATTCATTCATTTTCTATACCGCTTATCCTCATTAGGGTCACGGGGATGCTGGAGCCTATCCCAGCAGACTTTGGGCGAGAGGCTGGGTACACCCTGGACTGGTCGCCAGTCAATCGCAGGGCAATGTCACAGTTCAGTGTACTGGTAATGGAGTTTCCAAAGAGAGTATAGCAGCAACCTTTCCTATGGTCTTAAGACCTACTTGAAGGTGTTGCCATGAGCCCACTGTGGGTCGTGCACACCCAACATCAGACGTCATTTGGACGGTGTTTTTTGGGCTAAATCTGGTCGGTCGGTCCGTCATTGCCTTGATTTAGCCCAGAAAATTGGGCTTAGTCTGACTGATTTGGTCCAAATACAGCCCAGCTACCTTGCATATACCAGATATGGATTCTCTATTGTATCGAGTTTTTCCCATTCATACAGATGAACGCTGGCCATCAGAATCAGTATAATGGACACTCCGTGTTTATAGGTGACATGCATATTTTATTTCGTAAGCTGGTGTTATGTCCTATGGCTGATACTTTTGACATACGTTGTGTTGAAAATGCTTGGGGGAAGTTTTGAGCAGCTCTGACTCCTAATACTCCAGCCTACTTCTGCAGAGCTACTGATGCAGCCTACTATTCAGTATACATAATTTCTTTAGTTTAAATGTCAAGCCAAACATACGCTGTCATAAATCTTCAGAAATGAACACAGCATCGCCATTCCCAGGGGAGGTACATGTTGTTGGGGAAATGAAACAGGCCTCGATAGGGGAACTCTTCATAGCGCCTGTCTGTAAATTGCAAATTCCCCTGAAACACTTTGTCCCCGTTTTAAAAATGATTCAATGCTTTGGTCTTGTTTCGTTTTCAAAGTAAAACCACGTATTTCTTGGTTTAGAATTGTTTTCTCACAGCACCCTCATCGATATCACACGACTGATGACAGAAACATGCTGATATCATCACGGGCAGAAAACCTGATATGAACTGATATCTCGTTTTATGCCAATACATCGGTCAGCCTGTTTTTTCAGTAGGGATGTCAAAAATACAGTGGTATCCAAAAGTTTGGGCACCCCTGGTACTTTTCAAGAGTTTCCTTTATAAATCATTAGTTGATTTAATCAGCAATTTCAGTGAAATATATCATATAGCAGACAAGCACAGTGATATCTAAGAAGTGAAATGATTTACAGAAAGTGTGCAATCATTATTTCAACAAAATTAGGCAGGTGCATACATTTTGGGCACCCCAACAGAAAAATCAATATTTACTAGATCCTTTGCTGAAATAAGAGCCACTTGTTACATCCAAATAACTTTCTTTTACTTTCTTCAGTCCACAGCACCTTGTTGAAAAATGAATCTGGGTTGTCTAAATGTGCGACTTAGTTTGTGGCATATGCGCAGAAACGGCTTCTTCCTCATACAGCATCCCCTTGTGCAAAGTGCGCTGAATAGTTGACCGGTGCACAGTGACACCATCTGCAGCAAGATCATGTTATAGGTCTTTGGAGCTGGTCTGTGGGTTGAGTTTGACTGTTCTCACCATCCTTCGCCTCTGCTTGGCCTGAACTGTGATTGTGATCTTTCATTACCTCACTATGTTCCTCACAGTGGAAACTGTGGACAGCTGGAATTTCTGAGCTAGCTTTTTGTATCCTTCCCCCAAACCATGATGTTGGACAATCTTTGTTTTCAGGTCATTTGACAGTTGTTTTGAAGCTCCCATTGTTGCCACATTTGGGAGAAGGTGCAAAGGCCACCCTTTCTCTTGACTGGCATGACCTGTGTATGTAGGTTAAGGGTCAATGATCTTACTGAACAAATTTTGTATTTCAATAATTAAATGTATTCAAATCAATAAAACTAGGGTGCCCAAATTTATGCTTATGCTTATGCTTATTTATAATTAGTGCACCCTTGCTGTAAATCCTAAAAACTTTATTTCACTTTTCAAATATAAATGTGTTCCTGGCTTGCTCGCTCGGTATGTCCGCAGTCGGGAATTATATTTCAACTTTCGCCTTTGGGTTGTTAATATGCAATTTGCAATGAGTGGAAAGCGAAGCGAGGGGCGAGTAAGACGACCACCTCTAATACTTCCAATCGAGTATCCCACCTCGGGAAGAGTCGCTTGGACTCAGGCAGCGTACCTGCAGCAAATTAATAAGTGACGGGAGACGTGCTGAATGAGCCCGGTGCGTTTCATTGCGTGTATTAGTCCAGAGCTTGGAACTTGACTTTGTTTTTATAGCTTTCCAAATGGTGTTCTTACCAGAACTATTTTATTGGATTTTTATTTGTGTTTATTAACGATAACCTGTCTTGCCTGTTGATAGTAGGAGAACATGTTATTTTAATTGTCTGTTGGTGTTGTAAAAGGTCTAACAAGAAGATAACAAAAACGGCACTCGGATCTGCACAATGTGCAATATAGACAAAAACTGCAACAACTCACGAGAAAAGCTACAATCCATAATAACTATAAACCAAAAAGCAATAAAAAGCAAAAGGTAACAAAAAGCAACAAATTAGCTAAGCATGTTGATAAACGTGGCAAAGGGTGAAAAATCCAGCGACTTTTCTGTGCCGCTGTCTGGCTTAAGAACACCTGATTGCAGAGTCCAATCAGGTGTTCTCAGGTAACTCCACATGGGCACTAAGGAGAGAAAGCAGAGAAGCTGCCGGCCAGGAAACCGTTTTGGTTTGTCCATGTGGGCAAGTCATGTAGGAGCAATGGCTTCTTTCTTGGTCGTCACCCTCTTTGTTCATGGTGATGTAAAACTGTTTTAACTGTGGACGGTGACATTGGTGTTCCGGCAGTTTCCAGTTCAGTTCCAGTTCCTCAGAAGACCGGCGTCTTTCCAGGAGCCTTTTGAGCAGCCTCAAAACGAAGGACGCCCGGACAAACTGGTGAGAAAGTCAGGCTCTGTCATTCGCACTCAGCTGGGCAGCCTGATATCTGTGGCAACCCCGAGGAGGCTCCTTTCCATCATGGACAACCAGCATCATCCAACGCACAGCATCATTTCCCAATCGAACAGCAGTTTCAGTGGCAGATTACTACCACTGTCTGAGTCCACTGAAACGCTGGGCAGATAACTCCTACCCCATGCCATGTGAACAAACACAGGACTGGTTTTATGAGATTATTTATCTATCTGTCTTTACGCCAGGATTAAGCCTTGGTGGCTTTGGGGTTGTTTTTGAACATTGAAACCGATTTTCCTTTCATGTCAAGGTGATAACAAGGGCGATTGCTCTAAGACTGCAAGAGAAGCTCAGCTTCTAAAATGTGTCCAAAAAAGTGGTGAATTATTTACTACTGTGTGTACATTTCATGGACTAAATATGTGCTAGAATGTTTGGTTTAGTATCAGCTACTTATCACTGCTAACACACATCACTTCCTTCGCCTTCATCCCCATGGCAACACAGTCTTTTAATAAAGTCAGTCGGACACTGACTGTCTACTGCCTTCGTGGAGTTGGGTGTTCCATTGCACGGAAATGGAACTTTGTCTCGCCCGCCGGACACTCAACAGCTACGGGGCCGTGGGCTGGCCTTGACGCTCGGCTTCTGCATGATGATTGGGCTGAGGCGGAATCCCTTTTTGATTGACAGTGAAATGATTGAATCATCCATCCATATTTTTGATGCAGCTTTGACTTTGGGAGGCGGGGCACACCCCGGACTGGTCGCCAGCCCGTCGTAGGGCTGACAATCAACCCCTCACACCCACATTCATACCTATGAACAATTCAGAGTCACCAGTTAACCTAACATGCATGTTTTTGGACTGTGGGAGTAAACTGGAGTACCCAGAGAAAACTGAACATGCGAACTTAACACAGAGATGCCCGGTCTCCCAAATCTCCTGACTGTGTGGCCAACATGCTAATCGCTTGACCAATGTGTGGCCAAGGGCGAATCAACGATCTTGAATTCTAAACATGAACTTGAGCATTTTCCAAGTTTTCCATTCCATTGTTCTGAACTGATCCATAGACTTTACCGATCCCCGGCGACTTTGTCTTTTTTTTAAATGATTAGGAGCAGAGGACAGAATTTAAATGCTCATAAATAAACACATTTATGATGCAGGCCGGAAAAATCGAGCTTCCCCTCCTTGAATGACCAGCATCCGCCATTGGATGATAGTATGGGTCTTTTTCCAGACCTAGGCAAGGTGGTGACACATCCGAAAAACCCGTACCTTCGTGCAATGGTTTGAACGTATGACCTTGTCCATCTACAATTGTCTTTCTTCGATTTTTACCGAGATTCTTAGATGTTCCCGTTCTGCTGAATGTTGGTCCAGTAAAACTACCACATTTACCCAGTCAGTCTTTCTGCACACTTTTGGTCTTTTGTCTGTCCTTTTGTCACAGCCGTTGCTCTTTTTTTGTTGTTGTTGAAAGCATGCTTCTTTTATGGCCCTTATTTTGTGAAAAAAATAAAAAACAATCATAAAAAAAAGTCTCGGACTTAAAATTGAGATAACTAAGGGGTCTAGTCCAACGCCTGAAATATTAAGAAATTTGTCGTGCTTATTTTGTGTGCAGCTAAATATAGATTGTGACACTCGTGTTTTCCTACATACAAACATTTCTTTTTACTTCATCAGGCCGTTGTCATTAATTTTAATGGCCATAAGTAATCCCTAATACATCGGTGTACGCACACACTTTGACACAGCCAGCGGCGCCACTGATCCTGGAGAGCAATCATTGTCTGCACTTTGTTTATTATCTTTTACGATAGGTAAGGGAGTATGTGTGTGTCTGTCGATGTGTGTGTGCGCAGGAGAAAACGTGTGTGAGAACAAGACCATGATAGGTGATATGAGCACTGGTCATGGGTGTTTCTGAACCTGGCCACAAAACCCCTCGGGGAAGCAAAGAACACAAGACGAGTGCATTGCAAAAATATACATAAAGTAATACAGTTTGAGTGCGCGTGCCTTTGTTGGCCCTTTCTAAATATGCAATTAGAGAAGGAGAAACCCAGCAAAAAGGGGGTAAAGGAAAATTGATTGAATAATGAACACTAATATTAATAATAAAGATTATCACTTGATCACCTAAAACACAAAGCTGAGATGCAGGCCGGGGTTTCCGTCTAATGAGAAAATATTTAAGGCATAGTGAGCGATTGCAATTTGCTTGATAACAAATGGAATGAGTAAATTAAAATGCTGGTTTGACAAAACTAAAATATCGCAAAACGTGAACAAAACCAAATTTGTGTTGTTTTTGGTAGAAGCCAACTGAAGGGGTGTTTGAAAGAACATTTGTGGGTGTCGGAAAATATCCGTGTGGTAAAATGGCAAAAAGCTTTGTAATTTTAGGTTTAAACAAAACACCCTGAACCACAAAACCTTTCAATTGCACATTTTTATGACCATAAAAAAAATGTGCAATTGAAATGACCATCTAAATTACTGTGCGGACCTCAGGAGTAACACCTGAAGAAAAAGAGAAAAAAAGAGCACTAATGGGTACTGGGAACACATCAATGCACTGGTTACAAAGTTTTTATCCATCTGGTCAAATTTAACAGTGCACAGGCAAAAAATAACCTGCTTCACCAAACACCCTAAAAATGTCCAAAGACAAATAAAAAATTCACTTACAATGTTGCGTAAATGCGACCCTTCAAAAGTATGTGCATTATTGCAGAACCATATACACGAGGAGCTCGAACAACGGCAGATCATTTAAAAATAAATGTAACCTAAAAAAGCAAAGACAAACATAATGAAGGCGAAACAACATTTCTGAGGGTGTAATTTATGTATTTACCTGCAATTGGTGACAGATGAGTGGTTATGTGTGGATGTAATTATGTGTTATTATGGATCCTGTACCACTGAATATTATTATGCATCGTGTGATTATGTGTTATCTACTGTGAATGGATTTTCAGAATCAGAATCAGAATGCCACACTAGGACTTCGACTTCGGTCAATATCGCTGTCTGTTAAAAGTACAATAATAATAATAATAAAGAGAAGATGAGAATACATATTTACACGGGATGTATGTAATTATGTTTATATACATGATATACTGATTATAATTATGATATTTACAATGTTGCAGCGGGCCGCACGGTGGCTGAGTGGTTAGCACATTGGCCACACAGTCAGGAGATCTGGAAGACCAGGGTTCAAATCTCCGTTGGGCATCTCTGTGTGGAGTTTGCATGTTCTCCCCGTGGGTGTGTGGGTTTTCTCCGGGTACTCCGCTTTCCTCCCACATTCCAAAAACATGCATGTTAGCTTCATTGGCCGCTATAAATTGTCCGTTAGAGTGTGAATGTTTGTTTGTCTATATGTGCCCTGCGATTGACTGGGGACCAGTCCGGGGTGTACCCCGCCTCTCGCCCAAAGTCAGCTGGGATCCTAATGAGGATAAGCGGTTTAGAGAATGAATGAATGAATGACAATGTTGCAGGTTACAGTATTCCCAGAATGTATGCAATGCAAATGATCATGACTGCAAAAAATAGGAATGCAAGCACAATTGACAGTGTTAGCATCCAAAAGCTAAGGAACACAGGATGCAGTGCAAATGCTCTTGGGTACAAAATAGCAGTGGTTTAGATTTCCACATTCCAGACTTCTCTTTTTTTGTGCATGTTTGTCAAACTTTAATATTTCAGACTCAACAAAAGTAAATATTAGGCAATGACAACACAACTGAACACAAAATACAGTTTTGAATGAAACTGTTTATTATTAGGGGGAAAAAATCCTAAAAGGGATTTTAGCCTCAAGCTAATAAGTGGTTGGGCAGCAACAACTGCAATCAAGCGTTTGCTATAACTTGCAATGAGTCTCTTGCAGCGCTGTGCAGGAATTATGGCCCAATCATCTTTGCAGAATTGTTGTCATTTAGTCACAATGGCAGCATGAAGAGCTTGTTTAAGGTCATGCCACAGCATCTCAATCGGACTCATGTCGGGACTTTGACTAGGCAACTACAAAGTCTTCACATTCACTCTAAGCGTTCAAATGAAAAAGTGCGTGTCTGACCCACCTAGTCGTTGAACGTGAACTGATAAAGCCTGCTCAGATGAGGCCAAATGTCCAGTTGTCAGTCCTGATTCAATGCCCTGAGAATACAAAGAGCAGCATGAATGACATATGGGGAGAGAAATAACAAAGGCCTGTGAAAGGTCATAGCTAAGAGATGGAGAGTGACATGATGGCGGATTAAGTAAGCAGACAGCGACTGACATGTGACTAAAACCCACGGTGGATTGTAAAATTGCACAACAGAAAAGACTAAAGACAGGAGTGATGGGAGTTACAGACGGAGTCCCAAAAACTGTGCTGCTGGGTATTTGTGTCTGGTAAACATGATGATTGCTGGGCTCTCCACACAGATGGAATAGGTGAAGGAAAAACAGGTAGCTATAGTACACACTAGACCAGCGACGGCCAGACATAGACTTGAGAGAACAGGGAATTAAAAGCGTATTGTACCTAATATACCTGTAAACGAGAAATAAAGTTGGATTTTGTCTGCATGACAATGACAGCAGATAACTTCATATCTTTTCATTATAGGTTTCGAAGGCAACATACAAAGAAAAAAAGAATCAGACTCAGGACAGGACTCTGGGGCATTTCATAGGATAACGAAGCCGACTCTGAGACATATGGACCAACTGCCAAGGTAAAACTCCTACCAGATGATAACCAATCAAGGGTGTTTAGTGTCCATGTAGCTTGTTGTCGAGTCAGTCTTTCTATTTAGTTGTTCTTTTTGGGTCCAAGGGCCCCAGACAGTTTGTGAGACGACCCCCAAACTCTGAAATCAAGCCACAGTACACAGAGAAGACCGTGAAGCATCATGATATGGGCGTGTTTCTCCTACTATGGTGTTGAGACTATTTATCCCTTAGCAGGGATCATGGATCAGTTTGCATATGTCAGAATACTTGGAGAGGTCATGTTGCCTTATCCTGAAGAGGTCATGCCCTTGAAAGGGCTGTTCCAACAAGACAATCACCCCAAACACACTAGTAAACCAACAACATCTTGGTTCCAAACCAACAAAATTCATGTTATGGATTGGCCAGCCCAGTCCCCGGACCTTGAGGCCAATGGAGAACTTGTGGGGTGCCACAAGTTGGTTGAGTCCATGCCACACAGATGAGAAGCAGTTATAAACAACTAAATATTATTTTAGTGGTTCACAGGATTGCCAAATACTAGAAACCCAAACGGTTTTGCAAAATAGTTTTGAGTTTGTAAAGTCAACGGCAGACACTGGTATTTTTTTGGAACACCCCTTTTTCAACTAATTGGCCGATTGCACAGCCTTAAGAGCGTGCACATCATGTTTGTTTGCTGAGAATCTACTGCACCCACTGGTAACTTGTTTGCCATGTAGCAATAAAAATACACAAATAACAGTCATTCATCTGGTTCGTCACATTGCACTGCTATTTTTTAACACTACTGTGTATATATATGTATACAGTATATGTATGAAAAAAACTACCAAAGATTAATATTTAGGTTTTCTTCACCCGCGCACACGTCGTAGCACAAACTATCTTCGACAACTTCTGACAAATATACGGCCATAAAACCAAATAAACATGATCAAGCTGAGCGAGAGTGCAAACCAAAAATAACACCATCATAATAACACGATTTAAGTGAAGTATCACAGCAATTTCAATTACAAGGCTACCGTATTTGTCCCCTTTCCTGGTCGGTGTGGAGCGCAACTGATGCCGCACGTAGCCACTATTAAAAACACCAACTGATTAAAAACCATTTAATTTGATGGCTAAATGGCGCTTACCCATTTTGAGACTAGCCATTCATCATGGCGCCAGACGCCCAAATGCAAAAAACAATTTGCCTCCAATTGTTGTAATTGTCGAATCACGCTGCGAGACATGCTAAAGCTAATTTGCCAGACAAATTAGCTGGTGCAATCAGACTTCATCGGCAAAGTTATAAAACCCAAGCACGGGAAGTAAAGCGCTCTCACCGTACTTTATCGTAATTGTCTGGATGAAGACCACCGTGGGGGGACATTTTAGGTGCCCACCCTTGAAGGCGTTTTTTAAAAACTGCAGCTGTCAGATGGCTCGGCGTAGGACACCAGCCATTACGACAACTGCTCCCCCATTTCACTAATGGAGTCGTCCATGTGATGCCAACACATGCCGAACTGTTGCCATATCCTGTGCCTAAAGTAACCGTTTGAATATCCTGCTCGACCAAATAAAATGCCAGCTTCACAATCCCACTCCATTCCAAGAACCCATTTCCGATCCTTTGAAAACGTTGGGGGGGAAAAAACCATTACAGTGTGTGCTCAAGTGCACAAAGTAGTTAGTTGAAAGCGACTCGGAAGTCGGGTCAAATGAAGATTGTCGACTTTCATTTTGTCATCCACTTTGCTTGGCAAGGAATTATTGTTGCTCCGACTGCAGATCGCCAACGCAAATCTTCTTCTTGTCCCTTCGGCTTATCCCATCAGGGGTCGCCACAGCAAATCTTTTCCGCAGGTTTTGATTTGGGAAAAGTTTAACGTCGGATGCCCTTCCCGACACAACCCTCTGTTTTGGGGACATGATCTAATAGTGGTAAACAAACATAACTTACTCGTGGGTATTGTTTGACTAACTAAAACATTACTAAATATATCATATATAAATGCAAATACCTTTCAAAATAACATTGATTTGAACTGTTTGAAAATGTACCCCATAAATTACTGACAGTCTGCGGATGTTCTAGATTTAGGTTGCTCAACGGTCAACTTCTACGGATGGTATCGTCCCAGTCTTCAAATGACGGGGAATTAGGATCGTCTCTTCTTAGTTTGGTCCAATATTTACAAAGTAGTAATTCAAGCTTTGAAAAGAGGCCCTATCTTGCACATTTGAGAGAGTTTTGATTCCGACATTGGATCCCATTGCAGCACTACTATTGTAAGTGTATTTTAATAAAGTACTACATAATTGTCAAGTTATGTAGAGGGAAATATGCATTCTTCTTCTCTTGGCCATCATGTTAGGAGCCCCTTCCCCAATCACGGCTACTTCGGTGCAATTGGTTGGGGTCAAGGGATGGGTTCCATCTTAGCTTTGTTAGGCCCCCCAGTAAAGAAGAATTGGATATGTGTCATGACTGGACTGAATCTTGTAGAATGCAGCGTTGAATCGTGCTTTGTGGCGAGCGCAGGTTCAGCTGCCTTACTCCAGTTTAGAACAAACAATTCTTGCATCTGAAAAGAGACTGCCGAGCAGCAAACCCGGCAAACATTCCACGTTTTTGCAATTTTGCAGACTGACTGAGCTTCATTTCTTCAAGTAATGTTGGCCACCCGTTTCCTTATACTTAGAATTCATAATATGGCACAAACAAACCAGCTACCAGTTGTCCAAGCGGGCTGTCTATCAACCTGGCTTCTGCACAACACAAGCGATGGGCCCAACCCCATGAATAAGGCAAGAAGTTCCACACGGTAACCCTGACAGGGCACAGCAATGAAGTGAAAACCATTTCAGGTGACTAGCTCATGAGAGAACACCAAGGGTTTGTAGCGCCTTCAGTGAGATTCTACAATGGAAATAATCATAAAAATAAAGGAAACCCATCGAATAAAACGGCAGGTCCAAACTTTTAAATTATACTGTATGTGGAATGCCAAAAGTTTTGCCGTTCCTGATTCGGGCGTGGCATGGGAATCAAACACGGGATACCATGCCAACCTCGTGAATGACAAGAGTACAACATTTTCAACATTTACGTATAGCAGTGATGTGCAGTCAGGCCCAGCAAAACCTTTTATGCCGGCCTAAGTACTACCAGAAGCACTGACATACATTGACAGCTTCAGCTCTAGCATTGGTTCCATGAAATAGTAGTGATTTATTCCCAACAGTTTATTATCTACATGTCATCTGCCCATGGCCCTCAAAATCAGGAGTGTTGGTCCATGTCACATACACTCGTACTGGAGCTCCACCAGGAACCCCTGGACCCCATGAAAACCAATTGGATTGGGCCCCCATGGGCAGATGTGATCACTACATCTCTAGGACTGACACTTACAAGCTATTTTTATGTTTGCAGGTTGACGGGTTGGGCATTTTGAAGTTGGCATAATCGTTCCCTTTGCATGGTAATAACTGACAAATTGTCCTGTGACAAACGGGACTTTTGTTTGTAAATACCAAACAATTCCGTTCTAGCAGTTCCACCCAATTTTCTTTTTTCTTTTGATCCTCTCCTTTCTCGCTCGCCGGATTTAGTCCGGATTTTGTTTTAGTACTTTTCATATTGTATCTTTCTGGCTGCTACTCAGTTCCGTGTAGCACCGTGTGCTAAAAGATGGAGCAAACCATTTCCTGCTAATATAGGGGAGCTGTTTGTTCAATATGCAGGTTTACTCTTTGCTGCCAAAAACAAATTATTTGTGATCATTTTATGTTTCAGAAATTTCAACCCAGACACCAAAATCATAATCATTTTGTACCTTCTTTTTGGGGACCCATCGAAATCTGGTGCGACAAAATTCATAATAAAGGCAGTCAAAGGTCAAGGGAGACTCATTTGAATTTTGAAGTTTCCCTTGGCAAAGCAATTTTGCTCAGCATTTTAAAGCAGCTTGACTCCCATTCAACTGTTATGATGCTGGACAGAAAAGTACATCTTCCATATTGTGGTTTTTAGTATAAATTAGACATGTTGGAAATACATTTTGATAACATAATATTTGAATGAAAATAACATTACAAATAATAATATTTACTGCCCATAACTAGATTTGACAGTCATACTGTCGGCGATACACCCCCGAAAGGCTAATAAAGCAGCATCCGTGCCGCTGAATCCACCATGTAATTGAAACATGAACATCCTGTCCTCTAACCACGCCCCTTGGACGGAGAAAGATGTTCATGTATGGCCTGCCCCCCCAAAAAGCTTAACAGGGTAAAGAAGACTTCAATTATCGGTATTCACAAAGCCTTGAGGATCGTGTCTTAAGTCACTGAGGACTGCAAAACTTCAAAAGACACCACAAATTGATGACAAATGAAGAAAAAGGACAACGGAGGAGTTGGGAAAGTAACAAGAATGGGGAGCGGATAAAGAGAATGACAGCATGGCAAATTGCTTTCCTCTTGGCTGTCCTCACATGTTGGCCCTGTGTCCTCTCTTTCTTTCACGTACCCCTGTTGAATTTTCTCCTTGTCATTCATGCTCTCCAAACGCTGAACCTCACAATCTGCAGTGACATGAGGTCAGGGGGCGGCTCTGAGGAAAAATATGAAAACGAATAATAAATCTAAGAAATTGCTTGAAATGATTATTCGTATTTGTCCATTTACCGTATCAATGTATTTATATGCTAGGGATGTCTGATATCCGATACTTTCAAAATCTCTATTTCTGATCGCGATATCAATATACCGATATGTGCAACGTCCCATATTACTCTTGACGTGGCAGTAAACATTGTGCAACGGTGTATTTCCTGCCGACGAGTCTCCCGCAGATATTACAGCAACCGCATGCCGCTATGTCCGCATTTTTTTTTACATTCTGGTTACCCCACAGAAGTAACAAATGCATGAATACTGTGTTTTCCACATCGGCAAGTTATGCTCTCAAAACGATGTTCATTCATTCATTCATTCATTTTCTATACCGCTTATCCTCATTGTGTCGCATGGGTGCTGGAGCCTATCCCAGCTGACTTTGGGCGGGAGGCGGGGTACACCCCGGACTGGTCGCCAGTCAATCGCAGGGCACATATACAACCGTTCACACTCACATTCATACCGATGGACAATTGAGAGCGGCCAATGAAGCTAACATGCATGTTTTTGGAATGTGGGAGGAAAGCGGAGTACCCGGAGAAAACCCACACACGCACGGGGAGAACATGCAAACTCCACACAGAGATGCCCAACGGAGATTTGAACCCAG
>QODF01000098.1:62892-167823 GCA_024372805.1 Oostethus manadensis | reverse complement strand
TTCTCCCAGCTAGGCATGCCCAGAACACCTCACCATTTTATTCAAATATAAAAATACCATAGAAACTACCGTATTTTTCGGACAATATAGTGCATCGCAACGCACCCACTAAATTTGTAGAAAATGTGTCTTTTTACATATATTAGCCGCACTAGACTATAAAGCATAGATATAACATTGAAATTGGATATTTGCACAGACAAAAATTGCAAATGTTTCTTGACATACCTTCATTGTTTCTGAACAGAAGAAAAAAGTCGTAATGTAACCTTAATGTACCAGGCCAAAGGTCCTCTGTGTTTATAGCTGTCTCGGTCAATGCCTGTTAAAATTGGCGTATTTACAATAAGGAGATTTCAAGAATAAAGTTACATAGTTACACAGATACAAGCGGCAAAATTGAGTTTCCTTTGTAGGGTGGCTGGACTAAGATAGACCCTAAGACAGGGGTGTCAAACTCGTGCCATGGAGGGCCGAGACACTGCAGGTTTTCTTTCCAGCTGGTCACTAAACCAGGTGACACCACCTTCAATTTGAAGGAAGGAGCTCATCAATTAAGATCACCTGCTGGAGAGAAAATCTGCACTGTCTCGGCCCTCCATGGCTCGAGTCTGACACATGTGCCCTAAGAGATAGGGTGAGGAGCTCAGCCACCCAGGAGGAGCTCAGAGTAGAGCCGCTGCTCCTTCACACCGAGAGGAGCCGGTTGAGGTGGCTCGGTCATCTAGTCTTGACGCCTCTCTGGTGAGGTGTTCTGGGAATGCCCAGCTGGGAGAAGGACATGCTGGAGGAATTACGTCTCGCAGCTGGCCGGGGGACGCCTTGGTGTCCTTTCGGTAGAGCTGAAAGAGGTGTGGCCAGGGACCGAGACCTGGACTTCCCTAGTGAGACTGCTTCACACACGACCCAGACCCGGATATGCGGAGGAAAATGGAATGGACTTTATTCTCAAAAGCTCAGATTGTTTTAATGCAGGCATTGTCTGAGACAGCTATAAAAACAGCAACTTTTTCTTTTGTCATTTTACAACTTATTCTCAAATATTTACGTTTGTCCTAATATTATCCGTTTATTCTCGTAATATTACCCTATTTTTTCTCATGAATGTGCGACTTTAATCTTCTAAAGTGACTACTTTTATTCTTGAATTTTTATTATGGTATGAAAACATTTCTGTCCATTTGGGGGTGCGTGACAGAAAGTAGCTGATGGTTTACCAGAACAGGAGTTTTATTTATGTGCACGGCAAGAGAGAACCCATCACATTTGAGTGTATGTGTTGACGAAGTTGTTTTGCAACATTTTCAGTGTTTATCTTTACAAATGCTATAACAATAACGACAAATTCATGCATTGATCCTACGGGGCATGAACTTCTATTCTAACGCACTGACTTATATCATTTATGAAATTACATTTATGCTAGAGCGTAGATATACTGTGCTCACATCTTTCAGAAGTAGCGCCATCATCGACAGTCTTCTGGTTAAATCAATAAATCAGCCTGCTGGTGTTTGTGTTTGAGAAACACTATCACAAAAAATAACTAAATAAAGCCATGCTTGATCATTACTTACGTTTGCTTTAACGAGCGATGGTCAAATACAAGGAGCAAACATAAGCAGAGCCTCTAGTGTTGACGTAATGCAAACATTTCTTACTGTCAGATGTCTAAATTTGCAAACAGTCAATAATGGTTGGTTTGGGGGCTGACTGGTTTAATTGGTTTTCTTCATGTTTTTAGTGAAGAGAGATCTCAGGGATGATGGGGTGGGCAAAAACGAACCTTTCATGGGTCGCTGGGGAGTCGAGGTGATGCAGGATGTAGCGCAGTCCCATGTTGTCTGCATCATCCATCGACCTGTTTGCCCTGTAGGCAAACTGCGGGGGGTCCGGGAGGGGGCCTGTGATGTCCTTCAGGTGGCTCAACACCAGTTATTTATTCAAAGGTCAAAATGGAGTTACAGGGGAACCTTGGTTAGAGTCACTATTTTGTTTCGAAACGAATCCAATGAATCTGTTAACACACAACTGTTTTTAGATGTTTACAATTAAAGTTTTACCTGCAGAAAACAATTTGAAATGTGTATAAATACATATAAATTAGGGAGGTCCGATAATATCCCCAATATATATTGGCATAAAAGTACTGATGAATATCGGTAGCAGGTTTTTCCATATAATGAAAACCACACATTTTAGGTCCAAGTCCAGTGTCACATTTTCCGGCCCAAAAATTCCCATTGAAATGGATCTCAACCCATTTAAAGTATTCCACATTCAGGCTAACAATTCCACAATTTCTGCATGCAGCGTTTTAGTTCTGCTGCAGCATTCACACGCAATTTTTGCACATTTATCATTTATCACATTTAGTTGCCAATTAACCTAACATGTTTTTTGGAATGTGGGAGGAAATCGGAGTACCCGGAGAAAACCCCCACACACGGGGAGAACATGCAAACTCCACACACAGATTCCCAACAGACATTCGAACCCAGATCTCCTGACTGTGTGGCCAACAGGCTAACCACTCAACCACCGTGCAGTTAATGAAAACCGATGCTGTATTTAGACCTTTGGGTATGCAACTTATTTTGGCTCCATTTTTTATTTTGGACGTTGGTGATGAAAATTCATTAAGAACACTATTGGACGCATGCAGTGTATACTATATTGTACACTACTTGGAAAATGTGTGCAAAAACATTTTGCCATAAAGTTTCTACTTTATCCAAAAAGCATGCTAACCGGGCATGACGCTAACCAAGGTTCCACTGCATTTGAAAATTACAAACATCACATGATTGCAGTATTAGTCTCAAAGCATAAAATCATTCTTATAATGACAAAATTATGCTATTTCAAAAGCGACCACTGAAATGATTGTTACTGGAGAAGACCGGAGAGACCACAACTACTGTTAAAAACTATGAACTACTGTATGTCAGCTAAGTAAAGAGAAAGCAGTGGCCACCATTACTTTAAGAAATAAAAGTCAGTCTGTCCAGAAAATTGCAAAAACTTCGAATGAGAATGTGTGTCCAAACTTTTGGCCTGTGCTGTATGTGGCCTTATTGCAGAATTTTCACATACAGTCAAAAGACAGAAAACAGTTCGAAGGGATCAATATAAAATATATATTTTTTTTTTTAACCCAGAAGACTTCAGCCTTCAGTACAATCACTTACAAAAACGAATGCCACTATCTTTTTCTATTCCCATCTAAATTATCTGTTCCGTATCTGTACTCGTAGTAGGCGGGGCACTACAAGTACACCAAAAATGGGTAGGGCTTAAATTGGTACATTTTTTACACATGAAATTGACATAGATTGATCATAACTTGCTATATTTAATGTTTATTTGAAAAACTATTTACAGAACAACCTCAAAATTGAGATTCAAATTGCGTGTGAATTATTTCCACTGGTCTGCGTGAAGCTGGTGACTCCTGCGAATATCCAGTGATGGCAAACAGGAAAATCATTGGTCAGCCTTGCTCACTCTATTTTTCTCAAAAGCAACGCGTTCAGTACTACGAGCAAAGTTTTCCAACTGACTTTATATGACAAGACAAATAAGAAGCGAGCAGATTAGATCAGATGCACTCCCAATGAGAGTTTGCCAAGATGGCAAACCACTATGTCAACTGGATGTCCCAAGGCTGGGTTCTTCCCTTACATGGTCCACAAACATGTTGCTTTGACGACATCAATGGAATTATGGTGTCAACTACTCTAGCATCTTGGAGCCCCTGAACCCATTAGTATAACTGTCTACGGAAGAAGTGCTATGGTCAGACTGAGGTCCTACACGGTCTGGTGTAACCATTGTTATAGGCCATACCGTATGTGTATGCAAAATGTCATTACCCCTCATTCGCTCTTCCGTCTTTTCAGTCCAAACTAATATACCACTGCTTATCGTTGAGCAGCTAGTCAAGCTCTCCTAGCAGGGCTTTGCATTCCTGAAACAGCTTGGAAAACTACAGTAAAAGATTATGATGTCTAAATAACCAACCAGATACTACGTCACGATTACGGATAACAACGAGCTATACTCCTTTCATGTTTGTATGGGGCAAAAATGCATTATCTGCAACTCGTTGTAGACGAGTATCCGGCTCTTGTCACACCTTTACTAGCACACACCCACACTTGACAAGATGAATATATTGGATTTCACACGTACAGCTGGGGCGCTAGGAGGTTTTTACGAGTGGAAATGCCCATGCAGTTAGAACGGGATGCGTTGGCATGGTAACACAAGCCAAATGGAGACGTTGAAGACCTCCTTTCCTTGACCCTAGAAGGGCAGGGACAATATAAGGACAATTCTAAGCTGGAAATGGTCAGGCATCTGAAATCAGAAGTTTTTGCTTCAGTCGGTCACATTGTCGGATAAATCTAAGACGGTGAATCTGCGATTGACAGACGCTTGGTGAGTTTTGGTTTTGATGAAATGATTCCTCGCTACCTGCGGGCATCCATTCCACGTGCCTGCTCTTCCTCCTGTGCTGTACTTTTCATTTGCTGGCTTTTTGGCTGTTCCAACTAAATACTTCATTCAGCCGTTCCACCTGGCCAGTTTGTTTTGTGACTTTTTCCTCACGGTGCTCATGTTTTGTTCTTCTCTGCACTGTATATTTTTTCCCCTGTACATAGTCTACTCATTATTAAAGACTGTTGACTTCCACGTTGTCTCTGCCTTGTAGGATCCAACCTCGTTGCACTGCACAGCATTCCAAGTCAAAACTCCTGACAAAACAGAAACCATTCCAGATGGACAGTAAAATAACTTAAAACATGTTCCCTTAAAAGTTCCCTCTCATAGAAAGCTAACTTCATCTGTAGAATTGGATTGGCAAGATGAGGAAGCAGTTGGGAGACGAATATGCTAAACTCAGTAGTTACTTTCCACAAATTATATGATGCAAGAAAAGACTACAAAAATGGATTTCTTCAAGTTCAACAATCAGCCCTTCAAGAGTACTTGGAAAAAGAAACTGAAGCAAAGTTTGTGAACACTGAGAAGATTGTTCAATCCAACGGCTCCTGCGGACAAAATATAGTCAAGATAGTCTCATATCAATAATTACAAGGGCTGAAAAAAAACCTGATGAAGTTGAACACGTATTCCCTGCTAAAGTAAACCTAGATGTCTACAAATCACTGCTGGATATCCTTGAAAAATAGAGAACACTGGAGCTACTTCACCCTGGGTTATCGGCGGATCAGGTAAAGGAAATGAAAACCAGCGTCCAAACTGTTACAGAGTTTGCAAAAGCCCAGTTTTGCATCCCCAAAGAATCACTGACTGCTGGAGGAAGACTGGGAATTGCTGACCAGACCAAGAAAGACTAGGCAAAGACCAGGAAACACAACTCAGAGACCACATACTGTGGACAAACCAAAATAAAACACCAAAGACTAACATCCTACTGTGCTGGTAAAGAGATATTCCGGTGTTTGGTAAACATGTCTGGCAGTAAGTCAACAACATGATTGTGATTGTGATGTGAATACAGTGCTCAAAGAAAGCAGACTACAGTCGCCCCTCATTTATTGCGGTTAATTGGTTCCACACCCGACTGCATGACTTTCCCCTAAGTTGGATTCCTTATTTGTTCATGGAATGTTTTCATAGTTAGATCATAGAATATAGGTTTAAGACCTTCTAAATATGGGGTTTAGTATTATTAGTGCCCTCAAGACATAATCCAGCATTCCTATAATCACTTTTACACTCGTATTACCCACTAGAGTTAACATGTTCATTAAAAATATGATACCTCCATTGACTGGTGTCGTACATCCCTCCAACACAGCCCCCATAGTGGAGTTTCGAGTTAGATCATTTGTTTAAAGATACTACTCCAACTCCAGACCAATATCCAACCTTCCATTTTTTTCCAAGATCCTAGAGAAAGTATTTGCCAATTATTTACACAATTTCCTTCAAAACAATCATCTATTTGAGATCTTTCAGTCAGGATTTAGGATGCACCACACGCCTCAGAGAAAGGTTTCAGTATGAGTGTTACTAGACCTTACAGGAGCATTCGACACAATCGATCACCAAATTCTACTACGGCAATTAGAACTCACTTTTGGTATTAAAAGAACTGTATTAAAATGGTTTCAGTCTTATCTGTCAGACCGCCTGTAGTTTGTATCCATTAGCAAAAAAAAAATCCAGACACACGAAAATCGATCATGGTATTCCTCAGGGCTCTGTACTAGAACCCGTATTATTCAGTCTTTACATGTCCCCTTTAGGTAATGTCATCAGAAAACACTCTGTTAATTTCCATTGCTATGCAGATGACACAAAACTGTACTTATCAATGAAAACCAACCAAGGTAGTCAGCTGTCTAAACTCCAGGCATGCCTAACCGACATAAAGAACTGGATGACTTCAAACGTTTTACTGTTAGACTCAGATAAAACTGAAATCATAGTCCTTGGTTCCCAGCACCTCAGAGACAACTGATATTATTGCTCTAGATGGTCTTGTACTCACCGCCCCATAATACAGTCAGAAACCTTGGTGTCCATTTTCGATCAGGACCTTTCCTTTTCCATTTACCAAACATATAGAAAGTTAGAAAATTCCTGCCACTTCCAGATGCAGAAAAACTTTTGTGACTTCCAGGTTGGATTATTGTAACGCTATGTTAATAGGCTGCCCTAAGCCTTGTGTAGGTCCACAATCTTGTCCCTGACATCCTTGGAAAGCTTTTGATCAATCAATCTGGATTGATTGATTGCTTCTGTGGACAGGTCTCTTTTATACAGGTAACGAGTTGAGAGGGCTGCCAATGTCAGCTCGTTACCTGTATAAGATCCACCTGGGAGCTAGAGATCTTGCTGACGGATAGGGGATCAAATACTTATTTCCTTCATGGAAATGCAAATTAATTTATAACTCTTTTTGAAACACATTTTTCTGGATTTTTTTTTTGCATTGTTGTCTCTCAGTGTTCAAATAAAGCTACCATTGAAATTATAGACTAATCATTTCTTTGTTAGTGGCAAACTTACTAAATCAGCTGGGGTTCAAATACTTTTTTTCCTTGCTGTACATTTGTATTGTCCTGTTTTTGACTTGTTGTCAATCATCCACTGATTTGACTTTCAGCCACCGGTTACGGTGTTGTATCTGTTGACATCTGGGAAAGGAAGCTTTGACGTGAGACCAAAAAGGACTCACCGCTGACATCAAAGGTTTGCCAAAGCTTATCTGCCAACATGTGCTGCGGAAGGCCGGGAGATAACATTAAGAGTCACGAACATAGAGCTTTATAACACAGCCGTCGTCACCCCCCCCCAAAAAAAAAAAAAAAATTGAAACAGTCCCTACAGTAAAACATTGTACAGGTTAACTGGTATTTTGGCAGGGATACCAAAATCCCTGGGATAAAAGCAGGGATACCTGCTCCAAACTCTGAAAGTCCTGATATTGATGATCTGCATTTTTGTTGGGCAGAAATATGAGTTTGTCTGGCAACAACTTTGGCATCTGTGGAAATAAGGAATGAGGAATGTGCAAGAGACCTTTGAGCAGTACCCAAAAGAAGCATACATTTGGGCACCCCAACAGAAAAATTACATCGATATCTAGTAGATCTTTGACCATTCTTCTGTACAAAACAGTCAGGTTTGATGGTTTCCAAGCAAGGCCAGCCCGCTTTAAATCACACCACAGATTTTCAATAATATTCCAGATTCCATTTCAGAAATGTACATATCCAAAAAATTTTTTTAAAAACGCGACAAACCTCACCTGGTCCGGATAAGCCGCATATTCCACACGGGCTTGAACCAGGGCTTGCAGAATGAGAGTCAAAAGGGACTTTGGCAACTCAATGTCCAGCACAACTTTTAAGGCATCAGGGACTGAGATTTACAAAACATACTACAACACAGCCGCACTGACTGGCATCCATTACATATCTGCAGGGGAACTGTAAGAGCAGGATAAGTAATGGTTCTGGTAATGCCATTGGTAATGTGTGGTCAGCATATGACATAATAAAAAAAGTCCATCCATCCATTTTCTATACCGCTTATCCTCATTAGGGTCGCGGGTATGCTGGAGCCTATCCCAGCTGACTTTGGGCGGGAGGCGGGGTACACCCTGGACTGGTCGCCAGTCAATCACAGCCTCATTCTTCCACAGGAAGCTGGAGATTGGACTCTTATCCACTTGACCCTTCAGGCCCTCCTCTGTACCACGCTGACACTCTCCAGAATGCTGCTGATGTTATATACTTGACACTTGCGAGTCTGTGAGATGCTGGCCACCTGATGGAGGTCCACACAGCTGCTCAGGTCTGGGCACAGCGTCCTGTCGCTCAGAGAATAGACTTCAAAACGCCTCTGCTTGTGCACAAGTCCTTTCATGGTCTAGCACCAAAATACATCTTTGATAACCATCTCGGCCTCTGAGAACCTCAGAACCTCAGGGTGGTTTCCGTGCGGGTGCCCGGAGTCAGGACTAACATGTGAGGCTGCGTTTCAGTTGAATGCTGCCAAAATCAGGAACAGTCTGCCGGAAAATGTGAGACAATCTTCAACTTAAACAATGTTCAAATCCATGTTGAAAATGTTTCTATTCAACTTTTGCTTTTGTTTCATGGAATGATTTGATGCCATTTTATAAAGACATATTGGCTTTTCTATAAAGCACATTGAATTTCCTTGTGTATGAATTGTGCTTTATATAAATTGGCTTTGACTTACTGGAGTTGTGGGAGTTGGGAGCAATGAGATGTCTTATCCACCTGACAAGTGCTTTCCAGATGAGTAGATACTCTTCAGGAAGCCTTATTGCAGCCAGGCGGTTCACCATCTTGTGAACTTGTGCACCACATGCCATGGCTAGTTGTTTCTCGGTTCTGAGAAAAGTTGCCTCCACGATTTTTCTGTTTGGCAATGTAGATGGGTCCACGAGCCATGCATGTTTTGCATGCTGATGAGGACTATCACTGTGGTCATCAGCAGTGCTGTCCAAGTCATAGTAGACAAGTCGTGGGACGTGAGGTTGCCTTTTTCTGTCCATACTTTGATGTTCAGGAAGTACCATCCTGTGGTAACTTGAACTTTCATTCCTTCTGTGAAAAACAAGAGTTTGGCTTCTCTTCTGAGGTTGATTCTGTTGATCCGCTGCGTCATGGGTTATGTATTTTGTATCTGATGCTACAGTCTCAGCTTGCATTGGCTTTGACCTCAAGTAGCATCATGAAGACTGAGTTGATTGGACACAAGAAAGGTTGCAGAACAAGGGTGAGAGGCTGTTGATGAAATCGCCTTGGGCTTGGGTGTAGTTTCTTTCTTCTGGTCTCTGAACTACATTCTCCTTTGACACTCCCACTCTTGGACAAAGGTGATAATGGTTCTTAGCTGCAGGCTGTTCCTTGTCCACGCAGAAACTCTGGTTTACGGTATTCATTTTCACTGTGAATTTCTAGACATTTTTGCAGACCCCCAGATTTTTTTGACAGTTTCTCTCCTTGTTGACAGCTTGAGCGTGTGAAACTTTCAGCTTCTTCCTCAAATTGCCCGTCTTGATTGGGTTCATCACCTCTACAGGCCACACGGAAGACCCATTCCCGCTTTGGGGTTCTGTACAGCAGTCAGTCTCACCGACCTTGTTACAGATTACCGCAGATTGCTGCTGAGCGTCTTTAGAGCTCCTCCACCATTTCAAGGGCAAAGCGGTTCTTGGGGACGGAATGCCCCATCAGCTGCTGTATAAGGCAAAGATCTCGTGTTGTCCTCTCATCCACACTGTCAAGTATCTAGAATTTGTATTAATTTCCAATGGGTTTTTCCCACATCTGGAGCGCTTCTCAGTGTTTTTTCCCACTGGTGAAAGTCTCGGCGGATGCCATTCAACTTTAGGAACGCAACTGGTTTTGTTCTAATGGCAGGTGGGGTTGCGCCACTGATTGAAACAGCATAATGCTCATCTGCTTCTTTCCTCCGTAACATGCGCTTCTATAATTCTGATTTTTTCAATGTCAGTCTTGGTGGTTCCAAAGCGTCTCTGGAACTGTTGTGGCTCTTTCGCGCTCAAAGCGACTGCTTTGTTCAAGTCCGATTTTTGCCTTTTTCTCAACGCTTTTGCACCTCATTTTCTGCACAAAATTGGACCGCAACATCACCGTCGGCTTCAAGGACTTTGCTTTGCCGGCTGCTGTTGAGAGCTTTATGAAACCGGCTCGGAAAAAGTTTTTGTGGCCTTCAACTGCTCCGGCTGGACTGAATCGGGCATTTTGAGAGCACCATTAGTGGAGGAGAACAAACGTCTTTGTCTCTCTACATTTGAGGCAAGATGGTCACTTATTTGGTCCTCCTCCAGGAATTAGGCTGCAAGTTTTTTGCTGTCAGGTTGTGGTACATTCTTCCCAAATGATACTTACTGGTACTAATCAGTCAACTAGTTAGTCTAGCAGTCAGGTTTGTCCACTCTGTGAAGCACCAACACCAATGCCATTCAAATACAAATCAAATCAAACACATTAAATAACTTACCACTGCATTATTAAAAAAATACATTTTCTAGCCAACTATTCTACTTTATATTTTTTAGCTAATATATCTCATATGCACACACATATAACTATGTACGGTATACACAAATTAGTGTACGAATAAACATTTTGCTTTTCAATGAAATGCATGCATGGCAATGCATCTTGGGGCTTTTCGGATGACTGATATCGCTCTCGGACAACTGTCGTTTTTTTCCTCCTCTTTCCCGGTGGATTTCCGGATCAACATCTTGCTGTCTTGGTGTTGTACTGGGAGTGTCATTAAAAGTAAGTACATGAGTTCCTGATTGAGTGTGCTCTTTCAATGTTGATATCAGTGTTCGTATTATGAATGTAATTTTACTGTTTTTGTGCGTTGGATCCTCTTTTATCCTTGTTGTCATGATGATATGATGTTTAGTATGCATCCAGATGGTTGATATCTTTGACAACCAGCACTCCTGCTTCTCCTGGACCTCCATGTAGCTTGATGTATATTTTTCCGTTGGCGCTCCGAGTACTTTGTATCTTTCCCTGCTTCCTCAAGACTCGCGCTTTCTTGGCAACGCCGGCGTTGCGTTTTGTCAGATGCTCATTTAAGTACACGTTTGTGCCTTCCAAGTTCTTCCTCTTTTTCAGCAGCGCAGTTTTGAATTCCCTGTTGGTGAACTTGATGATGAAGGTGTGGTGTTGTTTCTGCCATACAGTGGGATGCAAGTATCAATGGTGTTGATATCTACATCCACCTCCTTTGATTATAGGAAGCTGACAATCTGTTGCTTTGCTGAAGGAACATCCATTCCATCTGGTTCTCCTCTGTTATGAGCTTCCCTATCTTTTGACCCGGGTGTAATTCTGAGCCCTGTGAGGATCACATCATTCATTCGTGAATTCTGATACATCTCCTCCATTATAGTTTTCATTTGCTCAGTGATGTTATCCTTTGCTTCTTTCTCTTCCTCCAGAGCGGTGCGCCAGGCGGCATTATCCTCCAATAGTGTCCTGATATCATCCTGTAGAGCATCGATCTGGTTGCAAAATGCGTTGTTTACTTCCTTGGGGTTTTTAACCTCCTTGAGGGCAGCATGCAAGGCAGCATTGTCTTTCAATAGTGGCTTTATGTTATCCTGCAAAGCCTTGATATCAGTGCGTAGTGCTTTAATTGTTATTGGTTTGGCAGGTGAGCCCAATTCAGAGAAAACTACTTAAAAATTAATGTTCTACATTATTAAGCACGCCACAGATTTCAAACAATATGGGAAAGAAAAATAATCTCTCTGCTGATGAAAAAGGGCCAAATGTTGCAATGCATTGGACAAGGCATGAAAACAATAACTCACAACATTTGTATTAGTAAAAGTTAGCTTTGATCATTATCTTTAATAAGCAAATAACTATACATATGTGTGTATTCTTTCCCCCCTGCTAGATCTTGTATTCATACAGATTGCAACAAACATCTAACAGATAAGCTTTCACGTCAACCTGTTTGATCAAGACCATAAAATCGAAACTGCATTTCACAAATAGCAAATTGCAACCGTCTAAATCAGGGGCCTAGGGGCCACATTGGGCCCGCCAAGCATCTTCTTATCTTCATATGCAATCAGTAGCTTGTGTGAGCTAAACACCATGTGCAGCATGTAGACATACAAATAAATATCTGCACATTACGCCCATGCCAAAAAAAACATTGCCGCAAGGCATGTTGGGTAGCTTGTGGTAGTCTTTCTCCAAACATTTTGCCATTTTTGTCGTATTTTTCCTTGATTGCAATATAGAGGATGTCGTCAGAGAAGTAAACATGGAGGGACGTTAACATACTCTTTATAGCCAATGTTTTATTGTTCATAGTTACAATTGTTTTTGCCGGACTACCCAGCATGCCTTGCGGGCATTTGGAAATAATAGTTTTAAGTTACGCATTGAATGTAGCACTTAGTTGTTGTTTATCACCCACATGGTAATAGTTCATTTATGTGGCGCATTACCTTGCTGTGGATGTATTGCTTTCGGTTTGATGACCATCTACACATAGACGGCAATTTTTTCAACCCAATGTGGCCCCAATGGTTTGAATCAGAAATGTAGAACTTGAGGAAAAAAAGGTCCATTCATTTTCAATGGTAAATTTTCGACCATCCATCCATTTTCTTCAAACCCAGATCTCCTGACTTTGAGGCCCTACATGCTACCCACTCAGCGACGGCGCAGCCCTACATTGTACCTCATCGATCTCCGGGGCGTTTAACCTTCAAGATCTCTGATTTGCTCATTTCATTGTCAAAACAGAATTCTGCCTCGGACATCTCATCCAATCGTCATGCAGAAGCAGAGCGTCCGGGACAGCCCACTGGCCCATAGACATCTGGAGACGCTGAGTGTCTGATGGGTGGGACAAAGCCCAGCATTTATCCAATGACCGTCCAGTGGAACAACCCACTCTACACTCCCCCATCAAAGTCAGTCAACGCTCAGCGTCCGACTGATGAACGTGAAAGAAGTGGTGTCAGTTACCTGTGATAAGTAGCTGATTCTGAACAATTTAGTCTGATTCTAGCGCATATTTAGTCTATGAAATGTTCGAACAGCACTACGTATTTCATCATTTTTTGACACTGTAGGGCAAGCTGAGCTTTCCTTGCTGTCTTAAAGCAATCACCACTTAGAACAATCACTCGTTAGCTCTGATGATGAGACGTGAGACGCTTTTTGTCATCCGAGTTCAACAAAAGCACAAGCTATAGCAATTCTACCCGTGATCAAAACACGATGGCTGCTTAACAACCTTGAAGCATCATGGAAACTGCAGTTCTTTTACCCATGCATTAGAGCGGCGGTCACGCACGTTTTTTTTCTTGTGAGAGCTGCTTTTACATACTGAAAATGGCCGAGATGTTTAACCCAAGCAAAGTGAATATGCTTGTTTTCTAAGAACATTACCATTCTTTTGTTATGCTTGACTCACATTTTCTATTTCAGAATGCATTTATTTCTAGTGTTCTTACATTATTAACTGCAAACCGGAAAAAAAAACAGGCTTGCAGGCGCCTTATGTGAAAGTGGTGGGGTACCTGGTGCTCGCGGGCACTATGTTGGTGACCCCTAAATTAGACACATCATGGTTTAAGCCCCAGGGTTCAAAGCAGTGCGGGGAAAAAAGTAGCGGTTTATAGTCTGGAATTGACAGTAAGAGATGGAAAAAATAGAATAATGCAAATGCCACATTCGACACTGACACAACGAATGGAGAGAAAGCGAATATGAAGAGCAAAAAAGCCCGGCGATAAGCAGAAATAAACAGGAGATTGAGAGGAAGGCAAGCAGTGGAGCATGTCTAACATGTTGGCAGCCAAGAGAAAAAGATAGATGGAGCAGAAGGCTTGTAAATGTTGGATGAGAGAAGTATACATGGCTCTGTGACTCACTGGAGCTGCCCCAGCACTTGTGAGGGCAAGTGCTTTACACTCCCTCATGCACAAATTAACACACACACACACACAATATTCTTCTATTTACCTCTCTTGCGATGACTGACAGACAAAGAATTCTGCTCTCCAAAAGAAGTCCAAAATATGTTACTTGAAGGCTTATCATCTAAGCCTACCATAATCCATTTAAAGCAAAATTATAGGGGACATAGAACTAACCCAAGCGGAACACATGGAAGACTATAGCTAATTTATGTGAAAGAATACTGTGATATTGGGAATCCTTGATAAAATTATGGAATACTGCTTTCCGCAGATGTTTCACAAAAGAATGTTAGTAAATTCTTTAACCAAATTATTTACAGTAATTATTCTTGTCTGCTGTGTATTTATGTACTACATGTAACTGACTGAACACTGTTCTCTTTCACTGCCTCTCGTGAAGATAGCGCATCAGACAAGTGTAGTGCTTTTTCTTCCCTTGGTTGGGCAGGTAAAATATTTATGTGTGTTTTAACCTCTGGCTGACCCCATTGCACTGTTACACGAGACTTCTTAGAGCGTTCCCAAGGAAGAAGAGCCACATTGTGTGATCTACCATCAAGAATAAGTCATTGAAATGTCAAATGTGCCCTTCAATTTTGATTGATTGATAGTGACCATGCTCATGAAAGTTGAATTTTCAAATTAGTATGAACAAATGCAATGATGATGATGTATGATAACTCGAGAAGGCAATTTGTGGAGAAAATTGCATGTGAATGCTGCAAGGCTGACGCTGAACTGAAATGTGGAATTGTAGGAAAAGTGGGAATTTTTATGTCGTGGAAAATTGTTACACTGTTTTGGTGTTCTAATGCTTTGAGTTTTCAAATTAGTATGAAGAAATAGGATATAAATCAAAATGGTGGTGATGATAAAATACAATAACTGGAGAGGGCAATTTGGGGAGAAGTTGCATGTGAATGCTGGAAGGCTGACAGTGAACTGAAATGTGGGATTGTAGGAAGATTGGGAATTTGTATGATGTGGAAAATTGTTACTGTTTTGTTGTTGTAATGCCTTGAATGGTTTTAGAAATGTGGGAAAATTACATTAGTTTCATTTTTGGGGATGGAAAATGCAGTGCTAGAGAACTTTCCTAAGGAAAAGTGATACGGAAAAAATCCTGTATGTTGGATGTTTTTGACATTGCGATTATTGATAAATACTGTAATAGTGACAATAGTAAAACAAGGGAAAGAGATCCCTTCAAAATACACTTAATGTATAGATATTGGAATGGTTTCAATGTTTTGATAAATGTAAAAATAGCAAGAATTCTTAAGATCAAAGGGAATTTGCGAGATGGAAAATGTAGATTTGGGGCAAAAGTGGATATTTTTGGCCCGAAAGTCCCGAGTGAGCATTCAGTTTTTGTATTGGAAGGGTTTAACCGAATTTCAATCGAATCAAATTTGGACCTTGGACAAAATGTCCACTTTCAATGACAATGTTTTTACAAAAAAATTGGATTTGGGGGGGGCACAGCCATCATGTCGCAAAGTTCAGCATCAATATACTCTATGACTCAATCAAAATAGAATATAAAATGCATGTTTGGAGAGGAAGTTCAGCTTCCCTTAAAATGTAAAAAAAAAACGGTGGTGAAATATGTAGTCCTCTGTGTACATTTCATGGACTAAACATGCGCTAGATGTTCCGAATCAGCTACTTATCGCAGGTAACTGACACAAATTCTTTCTCATTCATCCCCGCAGTGCAAAAGCGTTTCTACACACTCGGATGCTGAGCGTCTACTGACTTTGATGGGGAAGTGTAGAGTGGGTTGTTCCACTGCGCGAAACTGGACTGTCATTGGGTAAATGCTGGGCTTTGTCCTGCCCAATGGACGCTCAGCTTGTCTGGGCATCTATGGGGCAGTGGCATTCTGCATGATAAAGGGACCATCTGTCTGAGACGGAATTCTTTTTTGATTGGCAGTGAAGTGAGCAAATCATCAATCGGGAAGTATAAGCCTCCACCCGAGCATTTTCCAAGCTTTTGATTCTCTGGTTCTGTTGAGACTTTACCGTTCCCCATCGATTTTGTCTTTTGTAAAACCGACTGGCGTTGTGTTAGGCAACTGTCTTTGGTCACTCTTTGGTTTCTAGTTGGTAGGACAGGGTCACAGATCATGTTCTTGAAAAGGAAGGGACTGTAGAATTTAGCCCTAACAGCATGAGCTCCATTGACTCCCTAAGGTTCGAGGAGCCCAGTTCAAACCCTGTGGTCTAAGCAATCAAATCTAAGATGTTGGTGTCCACCAAGTTTGAAGTCGTTGCAATGCGTGACATCTCCGTGTCTGAACAGTCCCCCTCAGTTTGTGGCAATGGTAGTTCACTGCTGTGCCAGCAGGATGACTGTGCTTTTTGAGAGTGTAGTGGGTCATGCAAAGCATCCCTGAGAAATGACCAAAGAAAAAAATGGATAGGCATATGCAAATCTTTCAAACTGCTCAGCCTGCTGGTTGAAGTGTGCGTATGTTAATTGTGTCAGAAACAATGTTTGCACAGAACTGGTGGACCACTGATGCATGTCTGAACCTCACCCACTTTTCTTTCTTTTTCATGTACACTTGTCTATGACACCTCCCGTCAGCTGCCCAGTCTCTCCAGTGGGCCATAGCTTTTACATATATTAAAATTAGTCCAGAGTACTTTCCTGACCCAGGCCCTGTGGGGCGGCCATTTGTCTCGACCGTTTGGGTTGAGATATCAAAAGAATAGAGGGATACTTGTAACTTTATTCAAATGCACAAACAGCCGTGCCAACCTGAGCTAGAGTCAAATGAAAGATAGTTTTATCTTGCATGAATGCATGAATTTCACTGCCAGGATGGGGGACTATATACTCAATCTCACCAGGTGATCCGAATTTTACAACAGAGTATCCCAGTTGTTCTCGGAGGAGAATGGGGTGCATGAACTTCACATACAGACAAAAAGGTAAAAAGCAGGGATGGCTGATGCCTGATTTTGGCATGAAAATGTAATATCAGTAAAAAAAAATTTCTGACAATTTCAATGTGCAATGTGATTATCAGCAATTATCAGCAAACGGCGACAATTGCCTTTCAACGCAGATCACCAGTGGCTAGCACGATTGCAGCCCAAAGCAAACATTTGGTGCAGTGTAGCATCGCAGACATGTTTGTTATGAACCCCCAACACATGCCATGGAAACTAAGTTGCGCATTTAGCATGTTAAGCAAGACAATTGACGTATTATGGTGAGTTTTGGAGGATCACGTTGGGTTCGTCCTTCGAACTGCAGCCATGTGACTAACACTCGCGCTTATGTGTGTGACAGTGAGAAGGCTAAGCAAACAACCCCCCAAAAATCACTGAATTGGTCAGACAAAATGAGCAGCCTTTTACAGCAGTGGCCATTTCGATATCGGTTATCGGCAAAAAAGCCAATATCACTGATTTTTTCGTGAAAAAATCTATTGGGTATAAGACATATCTGAAACCATTTTGAACATTTTCCACCAAAGAGAATGAATCTATTCTTTTTTGCTTAGCAACCTGTATTATGGTGAAAACTCCAAAGGAATCAGTGCCTTCCAGCCACGAAGCCAATCGCACGACACTGTTCACGACACAGCAAAGCAAAATGACCTGCGGCTAAGATACAACTAAAGCCACATATGCCAACATTCTTTATCCCCCGTTGGAGGACGCGGTGTCGACATGGACCTCCAATAGAACAAGTGTACAGAAGGCATTTATTTGATCAATAGCTGCATCTGTTCTATTCTTCTCTAATAGGCATTCCGTCATCTGTCCATTTTCTGATGTTATCAATTCAGCTTTTTTTCCTTCTTCCTGGGATCACCTTTTTTCCACTTCTCCTTTTATGGTTGTTCGTACTACGTTTTCCGGCCGTCCCTTCCAGTGTCCCTACATACAGGTTTTCCTCTACTTTAACTGGGGAAGCAGACAATCTTCTTTTGTTTCTCCTACTCATCGGTGGACCCAAGCTTTGGTCCGCTTGTCCTTGTCCTATCTGCCATACCCACAAGTCAAAGACCTCGAATTTCCTGATGTCACTCTGTTTGAGAGTCCAGCTGTCTGCCCCATACAGGCCAATACTCCACACAAAAGATTTCCCCAGCTGCTTCTTTGTTTTCAGACTGATCTCTTTTGCCTACCACAATCCATTTAATTGACCGGACTGGACAATGTGGCACGGATGTTCCATGCACAGTCTCCATGTTTTCCAACCGTGGAGCCAAGTTCCACTAGGTCGATTGTATTTCTGTTCTTTGCTTCCTCAGAATTTGACATGAGTTTTATGCAGATCAAAATTAAGGCTGCAATCTTCGGGGCTTCAATCGCATGTATGATTACCTTTCATAAAAAAACTCTCAGAACCGTGGTCTTGATGCCTTGTACAGCCATTGCCATACATTAAATATAATTCAATGCATTTCAATTTAAGGAAATGCACTTACATAAATGACCATCATGCAAATGGAAATTGAATGGAAAGGCCACAAACCTGACGCATACCTGACCTGGTTAATATACCTTATTCTCAGTCCTCTTGTGATCATGTGGAAGTCTTCTTGGGGAAAATACTGAACCCCCTGTTGCTCCTGATGTTGGGCCATTGGTAGGTAAATGCAAAGTTTTAATGGGTTCGTTCAGTGAGTTTTAGCAGTAGGGCAATGTTACCTGGATCGTTGGGAAAGCTATGTGTTCCCACACGGGAACGCTCCTGAGATGTTTCTGGTTGAAAAACATTTGCGTCCACACGGTGCCGGGTTAGGAAATACTTGCATCCAGATGGGTACGGATCATTGAGTGAAAATGATGTAGTAACAAGGCACACATACGTGTGGCGCTGTGAAGAGACCCTCAGATGGAATAAAACCATAGTAGAAGAAAGAACGCATGCGTGTAAGTCCACTTTTCAAGGATTGTCTAGACCAAGAAGTGGAACCACTTCTGTAAGTTGTTATGGAGTACACGTCAACAAAATATCAGGAGAATGTTAACTTCTTCATGTTCTTTGCAAAATTCTAATATTCTGTTGGCTTGTCAACAAAGCTCAATTTGGAGAGTTGGTGACCAGCCGGCGTTTTCAGATTTTCCCACACTGGAAGTCGTTTTCATAAAATACTGTTTGGGGCACCCAGAATCCCATTTCCGTGTGGACGAGAGGCTGAAACACAAAAATCATTTTCTGTTATGACCTGAAGACGGTTCCATGTGGATAGAAGTTCTTATTGTTTTAATTTTTGTCTGTTTTTTTAGTTGGTTTGGTTGAGCTTTTAGCTGACTTTTTTCCAGTTACATGGATGTTTGGCATGCGTATGTTGGAACAAGCGTTGCATTGCAATTACCCTAGCAGCACACGCTGGAGTGCGAAGGTTTGAAAGGTTAACATGTACTTTCATTTTACATTGACAAACATTTCCTGTACTTACACGGAGTCGGGACCTCACCACCAGCAAGATGGGCACGGACATTTTCTGAACTAAAGATGCTTATTCATAATTTACATTGCGAGGTCACAGCCTGTCTCCCTCTCTCACTCCACGACCAAACTTGAACTTTTGAACTCACCGTTCCCTCTCAGCAAAGTGAGGGCAAGCAAAAGTGCATTACACTTGTTTCAAAGTGCCTCCAAGTGGAAACTGCCAAGTATGTGCCGGAGGGAAGATAAAAGGAGAGCGCGCTACCTGGTTTACTTTTTGTACCTGAACGACTCAGGTGTCAAAGGTTACCTGAAGCCAAAACTGCAGACTGGACACACGTTTTCTAAACACGTGACATAGAGGAGGTTGTAAATGTAGGTAAAAGAAAGAGTTGAAAACCGGTGCTCATTGGAAAAAGAAGGCGGTTGAAAAGACATCATTACCATACGTTGAAAGAACGTTTAGATTTGGTTGAAACGTAAAAGGTAAAAAGTCTCCATAAGGATGTTCATTTCCTGTCTGAATTTGGTTCAAAAATGTCAATTGATTCACTTGGAAAAATCCGTCGGAAAAATTTTCAACGTCTATTTCTGGGCTAACTCAAGGCAATGACGGACCGACCAGATTGAGCCCCAAAAACAACGTCCAAATGACGTCTAATGTTGAAGCACGTTTTTTCCGGTTTACATCATAAATGTGTTTATTTATTTATATGTCAGTTCTACCCTCCGTTCCTGGTCATTTTTACCAAAGACAAAGTCGCTCGAGATCGGGAAAGTCTCCGGATCGGTTCAGAACAACACAATGAAAAGCTAAAATGCTCCGGTGGAAATTTATACGTCAAGATCACTGATTGGCCCATATCACCGTAAATCAAAAAGGGATTCCGCCTCAGAAAAATCATCCAATCATCATGCAGAAGCCGAGCGTCCCGGCCAGCCTGCAGTCCCATAGAGTCAGATGGGCGGGACAAAACCCAGCATTTATCCAATGACCGTCCAGTTTCGCGTCAAAGTCTGTAAACGCTCAGCGTCCGACTGTGTAAAATCGCTGTTGTACTGCGGGGATGAATGAGAAAGTGGAGTCAGTTACCTGTGATAAGTAGCTGATTCTAAACAAAATATATTCTAGCGCTTATTTAGTCAACGTGCGTACAGCAGTACATTTTTCACCATTTTTTTCCCTTTCCTTGATGGGAAATGACTGCAAACTGCCGTAGGTTCAGAAATCCTTTTATTGTAGCCCATTCCCCTCATGTCTCTGGCCAAACGTGCAAGCAGTGGCTATTTTATGTCAACCGTCGACGGGAGTCAGCCGATCCGAGGGATGATTTAGGGACTTAATGAGCCAATTCAAGCTCAAAGATTTATAGGAAAGGTTTGGACGCAAGTATTGCTGACACGTATGTCACCATGGTTTCAAATGAAAAAGGACTTTTAGACCCTATGGCACTTTAAAACAAAGTGGCAAAGAATGAGACAGAATGCAAATGAATGGACAGCTAGGAAAAAGTACTTGGTGGCTTTAAAAGAATGGACACGTGTCAAGCTCAGCCCCACTGAGAGTATAGTAAGAGAGCAAAAAAGTGTCCCTGCCCTGACCTGGGGACAGTGTGACAACATCTTTGTGTGTGTGTGTGTGTGTGTGTGTGACAGACAGAATGACAAGGACAGGGAAGCAGCAATGTCCCCAGTGATTGTGGTTTCATGTCTGGTTACATTCAGGCTTGACAACATGCTGAGGGCTACATAAGGTTGTTGCTTTCAGAAAAACGCAGCCACATTATTCTACTGAAATGTCGCGTTGAGTAGATTTAGTATATTGCTGAAGGGCATGTGCACAAATCACGAGTGTTTGCCGTCTGCGACTGCACACTCTTTTCTCTGTCAGGTCCCCACACTACAGTATTTCACATCCTGTGGATCCACGTGACTACATTCTGTCACCATGTTGCAGTTCACGTCAGAGATTTTCGGGATAGGGAGGAATTGAATTGCGGTGAGAGACACAAGCAGCAGCACCCGGCCATAGCACGCCTTCGGGTTGGTGGCAGGCAGTCGGATGTCGCTCGTGAAGTTGGTGTGTCATCGGCAGACTTGCATCGAGACACAGAACTACTGGCAGAGTTTGGAAAGACACAGGAGTGGAGCACCACGTGTGGCGGACCGCAACGATGACCGGTACCTGAGGACCTATGCACTCAGACTTTGTTAAGCAACCGCCACACAGCTGCAGGCATGTTTACAAGATGTGAGGGCTACTAGGCTTTCCAGACAAACCCTTCGTAACCGACTCCACCGCTTTGGCTGGAATGCCAAACGACACCAAAACACCGCTCTGAACGTTTGCAGTGGGCACAAGACCATGTGACCTGGACAATGCAGCAGTGGTCTACCGTGCTGTTCACTGATGAGTGTCGGGTCACCTTGCACAGAAATGATGGTCGTCGACAGGCGAGGTTGGGGATATCCTTGTTTTTGTCTAAGTTTTTGTTTATTTATTAAACTCATGCAAATGGTGTTTCCTCTCGTTTATTATTAGTAATATCAAAGGGAAATTTGACTAATTTCATTAAATTCATTAAAATTCATTTCATTAATTTCATTAAAATTCAGACCAAAACAACAAACAAACAATATCCCTAACTTATTGTGAGTAGTTCTATAGTATGTTACACACATACACACACATACACACACACAGACACACACACAGACACATATATATATATATATAGGTATGCAAAAGTTAAGATTTTCCCTTACATCATTAGTTGGTTGATCAGCAATTTCAGTTAAATATATCATATAGCAGACAAACGGAGTAATATTTTAGAAGTGAAAGGACATTTTTAGGATTTACAGAAAGTGCGCAATAATTATTTAAACAAAATTAAGCAGGTGCATAAATTTAGGCACCCTTGATTTTTTATTGGTTTGAATACCTTCAACATTAATTATTGGAACAGAAAATTTGTTTGGGAAGCTCATTGACCCATGACCTACATACACAGGTCATGCCAGTCATGAGAAAGGGTATTTAAGGCGGCCAATTGCAAGTGTGTCAATGTCAAATGATCTTAAAACAAAAGACTGTTCAACATCATTGTTTGGGAGAAGGATACAAAAAGCTAGCTCAGAAATTCCAGCTGTCAGTTTCCACTTTTAGGAACATAGTGAGGTAATGAAAGACCGCTAGCACCGTTTCTTGTTAAGGCCCAAAGTGGCAAGCCATGAAAAATCTTAGACAAGCTGAGGTGAAGGTTGGTGAGAACGGTCAAACTCAATCTACAGACCAGCTCCAAAGACCTACAACGTGATCTTGCTGCAGATGTGGATCACTGTGCATCAATCAACTATTCAGCGCACTTTGCACAAGGGGAAGCTGTATGAGGAAGAAGCCGTTTTGGGGCACATGCCACGAACTGAGTTATTTGAGGTGTGCTAAAGCACATTTAGACAAGCTAGAATAATTTTGCAACAAGGTGCTGCGGACTGAAGAAAATAAGAGTTATTTGGATGTGACAAGGGGAGGTGCATGGCGGATCAGTACAGGCAATCCTGTTCAAATTGAAGGTCGCATAAATTCCGGCCAATATCAGCAGATTCTTGTGAACAATGTTCAAGAATCAGAGACAAAGTTGAAGTTGATACTTCCACAAGACAACAACCCTAAACATTGCTCAAATTCTACGAAGACATTCACGCAGAGGAGCAAGTACAACATTCTGGACTGGAATCTCAGTCCCCAGACCTGAATATGATTGAAAGTCTGTGGTGTGATTTAAAGCGGGCTGTCTGTGCTCGGGAACCAGCAAAGCGGACTGTTTTGTAAAGAAGAGTGCTCAAAGATACTGTCAAGCAGAGTACAGACCCCCATTGGAAGTGTTTAGAATCTGTTATTTCTGCTAAACAAAGATCTACTAAATATTTTTCTGTTGGGTGCCCAAATTTATGCAACTGTCTAATTTTGTTGAAACAATTATTGCACACTTTCTGTAAAACTAATTTCCACTTCTCAAATAGCACCGTGTTTTTTTGCTATGTGATATATTTAACTGAAATTGCCAAACAACTAAAGATTTACAAAGGATAATCTTGAAAATGATCAGTGGTACCCATACTTTTGCATACCACTGTACTTCATTTCATTAAAAGTTCCTTTTTTGTATGCAAATAAACCACTGCGTAAATGTCAATACAAAAGTATCGCCAGTGTTCCAGTAACCTCTCGCTTCTCTCTGGCACCCCAAATAAAATGTGTCCTAGAGAGCTTTGTGCTTGACTGGAGCTCATTAAGGTGATGTATAAGACACATTTTGCCGTGATTGTAATGTGATAGCCATGTGTCTATCCCAGGATATGGCTTCCCCAAAATGGCAGCGTGTCAGCGAAACAGATGGGGCCATTGTTCACTGGGTCTTATAATCTTCATATTCACAGATTTTTTTTCCGCCAAGATCATTTAGGATTTCCCACCAATAGAGTACTGAATTGCCGCCAGTGCACTTGGATGTAGAGCCTGTGTATATATTGTAAACACCTCAGTGCAGCCTTGAGATCAGCATTCAACTTATATGCTCGGGAAGTATTTACTCAGTTGACTCAGTAGTGTCATTAAACAGTCCAGGACGAGGTAACGTGTCCACTGGAAGTGTAACATTTCAGGTTTGTATGGGACCCCGGATGCAGAGAGAGGCAGCGGTTGCAAAAAAGTAAGTCATTAATGCTCACGAAGTGTGAGATCGTCCATAAGCACACCATACAAAACAATCAGGATACTCTCGGGTGACAAATAACTAAAAACGCCGGTGCAGGGAAACACCAGCAAGGCCCGGTGAAATACTAATAATTGGGTTAAGAACAGAAAACGTAGCTGGGCCAGAAGGGCAGCAGGAGCAGAGCAGCGAGTAAACAGGACAGACCACGCAGAAAAAAGGAGAATCGGCAAAAAAAGGAATTGGAACACAACTAAGTGGAGAGCTACTGCACAGGAAGGAAATGAAAAAAAATACAAAAATAAAACCAGTAGAGGAAGAATACAAAATCAAAGACAGAAGGAAAATTCTACACATAGTCAAACCGTTACTTTCGTTTAAGTAAAACCATTCTAGTCCATTCAATTGTCCTCCGCTTCTCAGGGTCCGGGTTTTGGGGGCAGGAGTCTCAGCCTCTAGGGAGGTCCACTTCCCGGTCCCCGGCCACCTCTGCCAGCTCCACCGAGGGGACCCCAGGACGTCCTGAGGCCAGCTGTGAGACATAATTCCTCCAGTGTGTGCTAGGTCTGCCTCTGGGCCTTCTCCCGGCTGGGCGTACTCAGAACACCTCACCAGGGAGGCGTTCTGGAGACTAGATGCCCGAGCTATCCCAACTGGCTCCTCTCAATGTGAAGGAGTAGCGGCTCTACTCTGAGCTTCTCTTGGATGATTTCTTTGGAGATCAAATTATTTTTAAGTAGCATCTTCCATCCATCCATCCATTTTCCTCCGCTTATCCGGGTCCGGGTCGCGGGGCAAGTAGCATCTTGTAGTCCGAAATATACGTTAATGAAAAGTGTGCATGGTAGCCCCGCGCCACCCCTGTCATAATGCCATGCCACCCCTAAGGGGGGCGCCCCTCAGTTTGAAAACCATTGGCTTAGGGTGAGTCCAGCAACCCTACGGAGGAAACAGCCTTCCAGCTCAGCTCTCTCTTCACCACGACGGTTCAGTACAGCGACCTCATTACTGCACTCATTTTGCACCGATCCGTCTGTTGACCTCACTCTCCAACCTTCCCTCATTGGTGAACAAAATTCAGAGATACTTGACCTCACTTCCAACCCGAAGGGTGCAATCCACCCGTTTCCGACAAGGCCTTGGATTTGGAGTTGCTCAGTCTCAACCCTTGAAGCTTCACACTAAGCTGAAAACTTCCCCAGTAAATGCTGAAGGTCACAGCCTGATGAAAACATCAGGACCACTTTGTCTGCGAATATCAGAGAAGAGATCTTAAGACCCCTAACTGCACCCTCTTGACGCCTTGGCTGGGTCTACAAATTCTGTCCATAAAAGTTACAAAGAGACAAACAGAATCAGTGATAGAGCAGCCTTGGCGGAGGCCAACGTTCAACGGAAACAGGCTCGACTTGCCATTGGCCTTGTGAACCAGGCGTCTGCTCTGGTTGTACAAGGAACAGGATTTGTTGCAAACCATGAAATCCAGAAGTAAAGTCGGACTTTATTCAGAGACGAGCGGTAGCAGCATCGCCAGCAGCATAAACAACGAATACATTTGTGCTGTTAAGGGAAAATAATCCAAGGGCCATTCGGTTTTTTTCCTCACTTACGCTGGCGCAGCGACGCTTATGAGTAATTATATTATATTTCCAAACAATGTATAATTATGTCACCAACTGTGTCTTAATTCTCCTAATTACTACGAAGCAGGATGTCTCCTTATTCTAGATAAGTTTGTCTACATTCAGTAGATTTTGGCTTAAATGTTGTAACAAGACTACTTTTGGTTTTTTGGCACTCCTGGGAGTCCATAAATTGGTGCACAAAATCAGAAATTTGATATTTTTGGTGGGTCTGGACACAAATATTGAAAGAACAAGTTGTTACGTTGTTTTGGTTTTATTTTGAAAAATCATTAAAGGAATGATTCATGGGTCACATGCCATGATTTGAAGGTGAGTTTTCATTTGACTAACTCAGTCAAAAGAAATACCAAAATAAGGCAGTAGATGATTACTTGATCCCTGCGATGGACTGGTGAGCAACCCAGGGTGAACCCCGCCTCCGGTCCAAAGTCAGCTGGGATAGGCATGCCCACAACCCCGATGAGGATAAGCGGCATAGAAACGGATGGATGGATGATTATTTGAAAACAAAAATGATGCATTACAACTTTTGTCGCTGCTTTGACTGCACATACGCTATTGAGCTCCTCGGATTCTGGTCACAAGCCGTGTGTATTTACATACCCGGGGCAACATTTTTTGCACAGACTTACAAGTGGCTGAGAGATGGCAATTTGTGTCTCTTGTTTGTGTGCTTTATTTTGTATTTGTTTTTTTTCCCACTCACTGTTCTTTGTGTTTCCTCCCCAGATCGCCTGGTGTTGGATGGAGCATTTTCATCTGCTTATCTGGGTCCGGGTCGCGGGGGCAGCAGTCCCGACAGGGACCGTGGGGACCCCAAGGCTTCCCAGGCCATCTGTGAGATATAATCCCTCCCTCCAGTCTGCGCCGGAGCCTTCTCCTGGCTAAGCATGCCTGGAACACCTCACCATGAAGGTGTCCGGGAGACATCCAGACTAGATGCCCGAGCCACCTCAGCTAGCTCTTCTCAATGTGAGGAAACCTTCTGGCTCAGCTCTCTCTTCACCACTAAGGTTCGATACAACAACCACATTATTGCAGACGCTGCACCAATCCGTCTGTTGACCTCACGCTCCTTCCTTCCCTCACTTGTGAACAAGAATCCGAGATACTTGAACTCCTCTACCTGGGGCAAGACCCCATTCCCAACCTGGAGAGAACAATTCATCCGTTTCCGACTGAGAACCATGGCCTCGCATTTGGAGGTGCTGAGTCTCAACCCAGAAGCTTTACACACGAATGCAAACTTCGCAAATAAACGACGAAGGTCACAGCCCGATGAGGCCATCAGGACCACACCGTGAGGAGATCCTAAGACCACCAAACAGGACTCTTTGGTATGTTTCTGTTTGACATGCGTAATAAGTGGCATGAATGGTTACACAATTCAACATGTCTGAAAAGGAGCAGGAAAATCTGAATTGTATTTGATCCTACCCCTTCCCCGTGTCTTTTAGTGATAATTCATCCACTCCATGACTTGTACTTGTCGTTGTGTTGTTATTGCTGCCAAGCATTGGGATTGCAAGCATCCACCCCCTTTGACTGCACAAATCAAACATTAGCAATAATTAGCGTGTCAGCACTCGGTTTAACTCGGTTTTATGAAATATCGATCTATTTGTTTTCCATTGAAATAAGGTATTGTTTATGGTTGTCACTGGGGATGTAATGATACGGTTCATGGCTGGTGAGGCACTCACTTTTTTGGAGGGTTTTTTAATGTTAATACAGGTTACTCAAGTGAATAATCATAATAATCATTTACTAAAGAATATCTTCAAATTGTTTCTTAGACCCATTTTATTTTGCATAAACTGGAAAAACATTTTTGTTCTTCCCTGTTCTCCCAAAGTTCTGCTCCGTTGTTTTTCATACATTCATCAAAATATCTCTTCCTGTAAGGAAGGACGTAAGGTCCATCCATCCATTTTCCACCGCTTATCCGGGTCCGGGTCGCGGGGGCAGCAGCTTCAGTAGGGAAGTCCGGACTTCCCGGTCCCCGGCGACCTCTTCCAGCTCTATCGGGAGGACACCAAGGCGTTCCCAGGCCAGCTGTGAGACATAGTCCCTCCAGCGTGTCCTAGGTCTTCCCGGGGGCCTTCTCCCGACTGGGCATGCCCGAAACACCTCACCAGGGAGGCGCCCGGGAGGCATCCGGACTAGATGCCCGAGCCACCTCAACTGGCTCCTCTCGATGTGAAGGAGCAGCGGCTCTACTCTGAGCTCCTCCCGGATGGCCGAGCTCCTCACCCTATCTCTTAGGGTGAGTCCAGCCACCCTACGAAGGAAACTCATTTCCGCCGCTTGTATCCGCGATCTCATTCTTTCGGTCATGACCCATAACTCATGACCATAGGTGAGGGTGGGAACGTAGATCGATCGGTAAACAGAGAGCTTTGCCTTCCGGCTCAGCTCTCTCTTCACCACGACGGTCCGGTACAGCGACCGCATTACTGCAGATGCTGCACCGATCCGTCTGTCGATCTCACGCTCCAACCTTCCCTCACTCGTGAACAAGAACCCGAGATACTTGAACTCCTNAGCTAACATGCATGTTTTTGGAATGTGGGAGGAAAGCGGAGTACCCGGAGAAAACCCACACACGCACGGGGAGAACATGCAAACTCCACACAGACATGCCCGACGGAGTTTTGAACCCTGAACCTCCTGACTGTGAGGCCAACATGCTACCCACTCATCCATCGTGCGACCCCACTTTGATACATATTGTACAAATTAACGTACTAAATGAAACGAATAATTAACATTAAATCCAATCCACTGTGGGTCACTAAACACTCAACCGTCTCAACAAAACATCCACGTCTTTGTGTTTTAGCAAGGTAGCGTATTATGAAATAGCTCATTAATAATGAATTCTTATTTTTAGAATATGCAGAGGGCCAATAAAAAAACAAGCTGCAGGCCCAAAATTGCTTGCCTCTGGTCTACAAGGTTTCTTTTTATGAAAGTGCAATGATGCAGACAACCATAGTAACAGTTTGACGGTGTGTATGACCATTTTATTTTTACTACACCGGAGTTCCGATAGAGTAGCATTAACAGGGCTCTAATAAACAACGGCGGCTCACTGCTATCACCATATGTCTATTTCCGTATTTCCCTGGGAAGGCCAAGTGTTCCCAAACAGGTGACGGAGTTGGTGTTTTAATCTCTGGCTTCTTTTCGGCCCTATTTCTAGCCGTGGCTCTTGTGCCTCACTTGATGTTTACTGTCACTGAGGGTGTAGCAGCGGTGATTGCTCTAAGTAACTGACACCACTTCCGTCTCATTCATCCCTGCAGCACCACGCCGCTTTACCACAGTCGGACACTGAGCATCTACTGACTTCGATGGGGACGCGTAGAGTTGTCAGTCATTGAAAAAAATGCTGGGCTTTACCCCGCCCATCGGACACTCAGCATCTCTGGGGGTCTACGGGGAAGTGGGCTGGCCCGGACGCTCGGCTTCTGTATGTTGATTGGATGATTTGATCTTTTTCGTAGCCTGTTTTTCAGGGTGTAACTTTGATATCACTCACTCAAACGACAGATAAGATCTGTTTGTTTTGGTATTTGGCAAGGAAGGTGGGCAGAGGTCGACCACTAGAGACTGCAATAATACCCGCCGGGAGTGCTTGGCCTTGGAAGGCCTTTATTGGCATGTACTGATCAAGTGGTTGTTCTCGGAAATCGGCCAGTAGCGATCGATGGCCGATTGATCGGAGCGCCCCAATTTGGAAGTGTTTCAAAATGGGTGTATGTGTGTATCATTTTGTGTGGTGTGAGATTCTTCAAAGGTATTGTTTTGGTTGTAGAGTTGCCTTTTGACAGAGCTGTGGGGTGTTTTACAAGTTTTGTGTCTTGCTTGTGTGTAAAGTTTTGACATAGCAAGCCAACTTTTGCAAAACCGGTACAAGCAATCGGCAAAAACTAGCAGCGGGGGCTGCTGGGGTCATTTAAGGAGGGGAAGCTCTTTTTTCCGTCCTACATCATAAATGTGTTTATTTATTTATATGTAATTCTATCCTAAATTCGTAGTGCTTTTTACCAAAGACAAAGTCGCTGGGGATCGGTAAAGTCTACGGATCAGTTCGGAACAACGGGAAGAAAAACTTGGAAAATGCACGGGTGGAGGTTTCTACTTAAATATTTTACTGTCAATCAAAAAGGGATCCCGCCCCAAAAAGGTGATCCAATCATTGTGCAGAAGCAGAGCGTCCGGGCCAGCCCACTGCCCCATGGACCTCCATAGATGCTGAGCGCCCAATGGGCGGGACAAAGCCCACCATTTCTCCAATGACTGTCCACAGTTTTGTGCAGCGGAATATCCCACTTTACGCTTGGAACAACCCACTCTACGCTTCCCCATCAAAGTCAGTAGACGTCAGGTCATGTCAGTTACCTGTGATAAGTAGCTGATTCTGAACAAAAGATGAAGATATTCTAGCGCATATTTAGTCGCTGAAATGCACCACTTTTTTTAGGGGAAGCTGAGCTTCAATCACCACTGATAACAAGAAATCTTGTCTTTCATTTTAGTGCTTAATATAGGAAATGAACGGTGAACGTTGGCCTCTGCCAAGGCTGCCCTTTGTCACCGATTCTGTTCATAATCTTCATGGACAGAATTTCTAGGCGCAGTCAAGGTGTTGAGGGAGTCCAGCTTGGTCACCTTAGGATCTCGTCTCAATCAGGCTGTGACCTTCAGCGTTTACTGGAGCGGTTTGCAGCTGAGTGTGAAGCTTCTGGGATGAGACTCAGCACCTCGGAATCCGAGGCCACGGTTCTCGGTCGGAAACGGGTGGACTGTACCCTCCGGGTTGGGAGTGAGGTCTTGCCTCAGGTGGAGGAGTTCAAGTATCTCGGGTCTTGTTATCTTGTTCACGTGTGAGGGACGGTTGGAGCCTGAGGTCGACAGACGGATCGGTGCAGCATCTGCAGTAATGCGGTCGCTGTACCGGACCGTCGTGGTGAAGAGAGAGCTGAGCCGGAAGGCAAAGCTCTCTGTTTACCGATCGATCTACGTTCTCACCCTCACCTATGGTCATGAGTTATGGGTCATGACCGAAAGAACGAGATCGCGGATACAAGCGGCGGAAATGAGTTTCCTCCGTAGGGTGGCTGGACTCACCCTAAGAGATAGGGTGAGGAGCTCGGCCATCCGGGAGGAGCTCAGAGTAGAACCGCTGCTCCTTCACATCGAGAGGAGCCAGTTAAGGTGCCCGGGAGGCATCTAGTCCAGATGCCTCCCGGGCGCCTCCCTGGTGAAGTGTTTCGGGCATGCCCAGTCGGGAGAAGGCCCCCGTGAAGACCTAGGACACGCTGGAGGGACTATGTCTCACAGCTGGCCTGGGAACGCCTTGGTGTCCTCCCGGTGGAGCTGGAAGTGATTGCCGGGGGCCAGGAAGTCCGGACTTCTCTACTGATACCGCTGCCCCCGCGACCCGGACCCGGATAAGCGGAAGAAAATGGAATGTAGGAAATTGTGCTATAGTTTTTACTAGGTTCTTGCTGGCCATCGTTTTGGTTTGGTTTTGAAGCATTGGTCTAAGCGCTGGACGTATTACAGTTGTTTGTTAAATTGCTTTAAATTAGCTTTCCGTGGCAGAACGGGCTCACCTGAAACATTTCAGGGGATCCATAACCTGGGGTAGCAACATGACTGTCAACCACTCCAAAATGTTTTTGTAGTTTATGATTTGAAGCTTTACGGGGCACATTTGAACACGTTGAAAGTGTTGCTGACACGCTTTGTCGCCGCGGATCCGTATCGGTTAAAAATACACTTCCGGGTACGTCGAGGGCTGAGCGGGTTCTTTGTGTGCTCAATATACCGATGATGTCAGCCTGTCAAGCTGAAGCGGCGGATACAATTCATGGATGTTAAAAGGTTATGAAAAATGGCAAAAACCGGGCAAAGTACTGAAATACCGCTTAATTGTAAAAAGAGAGTAAAGAAGTAGTCGCTTTTCTTCCGTCCTCGTTCTCTCTCCCCTCTTTCGGTACTCCGGCAAATGTGATGCTTGGGATCTTCTCCCTTTTCCACTCTCCCTTGATGGATGGCGCACACTTGCACACCCGCACTTACACATTCGCTGATTTGTTGCCTCTGGATGGCGGAGAGGAGAGGAGTTGGAGGGCTAACGATTACAGGAATTGTCATTCACTGATCATTTATCTGCATTTGTAAACCATCAACGTCGAGAGCTCGCGCAGATGTTATGAGAAAAGCCGAGGTCATCAGATCAGCTGGTGTGCGTGCGCCTGTAGGTGTGTGCGTGAGCGCTTTGTTGTGTCTCTGGCGTTTTCCATCATCTAATTACCAAAACTTGCATTAAGGATATTAGAGACGGATCGTGTAACGGTGGTCTCGTGACACTCGGGGAGGGGGGTGAAAAACTAAACTAAAGGTTATAAATTGATTTGTACTTGACTGAAGTAGCAGCCTTATGACCCCCACAGAACGGCTACGTGTCCATCAAACACACAAATTAGTCTTGCGTCATGTTATGTGGTCAGTAAAAACTGGGTTTTTTCTTTGTTTTCTTCCATTTGCCACGTATTTACACCGGGGATGTGTGCTGAGGGTCATGGCTGCTGAGGCTCTCTAACACCAGCACTAACTTTATTTGAGAAGGGTGCTCATTAAAGGGGTGAATAAATAAATACTCTTAATAAAAAAAACTAATAATAATATATAATTTGGTTTTTAAAAGTTTTAAACCAGATTCTGCCGCCAAAGACCAGGCCACCCGGACGCCCGCCCTCAAACGCCCCCTAAATCACAAAGCATCGGACCCTTACGTTTGCCCCTGCAGGTGGTGGGTTTACCGGGGGTGGGGGGATCCCGTGTGTGTCTTCTTTGGGCTGGGCCCGGCCGAGCCCCATGGGTGAAGGCCCAAACACTTACGCTTGCCTGCGAGCCCCTGCCCCAGGCCGGACTCCAGGGTGCGGCCCCGGTCGGTATCCTACGTCCGGGCCCGGTGCGGACCTCCTCTTGATAAAAAATAGGGTGTGGTGCCTTGCCATTCGGCAGGAGCTCAGAGTAGACCAGCTGCTCCTTCCCATCAAGAGGAGCCAGATGAGGTGGCTAGGGCATCTCGTCAGGATGGCTCTCGGACGCTCCCCTGGTGAGGTGTACCAGGCATGCCCGGTCGGGAGACGGCCTCCATGAGGCCAAGAGATTCAGACTAGTGCCACTTGTTCCAAAACTGCAAGGGATGCTCAGCTTCACCTAAAATGCCCCCCCCCCAAAAAAAAAAGTGGTGAAATATATACTGCTGTGTGTACACGTCATCGACTACACACGTGGCAAAAAGCCTTCACCTTTTGTTCAGAGTCAGCTACTTGATCGCAGATAACTGACATCCCTTCCTGAGCATCTATTGACTGCGATGGGAAAGTGTCGAGTGGGTTGCACTGCTGCGCGGTCATCGGATAGATGCTGGGCTATGTCCCACCCATTGCACATTCCGCGTGTCTGGGAACCGGACGCTTGGCTTCTGCATGATCCGCCTGAAGCGGAATCCATTTTTGGATTAAAAAATGAGCGGATCGGTGAAGTACAAACATCCACCCGAGTATTTCCCAGGTTTTTCGTTTCGTTGTTTTGAACGGATCCTAAAGACCGATCCCCAGCCACTTTGTCTTTGTAAAAACGACCAGGAACGGAGGGTAAATGACAAAAAATGAGCTTCCCCTCCTTGAAGGACCAGCAGCCGCCACTGACTCAGACCGTACCCCACCATCCTGACACTGGGAAATGAGGATTAGCATGCATGTCAGGCCTTTGTCGTTGTTGCTGGACAGGCCCTGGAACTTCAGGCTACCAACATCTGCTTCAAGACTTTTATCTTAGACATGAAACACCCAAAGTAATGTGAACATGTGCGGGAGACCTCACAGAGTGTAATCTATGAAATGCCAGGAGGGAAGTCCAACATAGCAAAATTAGAATATTGCTTTGCAAGTGGAGCCTCAGGAAAGTTTGTAACTACCAGGCAAACCTGTTTGGAAGTATGGACACCAGGCCTGCCAACTGGTAAATGTTTTTCTGACAATGATTGGACTTGGACAGGGAAACCTTTTATAGATTGAGGATATTTTGTAATTAAATGTTTTTTGTAAGATTTCCGTATTGTCAAAGTGTTTAATACATAATATGTACAAATCTGGTATTTATTTTATTATAGTTTTGTAATTCAGTAGTTCCATTCATTCATTATCCTCATTAGGGTCACGGGGATGCTGGAGCCTATCCCAGCTGGCTTTGGGCGAGAGGCGGGGTACACCCTGGACTGGTCGCCAGTCAATCGCAGGGCAGATATACAACCGTTCACACTCACATTCATACCGATGGACAATTTAGAATCGCCAATGAAGCTAACATGCATGTTTTTGGAATGTGGGAGGAACCCGGAGAAAACCCACACACGCACGGGGAGAACATGCAAACTCCACACAGAGATGCCCAACGGAGATTCAAACCCTCAACCTCCTGACTGCGAGGCCAACATGCTACCCATTCATCCACTGCGCGGGCCCAGTAGTTCAATCGATCTCCTGTTTTCTTAAAGATTGCACTCTAATGTGATAGATTACAAGTAGTACATTTTAGGTCATTTGACCCAGCATTCGGGTAGAATATTTAATCTGTTGGGTTAAATTGAACCAAACCAACTTTCTGGGTTAAACTAACGACTGCTGGGCTGGTTCAATTTTGACCCAGCGGGTGACCCGATAGCCCAGACAACCCAACAGTTTTTAGAGTAGTAGTACTCCACGGTAGAAAAGGAGGGCCTGGCTATCAAGTGGGCCTTGGAGAGCCTACAGTATTACTTACTGGGAAAGGAATTCGACCTTAAAACCGACCACCGTGCCCTCACCTGGACTCACTCCATGAAAGACCACAATAGCAGACTTACCCGATGGTACCTCGCCCTGCAGCCATTTAAACTCCGAATCCGCCACCTCAGGGAAGAGCAACGTGGTTGCAGACTATTTGTCCAGGTTGCCCCGCAGTGGCAACCTTCCCGAGGGGAGGGATGATGTGACGGAGCACAACCGTCACTAATTTTCGGCAGTAGAGTAACACGCACACACACACACACGCACACACACACACACACACACACACACACACACACACACACACACGCACACGACCACTCACTTTCCCGCGTGTCGCTAGTATTTCTCAACAAACACATCCAACGTCTTTCCCTCCCTTATCCCGCGGATGGGATACCCCAAGGGTGCACACTTGGGAGTATTTTATCTGCCATGAAGTATATCTCATACATATACACACGCACACACTTACCTCTGTCCTTTCCCGGGCCAAACTCCATCAAGACTTCCGGGTTGGTTAAATATGTCCATTTGGCGCGCCATGTTGGTCACATGACATGACGGTTTCCCTAAGTTTCCAGATGCCTCAAAATACAATTATTAGTGTTTGCTTTGATTTGGTATTTATATTAGGAAAATATGTGGCACATTATGCCAGTTGTTTGGTTAAATAAATGACTTTTCCTTTTCTAATAGACAAGTGACTGACAGCCAATGGGAAGGGCTGATTAAAAAGGAGGCCTTTTCAGGTGTGTAGCTGGAGTTACATTGCAGGTAACGTGGCAGACTGAGTGTTATTTTTGTACTTGGTGTTACGCCATTCTTTTCCAAGCTCTTTTGTAAATACCTACAGCCTTGTAAATATTCTTGTGAATATTCTTGTTTACTTTCACTGTGAATAGTTTGCACTGGTTTGCTGTGATGTACTTTTTGGGGTAGTGGCAATAAAGACCACTTACCTTTACCTTGGCCTGAGTTCTGGAGGGAACCCACTACAGCTACTAAATTGACATTTACGACAATATCGTTGTAGAACTGCAATTTCTTCTTAGAGTAGAAATGTTTTCTGACTTTTTGTGGTAAAATGACTGCTGATTGTTCCATTTTTGCAGCCGAGTGGCACACTTTGGACACCGCTGATCTACGAAGAACATGTCACCTGTGCATCTAACCGGTTGTTACTTCGTCATCCTCTCATGTGACATTTTCAACGTTCTCTTCCACGTGGTTTTCAGTCCTCCTACTTTTATATTTTTCATTATTGATGTGATGCATTCTGTCTCCCTTTTTTCCCTAAGCGGGTTCGAGAGACACGACTCGGCTGCGGACGACACTTCAGATCACAAACATGTTTTACCGCAGAGTTCAATCAAAGGTCTTCCGTGCTCCATTAATGCTGCAACAGAAAAAAATGAAATATGTAAGTATGGCTTTTTTCACTCACCATTAGTTGAAACTATTTACAACCATTTACTACTGGTTACGTTCCGTGGCTATGAACAAGCTCCAATGAAAGAAAAACGTCATTTTGGTTCATAAACACCAACCTCATTTAGTATCCATTTCTTTTCTACACCGCTTATCCTCATTAGGGTCACGGGGATGCTGGAGCCTATCCCAGCTGACTTTGGCCGAGAGGCGGGGTACACCCTGGACTGGTCGCCCGCCAATCACAGGGCACTCTTTTAGTATTTGTTTTTATTATTTTGTTGTTGTTTGTCTCTTTTAAATGTTTCAGATCTAAATACATATTAATCCGTGACAACATAACTGAACAAAAAATGTGGTTTTTAAATGAAAGTTTTTGTTATTAGAGGGGAAAAATATTCCAAAACTACATCGCCCTATGTGAAAAAGTGATTGCCCCGCCCTTTTGAAACATTGATTTTGAAACACATTGAAAAATTGAGATCTATCACTCTGGAAAAGGTTATAAAGCTATTTCTAAAGATTTGGGACTCTAGCAAACTATGGTGAGAGTCATTATCCACAAATGGCCAAAACATGGAGCAGTGGTGAAACTTTCCAGGAGTGGCCGGCCAACCAAAATAACCCCAAGAGCGCAGCAATGATTCATCCAGGAGGTCACAAAAGACCCCAAAACAACATGAACAAAAAAAACCATTAATGCTCGTCTCAATTTTGGCAGAAAACATCTTGATGATTCCCAAGACCTTTGGGAAAATATTCAGTGGTCTGACAACAAAAACTGAACTTTTTTGGAGGTGTGTGTCCCATTTCATCTGGTATAAAAGTCATGTCAAATTTCAGAGAGTAAAATATGGCGGTGGTAGTGTGATGGTCTGGGGCTGTTTTGCTGCTTTAGGACCTGGAAGGCTTGCTGTAATAAATGGAAGCAAGAATTCTGCCATCTACCAAAAAATCCGGAAGGAGAATGTCCGGCCATCTGCTGGTCACCTCAAACTGAAACCAACTTGGGTTCTGCAGCGGCACAGCGATCCAAAACACACCCTGCTGAAGTCCCCTGCTGAATGGGTGGTAACCTGAGATGCTGTGGTGTGACCTTAAAAAGGCTTCATGCTGGAAAAGCCTACAATGTGACTGAATGACAACAATTCTGCAAAGCGCTGTAAGAGACTCATTGCAAGTTATAGCAAATGCTTGATTGCAGTTGTTTCTGCTAAGGGCGGCCCAACCACTTACTAGCTTTAGGCTAAAATCCCTTTTACACTTTATACGACGGCGTATTAAGGCCAAATTAAAAAAACAAAACAAATAAAAAAACAATACGAGATTAAAAGTCGTAGTGTTATGAGATTTAAAGTCGTAAATTTACGAGACCCTACGAGGGTGAGGAGCTCGGCCATCCGGGAGGAGCTCAGAGTAGAGCTGCTGCTCCTTCACATCGAGAGGAGCCAGTTGAGGTGGCTCGGGCATCTAGTCCGGATGCCTCCCGGGCGCCTCCCTGGTGAGGTGTTTTGGGCATGCCCAGTCGGGAGAAGGCCCCCNCTCCACACAGAGATGCCCAACGGAGATTTGAACCCAGGTCTTCCAGATGTCCTGACTGTGTGGCCAATGTGCTAACCACTCAGCCACCGTGCGGCCGGTTTGTCATATTACGACATAAAAATACAGTAACTCCATGCTTCATAATATTACACATTTCTTCTCGTTAAAGTGTGACTCTTTTCTTAATTTTGTGGAATTTTTCTTTTTTCTTGTTTTTTTGAATTTTATTTGATTTCAACCTTCTTCGTGTAAACCTTTGTCTGGTAGTAATGCATCTTATTCCCATAACATTTAGACTTAACTCTAATAATGTTTGTTTTTTCCAAAAAATATGTTCAATTTATCCTAATATTACAAGTTTTTCAAGATATTTAATATTACTGAATATTTAATAAACACATTTAGTTTTTCCCAGGTCTCACTAGATGATGTGGTCATCTTTAGTGAGACCTGGGAAAACCACATCCAACACCTTGCCCTGGTCTTAAAAAGGATTCAGCAAGCTGGCCTAACCTCGAATCCAGCAAAATGTGAGCGGGCTAAACAGGAAACGTGCTACCTCGGCTGCAAGATGGGACATGGAGACGTGAGGCCTCAAGGTAACAAAGTAGAGGGCATCCTCAAAGCTTCTCGGCCCCACACCAAGAAAGAGGTACGCTCTTTCCTCGCCTTGGCAGGCTGCTATCGCCGCTTTGTGCCTCAGTTTGCCACCATTGCTGCCCCACTGACCGCAAAAGACCAGCGGAACCCGGTCAAATGGACAGATGAATGTGAGAAGGCCTTCACCACCCTCAAAACTCATCTTTGCTCAGCGCCTGTACTTCGGAGTCCTGATTTTTCCCAAAAGTTTTTGGTTCAGGCGGATGCTTCGTTGGTCTGCCTAGGAGCTGTTTTGGCTCAGGGAGAACCTGGACAAGAGCGCCTTATACTCTACCTGAGTCGTAAACTTCAGCCTCGTGAGACCAGATACTCCACGGTAGAAAAGGAGGGCCTGGCTATCAAGTGGGTTTTGGAGAGCCTACAGTATTACTTACTGGGAAAGGAATTCGACCTTGAAACCGACCACCGTGCCCTCACCTGGACTCACTCCATGAAAGACCACAATAGCAGACTTACCCGATGGTACCTCGCCCTGCAGCCATTTAAATTCCGAATCCGCCACCTCAGGGAAGAGCAACGTGGTTGCGGATTATTTGTCCAGGTTGCCCCACAGTGGCAACCTTCCCGAGGGGAGGGATGATGTGACGGAGCACAACCGTCACTAATTTTCGGCAGTAGAGTAACACGCGCACACACACACACACACACACACACACACACACACACACACACACACACACACACGCACACGACCACTCACTTTCCCGCGTGTCGCTAGTATTTCTCAACAAACACATCCAACGTCTTTCCCTCCCTTATCCCGCGGATGGGATACCCCAAGGGTGCACACTTGGGAGTATTTTATCTGCCATGAAGTATATCTCATACATACACACGCACTCACCTCTGTCCTTTCCCGGGCCAAACTCCATCAAGACTTCCGGGTTGGTTAAATATGTCCATTTGGCGCGCCATGTTGGTCACATGACATGACGGTTTTCCTAAGTTTCCAGATGCCTCAAAATACAATTAATATTGTTTGCTTTGATTTGGTATTTATATTAGGAATAAATGTGGCACATTATGCCAGTTGTTTGGTTAAATAAATGACTTTTCCTTTTCTAATAGACAAGTGACTGACAGCCAATGGGAAGGGCTGCTTAAAAAGGAGGCCTTTTCAGGTGTGTAGCTGCAGTTACATTGCAGGTAACGTGGCAGACTGAGTGATAGTTTTGTAGTTGGTGTTACGCCATCCTTTTCCAAGCTCATTTGTAAATACCTACAGCCTTGTAAATATTCTTGTGAATATTCTTGTTTACTTTCACTGTGAATAGTTGGCACTGGTTTGCTGGGATGTACTTTTTGGGGTAGTGGCAATAAAGACCACTTACCTTTACCTTGGCCTGAGTTCTGGAGGGAACCCACTACAGCTACTAAATTGACATTTACGACAATATCGTTGTAGAATTGCAATTTCTTCTTAGAGTAGAAATGTTTTCTGACTTTTTGTGGTAAAATGACTGCTGATTGTTCCATTTTTGCAGCCGAGTGGCACACTTTGGACACCGCTGATCTACGAAGAACATGTCACCTGAGCGGCCAACCGGTTGTTACTTCGTCATCCTCTCATGTGACATTTTCACCGTTTTCTTCCACGTGGTTTTCAGTCCTCCTACTTTTATATTTTTCATTATTGATGTGATGCATTCTGTCTCCCTTTTTTCCCTAAGCGGGTTCGAGAGACACGACTCGGCTGCGGACGACACTTCAGATCACAAACATGTTTTACCGCAGAGTTCAATCAAAGGTCCTCCGTGCTCCATTAATGCTGCAACAGAAAAAAATGAAATATGTAAGTATGGCTTTTTTCACTCACCATTAGTTGAAACTATTTACAACCATTTACTACTGGTTACGTTCCGTGGCTATGAACAAGCTCCAATGAAAGAAAAACGTCATTTTGGTTCATAAACACCAACCTCATTTAGTATCCATTTCTTTTCTACACCGCTTATCCTCATTAGGGTCACGGGGATGCTGGAGCCTATCCCAGCTGACTTTGGCCGAGAGGCGGGGTACACCCTGGACTGGTCGCCCGCCAATCACAGGGCACTCTTTTAGTATTTGTTTTTATTATTTTGTTGTTGTTTGTCTCTTTTAAATGTTTCAGATCTAAATACATATTAATCCGTGACAACAGAACTGAACAAAAAATGTGGTTTTTAAATGAAAGTTTTTGTTATTAGAGGGGGAAAATACTCCAAAACTACATTGCCCTATGTGAAAAAGTGATTGCCCCGCCCTTTTGAAACATTGATTTTGAAACACATTGAAAAATTGAGATCTATCACTCTGGAAAAGGTTATAAAGCCATTTCTAAAGATTTGGGACTCTAGCAAACTATGGTGAGAGTCATTATCCACAAATGGCCAAAACATGGAGCAGTGGTGAAACTTTCCAGGAGTGGCCGGCCAACCAAAATAACCCCAAGAGCACAGCAATGATTCATCCAGGAGGTCACAAAAGACCCCAAAACATGAAAAAAAAAAAAAACATTAAGGCTTGTCTCAATTTTGGCAGAAAACATCTTGATGATTCCCAAGACCTTTGGGAAAATATTCAGTGGTCTGACAACAAAAACTGAACTTTTTTGGAGGTCTGTGTCCCATTTCATCTGGTATTAAAGTAATGTCACATTTCAGAAAGAGTCAAATATGGTGGTGGTAGTGTGATGGTCTGGGGATGTTTTGCTGTTTCAGGACCTGGAAGACTTGCTGTAATAAATGGAAGCAAGAATTCTGCTGTCTACCAAAACATCCGGAAGGAGAATGTCCGGCCATCTGTTGGTGACCTCAAGCTGAAACCAACTTGGGTTCTGCAGCGGCACAGCGATCCAAAACACACCCTGCTGAAGTCCCCTGCTGAATGGGTTGTAACCTGAGATGCTGTGGTGTGACCTTAAAAAGGCTTCATGCTGGAAAAGCCTCCAGTGTGACTGAATGACAACAATTCTGCAAAGCGCTGTAAGAGACTCATTGCAAGTTATGGCAAATGCTTGGTTGCAGTTGTTTCTGCTAAGGGCGGCCCAACCATTTATTAAGTTTAGGCTAAAATCACTTTTACACTTTATATGACGGCGTATTAAGGCCAAATTAAAAAAACAATAAGATTTTTACAATACGAGATTAAAAGTTGTAGTATTATGAGATTTAAAGTCGTAAATTTACGAGAAAAAAACTATGTAAATTTACAAGACCTAAAGTCGTACATTTACGAAAAAAAGGCTATAATTTAACCTTTGACCCAGGTCAAGAGTCACACAAGACCCCTGTGTTTATAGCATTTGTCTTGTTGCTAAATTTAGCTCCAGCTTCTTTATTTAAAAAAAAAAGAGACTTATTGAGCCCCGAGAGAAACTTATTGGTTGCGGTAGCTTTTTATACTTGTATTGCACTACAATGCCCAGACGGGAACTGTGGTATTGTATGAGGAAGTCTGGAGTGGCAGAGAAGTATGTTAGAGCGGTGCAGGACATGTACGAGGACTGTAAGACAGTAGGGAGGTGTGACTGAGGAGTTCCGAGTGAAGGTAGGACTACATCAGGGATCAGCTCTGAGCCCCTTCTTGTTTGCTATGGTGATGGACAGGCTGACGGACGAGGTTAGACAGGATTCTCCGTGGACTATGATGTTTGCAGATGACATTGTGATATGTAGTGAGAGCAGGGAACAGGTGGAGGAGAAGCTTGAGGGGTGGAGGTTTGCCCTGGAAAGGAGAGGAATGAAGACGGAGTACATGTGTGTAAATGGAGGATTTGAAGTACTTAGGGTCAACAGTCCAGAGCAATGGAGCGTGTGGAAAAGAGGTGAAGAAGCTGGAATGGGTGGAGAAAAGTGTTGGGTGTGATAGAAGAGTTTCAGCTAAAATGAAAGGAAAGGTGTACAAAACTGTGGTGAGACCAGCCATGTTGTTTGGTTTAGAGACAAGAAGACAGAGCTGGAGGTAGCAGAGATGAAGATGCTGAGGTTCTCTTTGGGTGTGACCAGGATGGACAGGATCAGGAATGAGCACATCAGAGGGACAGCACATGTTAGAGGTTTTGGAGATAAAGTCAGAGAGGCCAGACTGAGATGGTTGGGACATGTCCAGAGGAGAGATAGTGAATATGTTGGTAGAAGGATGCTGAGTTTTGAACTGCCAGGCAGGAGGCCTAGAGGAAGACCAAAGAGGAGGTTTATGGATGTAGTGAAAGAGGACATGAAGGTAGTTGGCGCAAGAGAAGAGGATACAGAAGACAGAGTTAGATGGAGGCAATTGATTCGCTGTGGCGATCCCATAAGGAATAAGCCGAAAGGAAAAGAAGAAGATTGCACTACAATGCAATACAACATGATTACAATATATAAATGTGTATAAAATTCACAATATACAGGATTAGTATATTCACAAATAAGAGTAATCCAAATAAGTGAATGCAACATATAAATAAAGGAAAATAAATATCACAAACACAAAATGGATTTATGACTAGAAAAGGTCTTTTTCATCAAGTCAAGCATAACTAGGATCTGACAACGGCTTTTCTGACGCAATACATATGAAAAGACAAGGATGTATTTTTCCCCATCCCTGTTGGATTTTTGCAGAGAACACATTTGTAAAAGGATTGAATATCTGAGGCAAAAAATCTTGACATACAGTACTGTTTGCTGAAAATAAAAATAACTTGCAAAACAGACTGGATAGCATCAACAACAATACAGTAAAAATATACAGAATGAAAATTAATTTAAAAATCTTGAACCAATAGTTAAAAAAGAAAGAAAGAAGAACATCACAATGCCCACAATTCATAGAAATATAGTTGGTAGAAATATAGAACAAGTAGAGGAAATTACATATTTAAGACAAACTACATCAATGGAGGGATCATGTCAGAATCACCACCTGGTAGAGGGGCTTGAGTGACCACATGATCCTTGGAGCAATATTGTCGGGGGCTTTATGCCCCTTGTAGGGTCTCCCAAGGAAAACAGGTCCTAGGTCAGAAAGAGAGTCATTCAGAAGACCCTTTATGCAAAAGAACAGAAGGATATTGGAGCCTCACCTTGGAGTCAGGCCTGGTGGTCAGGCCTTCACCTGTTAGGCCAAGGAACAGGCCCACCCCGAAAAATCCCCAAGAGATCTCCCCACCTGCAGGGGCAAGCATAAGGGTTCGATTCTATGCAATTAGGGTTGAGGTCGAGGGCGGGTGCCTGGGGCACCTGGTCTTCGGCGGCCAAATCTGGTTTCGGTCTTGTTCACAAGTGAGGGAAGGATGCGACATGAGGTTGACTGACGGATCGGCGCAGCGTCTGAAGTAATGCCGTCGTTGTACCGGACCATCATGGTGAAGAGAGAGCCGAGCCGGAAGACAAAGCTCTCGATTTACCGGTCGATCTACGTTCCCACCCTCACTCGTGGTCGTGAGAACGAGACTGCAGATACGAGCGTCGGAAACAAGTGTGGCTGGACTCGTTTTAACAAAAATGGTGAGGAGCTTAGTCATCCGGGAGGAGCTCAGTATAAAGCCCCTGGTGGAGCTGGAAGAGTTGACCGGGGACCGGGAAGTCTGGACTTCCTTACCTAGACTGTTGCCCTGGCTAAGCGGAGGAAAATAGAATAGAATGGATTATGTGAGAAAGAAATTCAACATATACTGTAATAAAAAAAGGCCTTCAGTAATATGTACTCAGTGCTATTGTTAAGAAAAACAGCCTTAAACTGAAGATACTTAAATGTTGGATAACATTTCCCTTATCATGTGGATCTGAAACTTGGACAATACCTACATCAACTGCAGCAATGTTGGAAGCTTTTGAGATATGGTTTGTACGTAAAATAGTAAAGGTATTCTGGAAAGAAAGAAAAAACAACAAAGAAGTACCAACAATGGCAAATCAACAGAGAAAGCTTTTGATGGATTTTATGGAAAGGAAAAACGTGTTCTTTGGTCACACAATCAGACACACAGTCTATTTCAAGGTCAACTCCCAGAGGAAAAAATAAAGGGAAAGAGGAACATAAAGAGACCAAGCTGCAAATGGGTTATGAACATCACCACATGGAACAACAAATGCCATCAGGACTCAAAGTAGCAGCTAAAAACCGGTGCTACTGGCGGACCATGACCTCCAACCTTCAGAAAGACGGTAACTAAATGCTGATGAGAAACAGAAGACAAAAAACTGTACAGCATCATAATATGTCGCATGAATAATTGCAATAATAGGGAATTTTCTGTTACCAGTAGAAGTTTGTGGACGGCTTCTCCCAACTGAATGCGCCTCACCAGAAGCCAGCTGCAGAGCTGCAGAGAAAGAGTGTCAGCTCTGGGAGACTTCTGGTCTGCAGAGTGTGAAGCAAGCTTCAACAAGTTACAGTCCCGTTGGTGCACCTACACTTGCATCTGCTGATTTTTCTTTGACATTTATCCTGAACACACAGCTAGTCAGTGTGATTTTGGAGCGGGCTGTTGCAGAAACAAGGGGGACGAGTGAGGCCTGCTCCATACGCCAATCTGAGTCTGTAGCGGCAGAGAAGAACTATAATTCAATGAAACTGGAGAAGTTAGCCATGAACTAGACCATGGTCAAAAACTTTAAAGACTGTTTATGGGGGCATCGCTATGTGTTGTGGACAGACAGCAACCCCCTTAGTCATCTGGAGATGGCCCAACTGGAAACGACCAAGCACAGATGGGAGGCTGACCATTTGACTGCTGTGTGTGGTGCTGTCCAGATCTTGTGACTAAAAATGCAAAGTAATCCACAAAAAGTCTCCTAGCTTGTGAAAGTTGTTGGGTATATTGGAGAGAAATTTGTGCACTACCAGCAAGCATGTTTGCCTTGGAAACCAAAAAGGACTCCATAAAACGCTCCCGATGGATTCCGGGGGTAGCAAGTCAACATTTATCTTCAAAGGGAAGGGTGAAAAAAGGTAACATACAACCTAAATGGTATCACGTCTTTTCCAAGACCCTGTAAGAGAGGCTTGATTGAACGGCAACACCACCGTCCATCAGTGGGCCGCTCCCAAATGTTGACAGCAGAATGAACAAATTGATATGGCTGTTCAAAGTCTGTGAGTTCACAGGACTCCACTTCATTGAGATTTTTAATCTCTTCCTGCAAAAAGAGGATCTGTTTAAAGGAAAAGACCCACACCTGACCACAGGTGGAGTGTGGCGACTGACAGATAACTTCTCAACGCTTTGAGGCACCAAATAGGCCTGGACCAGGTGCTGTGCTGCCACCGAGAGAAGAAGAAGACGAGAAGAACAGTGGAGTGGGGGGGGAAAAACGAGAGAACTCCTGCCTCGCCACTCAGGATCCTCTAAAGACCCAGCAAAGGATTCAGCCAAACACACAAAGCTGTGCCTCCGTAATCTCAGGAATTCAGGATTCAGATGCAGCACCTCCTCCGTCACCGTCACCCACGGGCCTCCCCACAGGCTTGAGACCCACCTGCTGGATCTACACCCTCCTGAGATGCTTCGCTAAAGTTCCTGTCAGCCCCATGAGATTTCCCAACCATGTTGAAAGCTTGGTGATCAGGGATTAAAATGGTTCCCCTCGCGGCAACAGACATGGCACGATTAAGGATTGTATCTCAAAAGCTCCAATAAAAGGTCCCCCAGCCCACATCATCGGTGCCCGTAACCGTTATTTTCAACCGCATCGGTGCCTCTGCGTTGCTAAACCTCATATCACTCCGAGTCCAGGGATGGGAGTGGTTTCATCTAAAACAACAACTACTGTCAAAGCACATAGATGAGTTAGGAGATGGACAACTGGACTGTCCACTCCCTAGATTGTGGATGTTGCTTCATCTGATCACCTTTGGGTTTTCTTTGACCTGCCTGTTATACCCAAAGTGTCTCCTTAATGACAGCACACAGTTTGTGGAAAGGATTAGGTTTGAAAACATCCCATTGTCTAACGTTGGTGAGCTCCTATACATCAAGCGTTGCAAATGTTTTGGATGCATTTGCTCCTCTCAAGGTTAGAATGATATTGTTTTTTAAAGCTACATGTTTTCAACCAGGCCCTGCCTGGTCCAAGGGAGAGTTATTTTTCTGAAATCATCACCAACTGTAGAAACAACTCTAGTGTAACTGCCCTCACAACTACCTGCAGTGAGTCTGCAATATTCCTTCATGAAAAGGTCCAAGGTCTAAAAAGTGCAAAAATGCGAAGTCTATAGCACAAAAATTACTCTGAAGTATTAAATTAATCTGCAGTCTGAGTCCATCATCATGCTGCCTTAATGAACTACCCACAAGATTTCCTAGGTCTGTGCAGTCTGAGCAGTTTGCCACCACAACTCACTCATCTCGTTTGTCTCGCTTCAAACTGGAACATTTTAAAAGGCCCCCCAAGAACCGCTGTCATTAAACCTCTTCTCAAGAAGAGCAGTCTTGATGACACAGCGCTGAACAACAATCAGCCCATATCAAACCTGCCGTTCTTGGGAAACGTCTTAGAAACCACAGCACTGAGACGGCTTTGTTCAAGGTGTGAAACAATATCCGCCTGAACACAGATGCGGTCTCAGTTTCAGTTCTGCAAGCCCTCTGCACTGCCTTTGACGCAGCTGACCATGTGATTTGATTACAGAGGTTAGCAAACTGCGTGGGAATCTCTGGAACTTCTCTAAACTGGTTCACATCTTACTTGGAGGACAAGGAGTATTTTGCTGAAATTTCTAACCGACCAAATGACTGTGACCTGTGGGGTTCCCCAGGGGTCAGTCCTGGGATTTCTATTGTTCACTCAGCTGCAATGTGTCCTACCACAACTATGCTCTACGAGTCACTATCAACGTGCACTTCATCAAACTGTGTGGCCCACACAAACAAAGACAAAGTGTTATTAGTCACCTTATGACTCAGCAGCAGCTTTTACCAGCAAAAAGAACATTACCAAAATCAATTGAGTGGTGTCTTAGGCAGACGTAAAAAGACTAATCCATGCTTTTTGTCCCCAGCAGGTTGGACTTCTATAACGGCCTTCTCACCGGGCTCTCTAAATGAGCTGTAAAACAGCTGCGGTACATCCGGGATGCTTCTGCTCGAGTCCTAGAACCAGGAATAATGACCGTATTAGTCCAGGTCTCGCTCAGCTTTGCAAGCTTTGCTTGTCTTTTCATGGTCCAGCGCCAAAGTACATCTCTGATAGGTTTGAGCCAATCAGGGAGCAGGTGCCCACGGTGAGGACCAAACATGGTGAGCTGGCTCCTAACAGTCTTCCAGAAGTTGTGTGACAATCCTAAACATTGGCAACGTTCACATCCAGGCTGAAAGCACTTCTATTTAGCTGCGTGAAAGTATTCTACCTGCAATCTTCTGTTTTGTTTGATCAAATAACTTATTCTTTTAGAATGATTTTCGGTTTTATGAAGTGAGAGTTTACCTTTCTTTTCTGTAAAGAACTAAGCCCTATGAACAAACAAACAAATTTGCCTTGTTTTACTTTGCCTTCACATACTTAACAAAGTAGGACGGAGGGGACATTATTGTCTGGTCTTAGTGAGGAGGTGTGGCTAACCTCGTTGCCAGCCGCGATTGGTTGTTCCCAAAAGGGAAAGACCAATAGAGAAAGGATGCAATAATTGGAGAGTAAAATCAACCAATCACTTATAACTTTGACTATATTAAGAAAAGTATGATTGGGACACTCATTTTATGTCATGATGATGAAACTCAGCAAAATTAAATTAATTTATGACTTGAAAATGTTGTCCTTTCACACCTTCCTAAAATTCCTCCTCACCACTCGTTACATTTCGCCCAAGGTCTAAGGCGCTTTGTCAATCAAGAAAAATCATAGACTCGGAGGAATTGTACGATTTTTCAAAGAGTGGCGTCGCTACAGTTAGATACACATGTGCTCATAATCCCCACATTTTCTGTATATTTTTAGTTTATACCGTTTAGGACAGAGCTTTTGTTTTTAAATCATTGCTTCGGTTCCGGGCTGCGGCACGGTACCTAACGGTCCTAGAAAAGGATTAATCCGTTGGTGTGAGGACAGGCTGATGGTTTCTGGTGTACAGTAAATATTGAAAGAGTACAAAATAATTGTGCACACGGTCATAACATGTTCTAATATGAATGTGCGTGCGATTTCCTTTTTAGCCTGTGAGGCTTTTTAAATCCCAGTTACCTCGGGAGTGCAAGACCTTCTTGTCTTTGAAGCGTGTGGGCCTCCCGCCTGACGACTCCCCTTAAAGACTTCATCTCCCGGGTTATGTGTGAGATTTCTAAGTCGGGGGCGAGGAGAAGGTGTTAACAGCCTGCTGGGTAGGGGGAGTCCCAGGGCATCCCAACCACAAAAGAGTAAGCAACTTATATCGCACGCAATACGGAACCGTCTACTTCTCCTCGTTGCGGTTTGTTGCCCTCGGTGAGGACTTTGCTCATCTAAAAATGATCAGAATGACCTGTTTTTATTTGTAACCAGAACAGCCTAAAAGCCAATTTTCTTGACTGACATCGCACTCTTTTATATCAAACATAATAAACGTAATAAATGTAAAGCTCTAGTTTGTGTGTTTTGCCATGATGCTGGCGGTTCAGCGTTAGCTGCGGGAGATCCCCCGTCTTCTTGCAGCTGACCTCCAACATCTTGTCTCTTTCAATGCACATCATAGGACAGCTGCAATGAAATAAGGCGGACGAGTGGAGGCTCGGCTGCAGGAGATCATCCATCTTCTCGGATCAGGCCCCAAAATCTTGTCTCTTTGAATGCACAGTATAAGAGACACTTGGCCAAGAGTGGTGGCTTGCTAGAGCGCAGTTTGGACACGTTCTATCCAAATTAACTATTCTTACCATCAACGCTAAAAACCATTATGTTTGTGAATGATGCTTTTTTGCATGTATTCAGATATTTATATAAAGTGTACTGTAAATTCAATAATTAGCATAATACACGATTGATATGCGGATATACGATGACGGTATAATGATGAGTAATGTCATTTTAGTAACCGATAATAATGCATATTGTACATGTAGGTATAATATTTAGTTTATGTATTACAATGTATGAGATGCTGTATATTTGTGTTACGACTATGGGTGGGGGTAACTAAGCTTGTCTTCTTCCCACTCCTTTTCGAGCCAACTGTTGTCTTTATGTGTATTTTGACTACGTTCTGTTCTGTGTTTTTGATGTGGCTCGAAAAAAACAATGCAATACAACTTGGCATGGGTTACAGCCGCAACAGTAGCCTGGGTTTTTATTTGGGTTTTTTCTTAGGGTTTATTGAGTTTGTTGTTCCGGCGTTTAGGTCTGGTGCTTGTGTGTCTCAGCAAATATAACCATTGAAGCCAAAGACCAAACCAAAAAGACCAGAGCAGAGTATTTCCACAGGAGACTCACACCCCGTCATTGTATGAAATGAGATTTTGGAGATCCATCAGTCGGCGATGACAAGCGTCATCGGCTCCGCAGTCGTCCGCCAAGGGAGAAGCATCGCGGCCAGGAATACCACCGTGGTAATAATGATTGGCTGATCACACCACGGGAATTGGGCCGGGTTCGTAAAGCCAGTGAGGGACAAGGGATGACAATTTCTCTCTTAGCAGTCAGAAGACATTGCTGTGGTTTTACAATTGTTTATTGTTGTTCGTCGTTGACAGCGAGATCAACACAGATGCCACCTCCATGTTTTGTGGTGAGCCATTTCTGGAATTTTCAAATGCTGGAAACTTTCGTTGGCTGCATTTTGGGTTATTTTACAGCTGAGATCAAAAGAACGACTCATGGCAAAATAGAAAAACGCGGTTGGTGTCGCAGCCAAAATGTGTCTTTGGGAACAGTCATGTCAAAACCCAAGTCATTTTGTCCCCTTCATTCGTTGGTACTTGTAGCCGTGCATGCGTGCAATCCAAGCCAATCAGCCTAATTTGCACAACCACGGCCAAAATCTCTGCCCACCCAGCAAAAATGACTTGAAAAGACACCATTAACAAACGTCGAAACAACGTTTATATTTGGTTTAAAAGTCAAAGGTTAAAGGTTGTCTTTTTTCTGTCTAAATTTGGGTGGAAACCGGATATTTTTGGGGTGTCCATCCATCCATTTTCTATGCCGCTTACCCTCGTCAGGGTCGCTGGGGTCCGCCAGAGCCGATCCCAGGAGACTTCGGGTGAAAAGCGGGGTACGCCCCGGATTGGACACCAGGGCATCGCAGTTTTTTGGGCTAATGATTTCGTCAGTCGGACCAATTGTCGGGCCAAGGCGATGACAAACGGACCAGAGTTAGCCCAAAAAACGTCAAAAAACATCTGGGGTTGGGTGGGTTGACCAGGACCACATTTACATGGATTTGAAATTGTGTTGTGTATGTAAAACCATAATTGCGAAATATAAAAACCTTCTTTGTCTCAACATTTTTGGCTGTTTTCATGTCTTATCACGTGTCGTCATGCTTTACAATTTTGCTATTGTTTTGGTGACATCAGACTTCTACGGTCCGTGGGCCGCCACACTTTGACAAACTGCTGCCAAATGCCAGAAGGTGGTATGATAAAACATTTGACAACGTAAACACAAATGTAATGTGTGCTAAACACGCTAAAAACACTCCAGTGGCGGTCAAAATATGAAAGACATGAGGATTTTTATTAGCGTGATATCGTGTTTAGGCATTAAATAATGTGGCCCTGGTGCTCCTCCATAATGTTTCATGTTTATTTTATGTATGGAATATTCCCTCGTGGCCAATAAAGGCTTTTCTAAAGAAAGTCAAGCTCAGACGCTCCTGTTCTCCCAGTCACGCTCTCAGATCCTCTAAAGTACAGCAAGCCTATAGTATGCCAAAATGCAGATATTATAACCAGAGATGGAATTTTACAAAACAGAAAGGAACTAAAATAGCATTTCATGGTCCCTGCCTATCCTGTCTCCATTTTTCTTTCCCTGTTCTAGAACCCCACAGCGGCTCAGTCCCTAAATCAGCAAAACTGAGCTGAAATGTAAGCATTTCAATGTAAGCAGTAAATAGTTTGCCGTTCTCGCACCGCATATCAATACCTCAGCTCTCTCCTTTTCTCATAATTGAAAGGCCAAGGCGGGGGAGCGCAGCGGCAAACGGCATGATCAATACCAGACCTGATGTGTAAATTGATTGTGTTTGTGTGTGCGCCGCCGTGTGTGAAATATGGCCGTAGCGCAACCTCGTGCGTGTCGGGGGGCTGGGGACTCGCACTCCCACTTATTGAAGTGTTCAATCAGTCTAATTCATTCTCACCCGGAGAATTGTGTGCTTGCAGGACGATTCATTTACTCTGCATGCTCCAATCAAAAGTATTCCCAACATTCCCCGCTGTAATAATCACTGCATATGAAATGAGGAGATCCATACTGGCAAACTGCTTTCCGCCAAGGTCCAAACCGCCTTGTTTGGGAGCGCTAACGCCTGCGTTTTTATGAGTCATTAGGACAGCCTGATATTTGGACTGCACGCACACACCGGGGCGTAATTACTTTTACAGATTTTCTATTCTTTTATGAATCAATCATTGTGCCTTATTGAGATTATTGATATGGCAAATATAATAAAGCATTGTTATTCTCACGCTGCTTATTTTGGCACACGGCAAGTGTTGGGGGTTGGGTTTGGTTTTGGACAGGGTCGACCGGCAGAACGACGACGCGATGGTTAGGAAATGGAAAAAACATAATTGATTCCATTCATAATTGATGTATGACACTTCCCAACACACAGCCCACATTTTGCATTCCACCACAGGGGTGTCCAAACTGCGGCCCGGGGGCCTTTGTTTTTAGTCGGCTCTCGGCACGCTTTCAAAACACAAGAAAACGAGAAAATTGACAAAAACAACAGCAACATTGAAAAAAATCATAATTTTGTGAAATATTAAGGTCATAATATTGATAGAAAAAATCTACGAGCACAGTAATAATAACAAAATGAGGGGGAAAAAATGTACATTTTGAATCCTAAAGTATTACATGCAAGTTGTAGTAGTGGAAAAACAAAAAAGGACGTTGCAATTTTTAGAAAAATATCATGTTAAAAAATGTTAACATTACAGAAATGGTGTGTAGATATATATATGTATATATATATATACACATATATACAGTATATCTATGTATACATGTATGTACAGTATATGCATATATGTATATATATATATGTATGTGTGTGTATGTGTATACTTTATATATATTTCTACTAAAATTAGAATATCCTGAGAAGGTTGTTGTATTTCTGCAACTTAAACGATGAATTTGACATACTGTATGACATAATGGAATAATGTGCAAATCAATATATTTCTATTTTTTTTATTTGGATTTCCCTGGTCAGGTCTTGCAGCTTAAAAAAATCGCATTATCTGACTTTGTGGGTTTGTGGTTTTTATAAGGTGAAAATTTAAATCAGCAAAGTTACAACAAGGAGGTGCTTGAGATATGTCCATGTGCGTCTACTGGCAATTGGCTTCATCTTTGATGTTAAATTGCCAAAGTAAAACAACTTTTACTTGACATTCCAATTTTGCGGGTAGTACTAATAATAATAATGCGACCAGTCCAGGGTGTACCCCGTCTCTCGCCCGAAGTCAGCCGGCATACGCTCCAGCATACAACCGCAATCTAATGAGGATAAGCTGCATAGAAAATGGATGGATTGATAATAATAATAATAATAATAATAATAATAATAATAATAGACGCAAAGCTAAGTTGCAGTTTGAACACCCTGTGTTACAGCCATACCCCTAAAGACTTACACACAATACTGTCACTCTTTAACAAAAACTGCTCCAAAATCCCATTCAATAACTGTGCAATAAACGGTGTAATAACCATGCAGTAAACGGTGCAATAACTGTGCTATAAACCTAACATGCAACTTATTTCTGACTTCACTGCACAAAATGATACATACACATTATTTGAACGGGTTGGACAGGCAAAGGGGCGGTTGTGGCCCCGGAGCTGTGCTTTCTCGTCAGTTGCTGGCCTACGTTGCATAAGAACATACAAACTATACATAAATGTTACCACAATTTCTTGTGCCCGTGCTTTGTGTATGCAATGTTTTCCCCCAAAATTTCATGCAAAAGATCGGATTATGTTACATAATTAACTAGATGATTTTGAAGAATGATGCTCGAATGGTCGGCGTGGAGGCCGCTGCACCAAGGCTGCCAGTCCGAGTTTTGCAGATCCAATTGATTATGACATAAAAAGGTTTTAGCACTTTATGAACATGGGGCGTAGTCTCGTATGGAAAACATCAGCAGTTGTCAGCAAAATGTTGTTTGCCATCAAAGCTCAATTTCATTAAAGCCGTTTAACGACGGAAAAGCCTGATGTATTTTGTATTCGTATTTGTTCAATTTGTTCAATTTAAAGATAGAGGGATAAATTCTTTATTAAACTCCAAGAGAAATGGATAATTTACAGTTATTTGTTTTTATATGTATATACGTGTGTGTATATGTTATATGTTATTATATATTTAAAATACAATTGGAGCAATTTCAACAAACAATGACAATTCATACGGTTATTACAGTTAGAAAAGTGTTATTGCCTCACCCAGGAAAAAAAAAAAGTTTCAACTATTTGCACAAAACTGCTGGAAACAAGCGTGCCCACCCAGCAAAAAACATCATGATCATACGAAAATATATTATTACCTCACGTTGAAACAACGTTTAGATTTGGTTGAAAAGTGAAAGGTCACCAAAAAGACTTCCCTTTCCCATCTAAATTCGGTTGAAAACCGTCTAGTTTTTGGCTATATTTGGACCGAATCCATCAGGCTAAACTAATTACTAAGTACCAATTTTTCAAGTCTATTTCTGGGCAAGGCAAAGACGGTCTGACCAGATCTAACCCAAAAAACAACGTCCAAAATGAAAAGACAGGGTTACCATATGCTAAAACAATGTTTAGATTTGGTTGAAAAGTACCAAAAAGACGTCCCTTTCCAGTCAAAATTAGTTGAAAAGTGTCTATTTCTGGGCTATTTTTGGACCAAATCCCTCAGACTGACCTTGGTACCAATTTTCAACGTGTGTTTCTGGGCTAAATCAAGGCAATGACTGATCGAGCGGATTTAACCCAAAAAACAACGTCCAAACTGAAAAGACATGAAAGGTAAAAACACGTCACCAAAAAGAATTCCCTTTCCCGTCTAAATTTGCTTTAGCGTCTATTTTTGGGCTACATTTGGACCAAATCTGTCGGACTGAACTGGGCCTAATTTTCAAGGATAAATGAAGGCGATGACGAAGCGACCAGATCTAAACCAAAAAAAACCCAACGTCCAAATGGCGTCGGGTGTCGAGAACTTCGTAAGAACTTCAGAACTGAACAGAAACTCCTTAGCGCTCATACAATAACAGGCTAGATTATAAGACATGATTTTTACGCGGATTATTCGCAAAGATCCCTGAATCAATGCGATGTGTGCGTCTTGTTCTTCTACTTGCTTGCGGCAAAGAGTGGGGGGATAAAGGTTTAAAATGGCGCCTGTCTGGAAACAAGTCCATTATGGGTTTCAAGTACTTTAGTCTCCGTAACATTCCTGACTCACTCTCTTGCTCTCCTTTTTTTTACTACATCTCTCTCTCTCCTCGCCTCACTCTATGTTGTTTCCAAACTTCTCTTTAGCCAATTAGTGCTCTGGCTGTTTCAGCAGAAGACAATATGTCTCCTCTAAATCCAGCGAGGAGGCCTTAAACATTCTCCAGAGATTCAGGGAGTAGGCAGGAGAAAGGGAGAGAGCGGTGGGGGGGGCACGCACACACACATGCATTAGGTAGGGAAGGTCTTGTGGGTCCACCAGCCTTTTGCTCAGAGTACCTGAATTGCTTGTCAGAATAGATTTGCATATAAATTCATTTCAGAACCCGCCCGGAAACGCCTGCAACATCAGGCATGCTTAAACTTGTTGTTGGCCGCGGTGCCGAGCATCAACTATTAGCATAAACGCTCGGAAACATGAGCTTCGTGTGCGTGCGGGCACTCGGTCGTGGCGGCCCGCCGACGTTTTCGGACACGACGGTCACGAAAATGGATGTAGAACACCGAACAATATTTATGATGTATTTACAATTTATGAGAATGCAAAATAACAAGAGATAATTTTTTTAAAAGTCATTGACAATATGAGAAATGCCGAAAGCAAAACTGCGGTGGAAAAAAAATCTAAAGTTTTTCCACCGAGGGCCACATATAGAAAAATCAAAGGATGCCGCTTAGATATTTTTGTGTATATTTTTATACTTGATAAGACGCCTAAAAAGCCTTTTTACATATACTTGATTCCAAAGCTTTGTCCTGATTGATTATTAATATCAACATATCAGCCTTTTGGCTGTTTTTTTTAATTGTTGCTCTTTTTTTGTGTGTTATGACATTTTTACAAATGGGCCACATTTTGGACACCCCTAATCAAGATGCTAACGGCGGGAACACGTCTTACTAAGACGCTGGTAAAAAGTCCCAACCAAAAGCTACCTGTAACGTGTTTTCGGGTTAGTGACGAAAACTTTTGCCAAAATTGCGTGCCCTCGGCGGTTTGCATACAATATGACCCGCGTCTCGTCGTGCTGTTTATACTCCGACTGTGTGCGAGTCCAACTGTGTTCCTGTTTGTATCACAAAGCATCCCTCCCAGCATCCAAAATGGCAACCGGAACCAAAAATCGGCCGTGTCGCTCGTCTATGATGTCATCAGAAGTTGGCGCTCCAGACTTTTAGAACGAAACACGATTCTGTAGGTTGGCATTTGGTTGTGCATTTGGTTGACAAATACCCAAATCTAAACAGCACTTCAACGTAAGGTAATTACGTCTTTTCCACGTATTTTCAACCAAGTTTTTCCGGCTCGGTCCCAACTACCAGATGTGTTTTGCATTTTTATTATATTGAGTGTTGTCCCAGTTTGAGTTGCGTGCCCAATGTAGACCACTTCCTCGTCATTCATCCCTGCAACACCACAGCTCTTACACAGTCGGACGATGGGCATCTACTGACTTCGAAGAGGAAGCGTAGAGTGGGTTGTTCCACTGGGCCGGATAAATGCTGGGCTTTGTCCCGACCATCAGACGTCTAGTGGGAGTCCATTGGGCAGTGGGCTGGCCGGGATGCTTGGTTTCTGCGTGATGACGATGCAAAAAGCCAGTTCAGGAAGAGGTTCGTAAAAGTAAAAAGTCACGACCAAAACCTACTCGTAACGTGTTTTTGGGTTAGTGGCGAAAACGTACGCCAAAATTTCAAACAAAGCAATAAAAATGTGTTTAAGGTCACGTTGTGTTTTAGTTATTTTTACAAGACGTGTTGGTTTTGAGTCTTGGGTCTTTGCCAGGGGTGGGGCAACTGTACTGTCGAAAGAGCCATTCATGTCTGCGAGGGTCTAATGAAGGTAAAAAAAGCATATTTCGAAAATCATCAACCGGTTTTCATGTATGAAATGCATTTATTGTGGAACCAATGAATCCCTTGACAAACAAGAGATGATGATGTAGCACAGTGTTCTACCTGGTCTACTAAATCCCAGACTGTACATTACATAGGAAGGTATTGATCCGCTTTCGCTTATTACAGATCAAAAAAATCAATGCTGTAATCTCCACAGATGAAAATGACCTTTTAGGTAATTTCTGTGAAGATTGTCTCAATCCGGTCGTCAAACATTACAATACGCTTTGTATATACAGCACACCCACGCACTTATTTTCTTTACCCGTTTCGATTTTCCTACCATCTGGCGTGTTATCGAAAGCAAATGACGGGTTTTGCACCGCTTTGTGGCTGAGCATTTTCTTCACCTACACCAAGGGTCTCAAACTGGTGCCCAGGAGGGCCGAGACACTGCAGGCTTTCTTACCAGCCGGTCACGGAAGCAGGTGCTTTAATGGACGAGACCCTTCCCTCAAATTGAAGGAGGTGCCATCCATCCATTTTCTTCCACTGGGCCGTCGTTGGATGAATGCTGGCTTTCGTCCCGTCCATCAGACGCTCCGCGTCTAGTGGGAGTCAATGGGGCAGTGGGCTGGCCCGGATGCTCGGCTTCTCCATGATGATTGGATGATCTGCCTGAGGCGGAATGGCATTTTGATTGACAGCGAAATGAGCGAATCAGCGATCTTGAGTATAACCCTCAGCTGGAGTATCTTCCAAGTTTTTCATTCCAATGTTCTGAACTGATCCAGTCCCAGTTGCCAATCCCTATCGACTTTGTCTTTGGTACAAACCGTCTTGTTCCTTTGTTATTGCCGTGTTGTTCTAAACCTAGATGGTTTTATTCCGTCAGACTGCATCGTTCTTTGTGTGTTGATCTTTAATATTTGGCTTTGGAACACGGAATTTCCTTTTATTTCCCCCTGACTTCCAGTGTTTTACAATGCAAGTGTTGACAGGTACATGTGCAAATATCAATGTTGTTTCGCTATTGTTGAAGCATCCACTTCATCTGCATCCCATCTTCTAGTTTTGCAGACGTGTTTGCCAAATCTTCTCGTGTCTGCATTAGTAAGGCTACAGTCTCTCATATGCTACATGTTCATCTTGTGACACCTAATCCGCTCCATCGGTCGTTGCAAACACCATTTGCTCCCGAAGGGAAAAATTGCAACCATTTTGCGCTGTTGGAACTTTACTTTGTAAAGCTTCAAAATGCAAGAAGAGGAAATGGGAGTGGAGTTTTTGAGTAGGCGGTTTATGGCAAACAAGAATACAAGCTGCTCATTAGCTGGCCAGAAGACCACAGCCTCTAAAACCCAACATCTTGGCAAAGATGATGTTATTTTCTGTCAGGTGATTCCCAATGTCCTGATCTCTTGATGGCAAAGGCAAAAAAAAGCTTTCGCTCTTTGGATGTGGGCTGATTGTTGGGCTGCATAACCGCAAAGCTTACTTTCCTTTGAACATGAAAACGTGTTACATTACAATTCACAATTCCGCTTGTCCAGAAGTTTGGGTAGCAGGTTTTTGTTTGGGGTTTTTTTGCTTTACGCATCATTTTAGCTGGTTAGCTGGTTTACCAGGTCAACACATTTTAATAATTGTGATTTTAGAAATAAAGGGTTTGTGTGTTCTCTCTTGTGGATTATCCTAGCTGACCTTTTTTTGTAGTACAATTAGTGAGTGGACTGTACTGTTGTACTTATTTCCCCATTTTTCCACACAAGAACTCAGATATGGCCTCTCTGAACACACCATGACTAAGTAAGAGAGACATTGTTTGACTTCTTAAAATACCCTGAGGTTTATGGAACAAAGAGTCAAGTAGCAAACCCCCCAAAACTGTCATTTGCCCTGAGCGGGGAATCCGATTGGTTGTCCGTCAAGACATGTGACCGTCCAAACGCAGGTTGTTACCTGTGCCGAGGGCAGTCCAAAAACCATCACATGGCAACTGCGAGAGAAGGGTTTTAAAAACAAAACACACCACAAAATTGCCAAATTGGAATTTGCGCAAAAGCAAAAACATCGGACATTGAAAGGTGGAAGAAGTTTTATTCTCAATGTAACCTTGACGGTCCAGATGGCTTCCAATTTTACTGGCATGAAAAGGAGATCCCACCTGGGATGTTTTCCACTCGGCACAGTGAAGGGGGCGCCATCATGATCCACACAATGCCGGCCTGAAAAAGGACTTCTTCCAGAGGAATAACCTCACTCTGTTGTTCCCCTGATCTAAATCCAATTGAGAACATTTGGGGGTGGATGGCAAGGTAGGTTTACAAAAATTGATATCAGTTCCAGTCAGTGGATGCCCTCCATGAAGCCATCCTCACCACCCGGAGCAACATTCCCACCAGCCACCTGTAAACATGGAATGCCCAAACCAATTTTTGAGATGATTAACAAGATTACTCATTACTGAGTCGTTTTTGAGCATTCTATTTTAGGGCGGGTTCCACATTTTTGTAGCTCTTTTTTGTGCTCTTAAACTTTTGACTATTTCAGTTTAATGGTTGGAAATTACTCACTCAAAAAATGTTTCATCTCACTCCCATTTCTTGCCTTGTGAAGCTCTACTTACAACCTCCCTAGGATTCCACAGCTAAAATGTTTTAAAATTTAAAACAAGAATTTAAAAACAGCTAAAATGTAAATACTGCAATTTTTCAATTTTGCAAATTTTGATCAGTAGTGTAGATATAATTTTATTTCTTCCTTGTTCATGTTATCACTTTTTTTTTTTGCAGGGACTTATCCTGCTCAACACTAGACGTCATTTGGACGTTGTTTTTTGGGCGAAATCTGGTTGGTCCATCGTTGCCTTGATTTAGCCCGGAAATAGAATAGATCGGTTCAGTCCATCTGAATTGGTCCAAGTATAACCCATTTATTAAAATTTTTAAAAATTGACAGGAAAGGGACATCTTTATGGAGATGTTTTTTTACCTTTCAACCAAATCTAAACGTTTCAACGTAGTCCGACTGATTTGGTCCGAATGCAGCCCCAAAATAGACTCTTTCAGCCAAATCTAGACGGAAAAATAGACGTCTTCATGGTGAAATGTTTTACCTTTCACTTTTCAACCAAATCTAAACCTTGTTTCAACATATGGTAATAATGGGTTTTCAATTTGGACGTTGTTTTTTTGGGTTACATCTAGTCACTCCGTCACTGCCTTGGACAAATTTGGTCCAAATGCAGCCCAAAATAGACGCTTTTCAACCAAATTTAGATGGGAAAGGGGCGTCTTTATGGTGGCCTTTCACTTTTCAACCAAATCTTAACATTCTTTCAACGCTGGTAATAATGTCTTGGGACGTTGTTTTGGGTTAAATCTGGTCGATCCGTCATTGCCCTGATTCAGCCCAGTAATACAGGTTGAAAATTGGCACTGAGTTTTGGTCCAAATGTAACCCAAAATAGACACTTTTCAGCCAAATTTAGACAGGAAAGGGATGTCTTTTCGGAGATGTGTTTTTGCCCTTCACCTTTCAACCAGAGGTAAACATTGTTCCAACGAACTTTGTGTTAATGATGACTTTTCAACAAATTTTTGCTGGGTGGGATCTGTCTGCTCATACTCATGCGTCTGTTTTTATCGTTGTTGTTGTTGGCAATTGCTTTGACGTTTGCCCGTAACTTGCTTGCTATTACAAATCCGTTACTCGTGTCTGCAGCATCGGTTTCTTGTGGTCCAGATAGTCCATATTTTCGGTAGCGCATGAGGAGCTCAGGCAGGAAAAATGTGTATCCTTCAGCGGGAAGTAACGTACCAACACTAGTTGGTATCTATTTTCATGCCTATTTCTTATTTTGAGTAACGTCCGGACCCTATGCCTAAATAATGCAGATGTTGAACAAGAGAAAATAGCAATTTGGCCAAATAACACCTCCTGTCGGTTGGTCGATGGCTTCGGCCATGAGAATTTTTCACTGCAGGCATCGGTTGTAAAAAAAAAATAAGGACAACAAGGCCGAGCAGCCACAGCACAAGTTTTACAACAGCAATAATATAAATCTAGCCAATTTACTTTGTCTATGCACCGCTCTGTGATTGGGTGTTAGTGGGTATGACTGAACGGGAGCAGCAAGAGTCCTCTAAACGGGACCTGTGTGGCACATAACCAGGCGAGGACCCCACAATATTACCATAGGGATCTATCAGCGTGTGTCTCTCTCCCCCCCGCACACACACACTGATGAGGGGACAAGGGCCGTATGGAGGCTCTGTAATGAGAAGTCTGATGTTTTTAGTGGCCTATTCCTTGAGTCACAGCTTCATTTAAAGCACACGCAGTGCATGTGTGTGAGAGAGTTTTTTTTTTTAATCCACGAGGGACGCATGCATGTGGTGGCCTGAGCCAATTGGACACGCCTGAAAGACTCCTTTTGGGGAGAAAATGAAAGAAAAGAAAGGAAGGATAGAGTGGGTGTCTGCAGAGTGGTTGTAAAACAAGAAACCGGTGGCAAGAACTGGAGACACCCCGTAATCCTATTCATTATCTACTCTGACAGTGCGAAGACCCTGGTGGACCGTACGGCTCAGTAATAGGGACTGTCATTATTTTCAGAAACAATTATCAAATGTGGGCTGGTATTGAAATAGCGACAACTTCTCGGCCTGAAGCGGAGAAAGTAATTGAAAGTTTCCCCCTTTGCAACGATATGAACAGTCCCGAATCTGTATTTGAAACACAGGTAGATGGAACGTGAATCAAATCACCAGACTTGTATTCAATTGAATGAAATAAATATTTGACCCCAAAGCAAAAAAACACCCAGAAAAAAAATAGCTGAGAAGACGCTGAAAGGACGTCATTACCAAAATTGTAAAAAACGCATTCAAGAGTAGAACAAATGAGTACATGTAATATTTGACTTCATTCTCCTAATATTATAACCTATTCCACAACCTCATTTTGCAAAAATGACAACTTTTTTTCGGTTAGATTGCAACTTTTTTCTCCCTATATTTTGACTTTATTTTTTGTAAAATTACTGCTCATTTTTCAATTTTTTTCTTTGTTAAATTTTATTTTTAGAATGTGCCATATAAATCACACGGGCCGCACTTTGAACACCCCTGTTGTAACGCGAGATATGTTACGTATATTTCAAGAAAAAACTCAATGCAGATAAATAAATGTTATGGTGTTTAGAAATGTCTGCGAGCCATATGCGGTCATCAAAAGGGCCTCATCTGGCTTCCAAGCCACAGGTTCCCTACCCCTGTTATAACCAAACAGACATGGTAGGTGTGCAACAGCAGCGCCTTTATTTATTTAGTGACACAGAAAAAGCGGAACACGGCATGTGGGCATACCAGAAAAGTGCACCTAAAATAGGAACAACACGCAGCCTCCTTTCTGGCATTAAAATTCACCGCCGAGATATTAATTTGCCGCTGGCCTAACAACCTCACCCTTTTGAAACGATGCGCGGGTTTGGCTGTTGCGGCGTGACGTGGAAGAAGCTGCTGACACGAGTTGCACGTCACTTTCTGGACTACGTCCACATTTTGGATGATTTGTTTGTTTTTTTTGGTAGCTATTATGAGCCAATAAGTCCTTGCACGCACCTCAGCTCATTTGGATTATTGGGAAGTAATTATAGGTCGTCTAGTTAAACACACATCTTTTTCAATTGTTTATTAACACAAATTGGGTTGCAAATAGGCTGTAACAAAAACAAAGAAGTGGTTTTTCTTTGCATGTTGGTCAGATCATCCAACAAATTTTAATGAACATGAAAGTCCTTTTATAAATACAACTTTTTTATTATCAAGAGAGAAAGAATCCGAATCTTTTAGCTCACTCACCTTTGCAGAATTGTTGTCATTCAGTCACACTGGAGGCTTTTTTGGTATGAAGTGCCTTTTTAAGGTCTTGCCACAGCATCTCCAAAGTCTTCGTTTGGTTTTTATTTAAGGCAAGTGAGGCCTGCAGTTCTTTGGATGTTCTTGTGGGGTCTTTTGTGACCTCTTGGATGAGTCATCGTTGCGCTCTTGTGTTAATTTGGGTTGAGTGGCCACTCCTGGGAAGGTTCACCACTGTTCCGTGTTTTTGTCATTTGTGCATAATGGCTCTCACGGTGGTTTGCTGGAGACCCAAAGCTTTAGAAATGGTTTTATAATGTTTCCCAGACTGATAGATCTCACTTGGTCTCAATTAATTTTTGTTTTTCTATAGGGGGGCAGTCAATTTGTCCCACAGGGCCATGTAGCTTCAGATGTCTTTTTTCATTAAAAAACTACATTTTGTGCTCAATTGTGTTGTCATTGATTATTTTTTGATGAGCTGAAACATTTAAGTGTGACAAAATGCAAACAATTAAACAAATCGGGAGGGGGGCAATCCCCCCTGTATATGGGCACCTCCGTGTAGTCAGAACGGTACAACATTGATCACGTGTCATTTTCATCGTCGAATCAGACTCCCCCGAATCGAATGGTCCAATAGTCGATCATTCCGAGACAGCCCTTGAAAAATCGCACGCAACTCACATTCACGCAGCAAAATAATGATAAGAAGCGACCAGCAGTACTGGGAAAAAAAGTCTCTTATGTTACTGTTTTGTAAGGCTGGACCCCAAACGCAGAGGTGTGAAGTGGGAAAACAGTTGTAGTCCTTTAAACACAAAGTGATACAAAGTCAACAAAGGCGGGAGCAGCAGGCAGCGGCTGAGCTTTGTCTGGAGCCGACAAAAGGCTCCCTGAAAACTCAGCGTACTAAAGCAAGAAAAAGCTGAAGGCCAGGCTGGATGGCAGGAAAACAAGTCCGTATACTAGAAGGCGCAGCAGCCGGAGGACGTGTTTTGGTTTTCTCCTTCTGAGACATTAGAATACGGCAACTCAATCGGAATTTTGCAGCATTTGTCCTGTTTTGCACAAGCAGTGCTTATTTGTCAAATACACGCAGTAGCATCATAGTAAAGGAAGCATCAAATTGTGTGGATTCAATACCCAAGCTGCTGCCGAAGTGCTGGGCAAGATTGACATACATATGCAATGTGACTAACCAGATGAATGCCAGACTTGTATTGCCACACGGCAAACAAGTTACCGGTAGAGCCAGCATTCATGACATGCACGCTCCTAAGGCTGTGCAATTGGCCAACTGGTTGAAGGGGGGGTGTTCAAAAAAATAGCAGTTTGACAAACTCCAAACTCTTTTGTACAAACTTTTTGTTTGTAGGATTTGGCAATCCTGGGAAGGACTAGACCAGTATTGAGTTTTTTATAAGTGCTTCACATCTGGGTGGAATGGACTCTACCAACTTGTGGCACCTTTCAGATGTTATTCCCCTCCGACATTCTTTAACAACATTCCACAATCCATGAACATTTCTTGGTTTTGCTTCAGAAACAGCATTTCTGATGTCACCCCACAAGTTCTCCATTGGATGAAGGTCCGGGCACTGGGCTGGCACCTCCATAACATAACAACATAAGAAGATGTTGCTGGTTTACTAGTGTGTTTGGGGTGATTGTCTTGTTGAAACAGCCCTTTCAAGGGCATGTCCTCTTCAGCATAAGGCAACATGACATCTTCAAGTATTTTGACAAATGCAAACTGATCCACGATCCCTGCTATGGGATAAATAGGCCAACACCATAGTAGGAGAAACATGCCCATATCATGATGCTTCACTGTCTTTACTGTGGCTTCAATTCAGAGTTTGGCGGTTGTCTCAGGAACTGTCTGCAACACTTGGACCCAAAAAGAACAACGTTATTTTCATCAGTCCTTAAAATGTTCCTCCCTTTCTCGTTAGGCCAGTTGATGTGTTCTTTGGAAAATTGTAGCCTCATCTGCACGTGCCTTTTTTTGTTTAACGGAGGTTATTTGTGGAGATTCTAAAAAATAAAAAAATGATTTAATTTATAAAAATAGATTAGCTTCACACAGACGTTTTCTAACTTTCACAGTACTTACAGGTAACTCCAGATGGTCTTTGATCAGTGTGGAGCTTATCATTGGTTGAGCCTTTGGCATAATGGTTATTCTTCCAACTTTTTAATAAAGTACTCTGTTCTTCTGAACAATGTCATGGACGACCCATTTTTATCCGGCCTTCAAAAAGAAATGCAGGGCTGGTTCCATCCTAAAAGAGGGGCCACCTGATTCACTCCTGTTTGTTCACAAGATAGATCACTGCTTTTTTTTAACACAACCCTTTCAACTAATTGGCCAATTGCACAGCCTTAAGAGCGTGCATGTCATGAATGCTGGGTCTTGTTTTCTTTCTGAGAATCTACTGCACCTACTGCTAACTTGTTGGCCACGTAGCAGTGATTTTTAGTCGCATCGGACTGCCATTATTTTGAACAGGACTGTATCGGATCTAATTCATTGTCTGCCGAGAGCGGAACAAATGTGGCAAAGGAATGTTTAAGTGAAGCCTGTAAGAATAGAACATTTGTTGAGGGGCGGACGACAATCCTTCACCTTCCTAATTCCTCATTTGGAATTAAGATTCTCATTTGGGATTAGAAAGCCTCGGTTATCTTGACGTGTTATGTAAATGTGTGGCGTGTATCGAGTAAATTGTCTATCATTTGTCAACCCGGGTACCCGATAAGACTCCCTGTGCTTAATTAAAAGGGCAAATGTTTTGCTTTTTAAGCCTGACAATTTTCTGATTAGGTTGAGGTGATGTTTTGGACAGAGCAGTAAACGAGCGCAGTGATGCACGAGCCTACTCGGCTGTGTCCCCCCCCAGATGCTGTCATGTCAATCAGCCACAATGCTGAAATACAAGGGCGCATACTTTAGACACAAGTAAAGAATAGTACGTTGCTGGACGCTGTCTGTTCCTTCTGCTGCTTTATGTGACGCAACGCAGGCCCTTCAGCGGTTTTCAAAGACAAGCAGCCATTTTCCCTTCGTGCATCGCTCCTTTCTGTGCAGCCTTGCAGACTGCGAGTTTGCAAATAATTCAACTTCACTCGGGAAGTCTATTTTCCAGGCATAAAGCCTGCAAGTGTTGACAAATCCGGCGCAAGGCATCGTTACTATTCCTGGCGCCGAAACAAACTTCTCTGTCATTCTTGGAGTTTTTAGATTGGATAGCTTCATTACAGACATTAGCGGCTGAACAAAGAAACCCTCTTGGTGCTGGCATTAAAAGCATCTCATCTTCACCTGAACACACAATCGCGGCCATAAAACAATACGTTACGGCCGTGAATAATTACCAATGTGGCAACTTTCATAATTGAATAGCACCACTTAAGAAATCCCACTTGGCCAAGGTGTATTAAAAAAAGGCCCATCTTAATTTGGAATGTGTCAAAGAAAACAAATTGGACTGCACGGAGCAATCGTTCTGAAGTCAGGTAATAAGGCGGGCATCCCCGACACTTTGTCTGTTTATGTTTTTGCCAAATGAACCTCCGTGAGTAACGTTTGGGACGAGGGAAGCCGTTTCCGTGTTCAGCGGTAATATTTGCAACGCTTTGATGTCAAAAAACGAGACAAATGATTTGAATACTTTCAAGCGGGGCGCAGACTTTAACACGTTATTGATTCATCCCAGAAAATACCACAATCACATAAGAATAATAATAACGGACAAAGGACAACAAAAACAGAGCGGGGTGTCAATCAATTTCCCAAATGAGCTGAACAGTCTGATGTCGGAATGGTTTGAAGCGGTTGACAAATGCGGAAATATTGGAATTGTGGGGCTGGACAATGCGGAAATCTAAGAAAACTATCAACCTTTGGAATGCGGGAACGTCTCCAACGAGTTGAATGTGGTGAGCTTGATAGTCGGCTGGAATGGGTTGGGAAAAGTGGGAGTACTGAGAACTCTGAAGATCAAAGAGCTCAAAGTAAATTTCTGTCCTGAAAATGTGGAATTGCAGAAAAAAGTTCGGGAGCTGTGTGGAAAAATATTTTTCAGAATGTTCTCAATTCTTTTTTACATTGGAATGGTTTGAATCGGTCGTGGAATGTGAGAAATATGGAACTTGTCCGTTAATTTTCATTCGGACAAATCTGGAATTTTTGGGGGGCATGTCGATAGACGTGCAGCATTTCCCGAATGAGCTGAGCAGTTTGATGGGGTGGTTTGAATTGGTTGACAAATATGGAAAAATGCATTAGACTGGAACTTTTGGACTGGAAATTGGAGAAATCCAGGAAAACCAACAACTTTGTGAATGTGGAAGTTTGAATAAGCTGAATGTGGTGAATGTTTTCATCTTGGAATGGTTTGAATGGGTTGAGAGAAAGGAAGTAGTAAGAACTCAAGGTCAAAGTAAATTTGTGTTATGAAAATGCGGAATTTCCGAAAAAAAATTGCATTTTTGGGCTGTGGAAAAAATGTTTTCAGAATGTCCTCATTGAGTTCATTTGTTTTCACATTCGTATGGTCTGAATTGATTGAGAATTGTAAAAAGCAGTATGGAATATGTCCCCGTTCATATTCACTGGGAATTTTGCTGAGAGAAATGTGGAGTCGTGGAAAATTTCGACTTTGTTGCAGCGTGTCAATAGATATGTCTCATTTCCCAAATGAGCTGAACATTTTGATGTCGGAATGGTTTAATGGGTTGAGTAATGTGGGGAAATGACATTAAATGGGAATTTTGGGGCTGGAAAACATGGAATTACAAGGAAACTGTTTGAATGTGGAAAATAGATCATTTAAATTCTTCACAGGAGTTAAATGTGTTATATATTTTAACGTTAGAATGGTTTGAATTTGTTAAGTAATGTGGAAGTAGCAGGAATTCTTCAGACCAAATGGAACTTGGGTTGTGGAAAAATATGGAATTTCTGGAAAAGTGGAAATTTGGTGGAAATGTTAGGCTGAACGTCCTGAACGAGCTGAACATTTTGACATTGGAAAACCAAATATAGTCTGTGTGGTTGAAATGTGGAATTTCAGGAATATTGTAAATGTTGGGCATGTGGGAAAATGTTATGTCCTGAATCAGTTGAATGTTTTCTGTTGGAATGTTTTTTTTTCCTCTATCCATGTATTTTCAATGGGAATGTTGTTGTGGGACATGTGGACTTATGGAGGCAAAACACACCAATAGACACAGAGAAGTTCCAGAGTCGGCTGAAAATTTTGACATTGGAATTGGTTTGGAATGAAGTTGCAACTTAAAAAAATGAGACAATAATAATAATAATAATAATAATAATAATAATAATAATAATAATAATAGGATAATAGGGCAACTGCTGTAGCATAAGAACTGGGGATGTCACAAAACATGAGAAGATTTCTCGTTCCAGAGAAAAACTGTCTCGTGGGTGCCGGGAGGGTGGAGGTGGATCTTCAAGCGTAGACACAGAGAGGAGCCTCGCGAGGAGCCTCGCGAGGTAACGAGGTAGAAAATGAATCGGGGGGGAAACGAGCACTTCCTTGCGAGACAGTCACAGTGAAACAGCGGAAAATGGTCGCCTCCACAGAAAGTGTGTTTTTTCACATCACAAACTAAATGCGCTCTTTCATTGTGACGAAAAGCGGGGATTCCGAGAAATGCTGCAAATGTTGAACAGATGCTACAAATTGCCTGTGAGAAGAAACACTAATTGCACAACTTCACAACCGTGAAAGAAGACATTTGAAATGAAATATTGAATTATTACAATTTGTATTATTATTATTACATTATCATAACTTTAGTGATTCATTTGGTCTCAAAATAATGTTGACAATAATATTGTTTTTTTGTCAGCAATTCAGTAACGATTTCAAAATTCAAATTGTGACACGATGCACATCAATAACGCACTATATTATTAACATTTACACAACAAACACATTTACTGCAGTTCTATTCCTGCGGTCCAGCCACCACCGACAGAACTTTTCCCATTGTCCTAATTGCCGGCACGCCGATACCACAGATCAGCCGGCGCACCAGTTAGACCAGCTACAAAGTTGTTGAAAGGAGAGAGAAAAACAAGTGACTGCCTGACGGAAGCACGGAGAAGAGCACAGCGGAGGAAGAATAAGGGGACGTGAACAATGGGGGCATTTATTAGGGCTCAGCGTGAGCGAGCAGAGGCAGATGGAGCTTCTCCCCGCAGCGAACAAGCCGACATAATGAGGAGACCGCCGTCGTACAAATTGCAGGACTTTTGCACAAATGTCGTTTTGGGAGAATAAAGTTGGCAAAAAGTCCGAGAGCACCGAAACGACGTTCACTTCGAATACATTATTATTCAAAATCCCACAATAGAGTCATTGATCATTATTTGCTATTATTATTCTTATGTTGGGGGAGAACGGTTGTTTGTCTATATGGGCCTGCATGAAAGGCTGCAGCATACCCCCCTGCAAAATGAATGAATGAAAGAGTATTATAATTAATAATATCCTGCATTTATGAATACATTTTGTTTGCTTATTACTCATCTTTCCTTCTATCTGTCACGATTTATTTCCCTTCATGGCTGCATCATTCCCATCCTTTCCTCTCCCAATTACAAACGTGCACCGTTTGAAACACAGGAAGTGAACTAATTATCAACAACTGCTGCGCTCGGGATAAGCTGTAGGATTCCCTGAAAGATGTGAGTCATTGCACGAGCAAAAACAAAGAACGGACATAATTCACTGCTTGTGCCATGTCAGGAAATACATATGTGGGGCAAAAAATGCAATAACCATCAATAAACGCGGGTAAGACACAGAATTCATGATAAATATGAAATCAAATATTACAGACAAATGAATAGATACATATATACCCGAGTAAAAACACAAAATACCAATAAGCCAATGGGAGTTTGCCTTTTTGTTTTAAAAAGACAATAAACATGTAAAGAAAAAGAAAGTCATAAATTGTTAATATGCAAAGAAATAAGTACATTAGAATAACTGGAGACCATGCACATCTAAATAGTGGAATAGACATTCCGTTCAATACAGCGCTATTTTTTTATTTGGTCTTTGAAAAGCAGCGGGGGCTGTTGCAGGTCCTCCCCGGTCTCCCCGGACCGACCCCGCCGATGCTTGATTGCAAATGAACGGTGCCGGCGCACACCGGGTCCCGGCCGCCCCGCGGGACGCACGTGTCCTTGTTTCTTCATTGCCGTGTCAAAATAAATCCGATCTTTCTTCATTTTTTTAAATGTGCTGCACAACAACCGTGTGATATGAAAAGAGATGATATTGAATTGTAACGGGTAGTTAAATTAGTAACCTCTAATATATTGATAATATTGTTACAATTATTTGATCGTATTATTACATGCGGAGGCTCGCATGTCTGACTTGCAGTGTGGACTTTGGGGGTCTTCTGTGTATGATAGATTCTCTTCTCCTTCCGACATGACGGGACCCCGGTTCAGGGTGATGGCATTTGCCCAAAACAAGTCCAAGACCAACATGTACCATGAACACTGTAGTTTCATGAAATAAAACACAATTTTCTCATTGGGACTTTCCCCAAATTCAACTCCAAATTTGAGAGTACACATACCGGAGTACTCAAAATGAGTACTGGCCCGTGTCAGGCCACTTTATTTCATTTTTGTATGGGTTTCCTAAGACTTATATTGGCATGCTAATGATGAAATGACAAAATAAAATTATAAAATGTCAATAACAACACAACTGAACTCAAAGTGCCATTTTTAAAGTAAAATGTTGTATTTTTATAAGGGGGAAAAAAATCCAAACCTATGTATTCCCTTCTCAGAAAGAAAGTAATCGAGATCTATCAATCTCTTGGGACTGCAGCAAACCACAGCGAGAGTCATTCGCCGCAAAATGGCAAAAACGAGCACGGGACAGTGCTGAATGTTCCCTTAACCAAAATTACCCTAACGACGACTCAGCCAAAAGGTCACAAAAGACCCCACAGCAACATCCAAACACTGCTCGCATATCCTAAAATGAGTGTTGGACAATTAGATCATCCCTGGAAGAGTTTTAATGAGAAAATTCCAGAATTTTCCCAAGGGCGACTACCATGAAAAGCAAGTTCAAAGGGCGAGCGCTAACTTTGAGTGGCAGGTCGACCGACAACAGACTTATCAGCTCGTGATGACTGCTCAAAAGAAAAAAAAAGTGTCAGTATCTTGACAAGGCTGAAGATGACTGCAGAAAGCCAAGCCCAACTTGCAGCAGCAGCTTCTTGCACGTCATGTGACAAGCACCAACCCGGATGGGTCCCTTTTCAAAGGCAGGAAAGTGCGAGCTTTGGCACGCCGTTGTTGTTGTTTCTATTTCATGTGCGCTTTTCTGATGTGTCTTTGTCTTGCTTTCTGTGTCGCCAAATAAATCAAGGTACGGTTGCACAGAAAACCTGTTTATTTGTCTAGGTGAGTGTTTGGTGTTTCCGTTGCTTTCTTCTCGTACATTTGATCCTGTAATGCCATGTCTTTATTCCCATAATATATACCATATATATATATATCATAACTATAGATATAGTATATATACGCTATGCTATTTACATAGTATATTTATTGTGATTTTTTTTTCTATCCTAATTTTATCCATTTATTTCTTTTTTTAAGTCAGTGTTTTCAATGTTAATGTTTTTTTAGTTTGTGTAAATTTTAATTGAAGGCTAATAAACAAAAACAGCCACATAGCATAAATGACCCCTTAGAGGACCCAAAAACTTGACTAAAGTAACCCAAATATGAAAAAAAAAAAATTTTTTGAAGGAATGAAATTGGAATGATTATATTTCAAAGAGTCATTTTGGAAATCAAGGAGAGCCAACAATACTATTTTTTCCAGTGTTTCAAGTATTGCATGTATTAAATGTGCAATCAAACCAATGTGCTTGCAGGTCAAACTTTGCATTTGCATTTATACATTTTATTTCCCAGGATGCCAACAGCACAAACCCCTTGGAGTGCAACGAACCAAGCGCCGTTTGACAGCTAAACTCTTGGAAGTATCGTCCCCCACAAGCAGCTTCATTGACTCTTATCCAGGAGCAAAGACGCATTTTCACATTTACAGTAACCGGGACGGTCCGACATCATCCATGTCGAACTGGAACATGCACACAAAGCTCTTATTTATTGGGATTTTGTCTTTTTTCCATTTTTATCCAACTTTTCTTGGCTATAACTGATTGCGGCCCACTACTAAAGGAAATATTTTGAATTAGAATCAAAGAAGCACTCGTGCGCCGCTTCCTCCCCTTTCACTGTGTTTGAGACAAACAGCCCCAAATCCAATTGACTGACTTTGCCCTAAAGTAAATGACAATGTCAAAATATAATAGACCCTCAAGCGTCGGTTTTAGACAATACAATTTATTTCAGCCAATATTTGATCAAATGCGGCGGCAGTGTGCTCGCAGCTCCATAAGCCTTAACTGCATTACTTATTCAGGAAGTTTATGGCTGTGTTAATAATTGATCACCTAATTAGGGTGGGAGTTGGGAAGATATGGGACCATTGCCTCTTTACCAGTGGGCTTTTGGTAAGTGCATGGGTTTTTGCTGTGCACGACAGCGCGGCGCCGATAAAAGTAACTTCTGACCAGTGCCTATAATTCATTTTCAGATGAATTGACAGAAGTATCACACACTTAAAGGCTAGAAGAAGCATGAGAGGATGGTGGTGGTGATAAGTGGACTCAACCCGCGTCTTTCTCGTGTCTGGATTAAGCCCGAAATGATACCTTCTACTTTTTATATATGTTGGAAAAACACTTTCCGGAGTCAAATGACTTTTGCGAACCCTAAAACCGGATTCTTCAACTCTTCAACTTTTCTTTCCCCCAGAGCGCTAATGTAAAAATTAACGCTGATGGATTCTCTTAGAGAGGCCTTTTAAGAAAGCTATTTTGTGCCAACTGATCACTACGTTGGAAAACAAACGCCCGGGCAGGAGATTGAGATGGTACGTTGTCCACACCCGACGAACCGGCCGGCTGACCTCTACATAACCAAAATCAGCAAATTTGTATCTAAGTTTTTCAGTTTTTGTTATTATAAAAAGTGCAAAGGGAAGTTTCCTTTAACGTCACCACGGCCCACACCGTAGTTTGAGGAAGTAGCGGTGACTGTGGAGCCGCAGACGGTACAAGTAATGCGCAGAAATGGATGACTAGAGAGCCACCATTCTGCCAACCAATACGAGCTGGGGGTTGGCTTTTTAAAGTGCACCATACAAGTATACACACTAGCACTTAATAAGTTCGTTGGATTTTTCCTCAGGGTAATTATATGCTTAAAAAAAGTCAATTACAACAATAATTGCTCAAAAAGAAAATATATTTCATTCTTCATACTCTATTATATAATGTCCATTATATCACACACCAGTCTCAAAGAAGGTCAAAACGGGTGCCAAAGATAAAGTTAATATACAGTAGTTACAAAAAATCGTTTTTGTAAAAAAAAAACTTGCAGTGTTAGTTTGCCCAGTTCATAGAAATCCCAAAAAATTAGAAATCACAAGAGGTCCATCCATCCATCCTTTTTCTATGCTACTTATCCTCATTAGGGTCACGGAGCCTATCCCAGCTGACTTTGGGCAAGAGGCATGGTACACCCTAGACTGATGGGGGTCAATCGTAGGGCAGACAAACAATCATTTACACTCACATTCATACCTATGGACAATTTAGAGTTGCCAATTAACCGTGCAAGTCTTTGGGAGGTGGGGGGAAACCGGAGTACCCGGAGAAAACCCACGCATGCACGGGGAAAACATGCAAACGCCACACAAAGTTGCCCAACGTAGATTCGAACCCCGATCTTCCAGATCTCCTTACTGTGTGGCCAACATGCTAATTGCTAGAGGTCATTACCCAATACAGTATAACAGTCTGACTCACGGTGTCATCTTACAAACACTGCTAAAATCATCACACAGCAACTTGCAAGTACCAATACGAGTGTCGAATGTTTAAAAAAGCAACTCGGCTCTCTTTGGTGCTCATTGCAGCTGAATGAGCAGCTTTGCTGGGAGGTAATGCATGATGGGAAGCAGTTAAAATAGTACTTGTATTTCTTACCTGAGTGTTTATTTCCTGTTTGATGGTTTTAGCGTTGTTTGTAAGATGACACGGTGAGTCAGACTGTTATATTGAGTAATAACCTGCGGTTTCCAAGGGGTTGATAATCCTGTTGTGAGTTTTTCTCATAGCTCGTTAATTCCTCCTGTCAAATAAAGAGCTGCCTGGTCCTCACTGACTCGTGCCCGCCACAATTTACCGTTTTATGACGTAAAATGCTTTTCTCTCTAAATTCAGTAGGTGCGGGTTACACCCTGAAAATGACGATAAGTAATATCTACGCCTAACAAAGAGTTGACCAATGCTAATAAAAACTTAGATGAAAAAGGTCAAAGTCGTTTGCTGACTTCCTGTTTATAATGACACAACGAACCAATCGTACACCTTCTACGTTGGCTTGATTTAGACTGCTTGGGGCCAATGGCTGGTGAAAGAACACAAAAGCAACCGAGCCGTGATTATGCTCACCGGAAAAAAGTAGGAGTAAAGTGCAAAACTTAATATCGTAATTATGACGGAAAGTCTACTTAAACTGACATATTTCATCATATGAACGCGGCAAAGTATCAGCTAACTTGTGTCAACTCAATCAATCAGTGCAAGCTGAATAGGTCAATTATCCAATATATGTGACAAATTGTTGGTAAGCGTGACTCGGTGGCACCAGTGACAAATGGGAATTTAGCGATGTTTGTGGCGCCCGATCCATCAATACTCATTGCGTATGTTAATAGATGCATGAACAGACGACATGCATAAAGCTAGACCACGTGGACGTACATAACAAAGTCGGTCGACGCTAATGAAGAATCATGGAAGCCTAATGACTTCATTGGGATACGCTGCAGAGAGTGGCAGTTATTGAAAGACGTTCATCCAGTTGGGATTTGCGACATATTTAAGGTGGTATGAAAATTCACCTTTGATGGAAAGACTCACTGTATAAAAGTACAGGCGGTTGTACTTTGGGAATTGATGGGGTGTAGCAACTGTATCTAAATTTTACATGGTTTTTGACATTTTAATCGAAGAAATATTAAATCTCTACACATATACGGTAATTACGAGATAATATGTTTATATGAAAATAATTACAACAACAATACAAAGCTGGCCTTGTATGAAGTCAACACTGTTAATAACTTAAGGACTTTCTTATCCTTAGAGACTTCGTCCAATCATTCGTCCAGTGGGACAATGTAACTTTGAACTATCTACTCATGAATTTAAAAAAACAGTCGTTATTGCATTCCATTTTCCTCCGCTTATCCGGGTCCGGGTCACGGGGGCAGCAGGTTCAGTAGGGAAGTCCAGACTTCCCGGTCTCCAGCGACCTCTTCCAGCTCCACCGGGAGGACACCAAGGCGTTCCCAGGCCAGCTGTGAGACATAGTCCCTCCAACGTGTCCTAGGTCTTCCCCTGGGCCGGAACACCTCACTAGGGAGGCGCCCGGGAGGCATCCGGATCAGATGCCCGAGCCACCTCAACTGGTTTCTCTCGATGTGAAGGAGCAGCGACTCTACTCTGAGCTCCTCCCGGATGGTCGAGCTCCTCACCCTCATTATTATTATTACATTACATTAATAAGCATTCCTAAGTTGTTGTCAGAGTAGTCGATAGGGTTCACTGGGTACCCTCTGCACCGCAGCCAACACCTCATGTCTGTCCAGAATGAAGGCAGTGACATTCAAAAAATAGATGCTCCCCATTTTTGATATTTCCATTAACGAAGGTACAATTGTCAACCATGACTTTCCGATTTTTGCTTCAGAAATGGAATATTCTGCTATATTCCAATTATAAACTTAAATTGTACTGTATTCACCTTAGAAAGAATTGGATATGTTTTGTTGGTATTTTCCTTATTCTTGCTACAGTAAACTCTACTTTCTTTGCCTCTCACCCCAAGTCAGCTGGGATAGGCTCCAGCTTACCCGTGACCCTAATGAGGCCAAGCGACATAGAAAAGATTTTTTCCATAAAAGCAACATTCATTTTAATGATTGATTATTCATCTCAACAGCAGAAGCATGCATATGCCACTTTCCACATCAAACAAATTATTTAATTCATTTATCAATATTATTACATTTTTGCGGAATCACTTTTTTCACTCCTGAGTTTAGTTATGTACCATTAATAGGAGTATTTTTATTGTAATTAATTGTGTTTATTATTATTTAATGTCAGATTAATTGGACACTACAGTATAAATTGTCTGTAGGCGTGAATGTGAGTACAAATGGTTGAAACATTCAAAAATTGGATCTTTAGGAGGTTGTAAGTAGAGCTTCAAAATGCAAAAACAAGAAATGGAACTGGGTTTATGAGGAAGCAATTTATTGCAAATAACCTTTAGCGTGAAATAGGCTGTTTATGAACTGGTCAAAAGTTTCAGATAACAGCCTTTAAAAAACAAAATTTTGGCAAAAATGTGGATTCAATGTCATTTTCTGTCAGGATTTGGAAGACTCTCTGACCGTACTTGGCCTAAATCGACGTTGTTACCGGTGACGAGTGCAGACCCATCAAACTGCGTCTCCTTCATCATCCAAAAATTGCCCTTTTGTCATTTGTACGAGAGCACCAAACATGGGACATTGAAAGGTGGAAGAAAGTTTTATTCTCTGATGAGAAAAACATTTGTTGTTGAAGGTGCCGATGACTTCCAACGTCACTTTCTTGACAGAGGGGGCGCCATCATACTCTGGGGTGCTATTTCTTTCATTCTAACAGTGGAGCTTCAGCTTGTGCGGGGGCGTCAAACGGCAGCTGGTTATTTGGAAATGTTGCAGAGGACACTGCACTAATTGGCCTGTAGTTATGCATATCACTTACAGTATGTCACCTGACTTAAGAACCTGGGTCACTATAGCCTTCTTCCAGGCCTTTGGGTCAATCATGTGCTTAATTTATGAATTGACTAATTCAGTAGTAGGACGCAGCTTTGTCCCTTTAGAACTTTTAAGAAATTCAACATGAAGGTTGTACTTGTCCCTAACTCTGGAGCTCTCCATAGCTATACTTACGTTGACAGCAGTTTTATGGTGAATGTTTGTAAAAAAAACCAAACCCCAAAATTCACTGACTTATAAGAGAATCCAAGGGACTTAAAACATTTGCATATTTCTTCCGCAGAGCGTAAAAGGGAGAAGTTCAGCCCTTCGTGGCCATTGACAAGGACGGACACACTTCATGAATTCTTAGAAGAAACAATCCTGAACATGTGTCAGTGTCCTTTTCCCAGTTGAAATGCGACTTCCACTTTCTGTCAGTCTGAGTCCATTATTGCTCCTCCCACATTTACCAATCGAATAAAAACGTGCGCTTACTTCCTGTCATGCATTTCCTTCTTTTGGTTCGCTGATGTAGGAAATGGATTATTATCTATCCGACAAATGCTGACTTCACCGTGAAAGTGAACTCCGTTGCAATTACTTGTACTGCAAGTGATGAAAGATTCCTGCAAAGGTTGTGGGCTTTTTTTAGTCATAATTTGTCAGTAGAGATGGTATGAGCTTAGAAACCAATTCTGTTCAAAACATTTATGGATAGGGTGGCTCAGCCAAGGCGATGAGGGGATCTGGTCTGGTGGCTGCAGGATTGGGTCTCGGCTTTTTTGCAGATGATGTGGAGCTGCTGGCTTCCTTTCAGGGCATAATCTTCAGCTCTTACTGGATTGGTTCACGGCGGAGTGTGATGTGTCCATGTTTCTTGCGTGATAAAGTGTGGAGCGCGAGGGTCGGGGTAGAGGTCGGGGGTGAGATACTAACCTGAGTGGAAGAGGTTAACTACCGCAAGGGAAGGCAGGACCTGCAGTGATGCAGACTCTGTATTTGCTGTGGCCTAGAGTGACCTGAGCCGAAAGGCGAAACTCTCAATTTTATTGGTCGAGCTGCGGTTTTACCCTCGTCTGGGGTCATGAGTTTGGGTAGCGACTGAAAGTACAAGATCGAGGATGGTAAAAACTTGGAGTAGCGCCGTTGTTCCTCCGCATTGAGAGGAGCCTTGTGGTTGGGGCATCTGGAATGCCGGGGCACGTATGACCAGTAGGAGGCCCCGGGGAAGACCTGTTGGAAAGACTATGTCTCTCAACTGGCTTGAAAACGCTTCAGTATCCACCGGAAGGAGCTGGTCGAAGCAGATGGGAAGAGGAAAGCTTGGCTGCAAGGAAGCGGAAGAATGTGGCTGGGCGGATGGAGTTCAGAAACCACTTGTAGTGTTTCCCGTAGGTTTACAGTTTCGAGGCGGCAAGACTACACACTAACTAACACACACGTGTTGTACTTTCCCAAATCCATTAGTGTCTTTGTGCACTTACAAGAACTGCAGGATGAGGTTTTATACACTTCTTGGTGGCAAACGGTTCGATTCCAATCTAGACTCCAGAAGTCAAGATGCGATTAAAAAATGATTTATTTGAAAAACAGAACGATTCCATGCGGTGTACAAGCCATACGATTCGCTGCGATTCAAATCTACGTTAATGTTTTTTGGGCGTAGATATTAATCTGACATTATAAATAAAAATGCTAATTATAGGAAAGTGGGATTTTTTAGTACTTTCATATCCCAATGGCAAAAACAAAGTCAACAGAATAATTTACAATAAGTACAGTAAGTATTTATTGTTTAGACACAGACCAAATAAATACTTGCTGCGTGAACATGTTTTTCTTTGAAGCGATCAATATTTGACTTTCTATATTTTATATTTATATTTGTATACCTCTTAAATTTGGATCTGGAACATTTATGTACCAACATGTCCAATGCATAGTGTTTTCAGCACCCCAAAGTAATCAACTTACAAAGCAGAAAAGTTACCAGGCTCACCTTTGTTTGGATTGGCTGGGGGGGAATTTTGCACCCTTCTGAAATTATTCCAAAGACGTCCCAAACGTGGTGCGCGCTGAAGCAGAAGGGTCAACATACTCTCTTCTTGAAATGAATCCAAAATATCCCACAGTTCGGCTGTCAGACCCGTTAAAACCGCCTTAGTTAGTTAGTTAGCCAAACAAGCCAGCTAGGGTCAGTCGCGACTAACTGAGCTATGGAACATGTCCAACAAACCTTTCACCGGCAGACCAGTCTTTCGCTTTGTTCACGAGACACCGATTGCTTGTCTCGCGATGCCCGTTGCAGGTCTCCACAATTATTCTATGAATTAATCGATTAATCTGAAGATTCATGGCTGACGGATGCGTGAGTCTTCTACTGGTGCATCTGATTCGTTAGCTCCTCAAACCGGATAGCCGGTCGAATCGTTAACATCCCTAACAGCAACCACTGGAATTAGTCCTTCCCCTGACGGCACACCGCCTTTTGTCCTTTGCTGTTATCATACTGTATATACGGGGGACTGAAACGGGGTCTTTTAGGGGTTTTTTAGACACACACACTACGTTACCTTCACTGTTCCGGTTCCCAGGCGGGTCACACGCACGGATCGCATTCACACCTGTCACATTTGGTTGGGTAAAAACTAACCGTGGTGTGACTTTCCTGCTAGGGCAGGTCATATCAAGTGTGAACGCCAATAAGAATTTGCATTTTAATTTGCATCATAAATCATAGAAACTGTTCAATCATCTTTGCTTGCGTCTTTTTTAGTGTATAGACTTCGGACATTGTACTTTTGCATTATTTTCGAAAAATTATTAACGATACTTGCTTATTTCATTAGCTAATTGGTTGACGCTCCAAAACGGCAATGCCTGACTTCCCCAAAACATTAGATACCCCATGTGTGCTCACATTAGGATTGTGGGCAAAATTCCAGAAGGACTGCACATCTCCCTTAAACCAAACTTTTTAGCCGCTTGTTCTTCGCTGGCGCTCGCCGGCTTCTTCTTCTTCGTTGGTGTCTTCCGGTTGGCGAAATGGTCATGGAAACTAGGAATCAAAATAAAAACTTTTGAACGATCCCGGCAAAAATTGGAACGTTAGTCCCGGTTTCCATCTATCGATCAAGGCAGACAGCCACCACCATGGTTCTCCGTCGGGAATGAGTTTCCTCCGTAGGTTGGCTGGACTCACCCTATGGGACAGGGTGAGGAGCTCAGCAAAGACTCAGTAGCACCGCTGCTCCTTCACATCGAGAGGAGCCAGTAGAGGTGGCTCGGGCATCTAGTCCGGATGCCTCCCGGGCGCCTCCCCGGTGAGGTGTTCCGGGCATGCCCGGCCGGGAGAAGGCCCCCGGGAAGACCTAGGCCACGCTGGAGGGACTATGTCTCACAGCTGGCCTGGGAACGCCTTGGTGTCAGGACTTCCCTACTAAAACTGCTGCCCCCACGACCCGGACCTGGATAAGCGGAGGAAAATGGAATGGAATGGTTGTTTTCTAAAAAGTGCTCTCATTACACAAAGATGTAGTTCAGGTTACTTTAAGGTACACCAAAGCTCTCGCTGCCAGTAAGACTTAATTATGCAATCATTTCAACTGCCCTGTAATATTAATGCTATGTTTTTCCTACGCATACACAACCACAGACAGTATCCATGCAGACATGAACCCGCTGATGAGGAGCTCAATTTAGAATGAAGCCAGATAATTTGCTTCAAATGATTACCAAACAACAACGTTTGGAAAACAATTAATAATGGATGCAGCAACTGACTTCAGAATGCAACTGTCCTTCCCATCAGAGTTTGCACAAACTCTTTGTTTCATTTCCTAATTGCCTGATATGCAAAATGAAGGCTCAACCTTTTTACAATTAAAGTTTCACATAGGGCCGCACGGTGGTCGAGTGGGTAGCGCGTTGGCCTCACAGTCAGGAGGTTCTGGGTTTGAATCTCCGTTGGGCATCTCTGTGTGGAGTTTGCATGTTCTCCCCGTGCGTGTGTGGGTTTCCTCCGGGTACTCCGCTTTCCTCCCACATTCCAAAAACATGCATGTTAGCTTCATTGGCCGCTCTAAATTGTCCATTAGAGTGTGAATGTTTGTTTGTCTGCCCTGCGATTGACTGGCGACCCGTCCAGGGTGTACCCCACCTCCTGCCCAAAGTCTGCTGGGATAGGCTCCAGCATCCCCGTGACCCTAATGAGGATAAGCGGTAAAGAAAATGAATGGATGAATGAAGTTTCGAAATAGCTTTCCTAAAACCTGGAAATCTAACATGACGATTAACATAAAATTATAAAATGTTCTTAATTATTTAGGACCGCTGGGGGAGCCATTGGTACACCTTTGGGGTGAATTTCGGGTTGGACAGACCACTTTTCCCAGCAAATTTCCCAAAACTCTTAGCCTTTGTCTACAATGGAATACTTTGGCAGTGCTTTGCCATATTTGTGGGGCAGGTTTCATATACTGGCCCAGAGAAATGCAACCCACCCAACACTAGTCATTTGGACGTTGTTTGTCGGGCTATACCCGTCGATCCATCATTGCTGGGATTTAGCCCAGAAACGGACATTCAAATTTGGGCTGAGTTTATTCCGACGGATTGGGAATGAGGTGGTGTAAAGAGTCATTTCCTCACAGTTCCTGCTCCATGTGACCCATATCCTGAATTCTGTGCCTTTCCCTCACATCAGGGGTCGGCAGCCCTCGGTTCTTCCTTTTTTCAACCTCCCTTCCCCGAGCTTTGGGATTTTTTTTAACACCCAAACGGAAGAAATGTGCATTTTAGAAAAGTTTGAAATGTCTGACTCCGCCAGTGCGTGAACGCTTCGAGACCGCGTTCTGACTGCTGATTGGATGAGCAAGGGAAGGGGGAGGGGTGCTTGTATGTGTGAAAAAGACATCTTTTTGATTGTGCGACCCCCGCTGAAACCTACCCATAACCATGAACACATCCCTAAAAAGAAACATCTCAGGGGAAAATAGAGTTTAATTCAGGATTTCTGGATGGACATTTACTGCCAATAATGTGAAATCCATTTTTGGTATGTGGCAAAAAACTGGCAAACACCAGGAAATGTAACACTGGAAAACATTTTCATAACAAGCACTCAGCTTTTTCAGAAAAGTACGGAAAAACCGCAGATGGGCATAAAAGGACAATTTTGGAACTATTATGGAAGTTTGCACATAGCAAACATGATTTCAGTAAGTGGATAAACACACAAACGTAACTACATCTGCCGGTGTGCCACACTTGCCGTTCACAGATGGAGAACTCATTAAAGAATCGTTCATAAAGAGATCACAGCGTCTATTCTCCAAATTAAAAACACAAACAGGAAGGTATTCCAAAAATAAAAATAAAAACCTGCACCGTTCTCTGCAAAGACAATCAAGGACAGGAGCACTAGAATGGTGTTGCTACCACAAGCTTCTCCGAATAATAAGGAAAAAAGATCACGTTTAGGGTCTTCATTGTGCTCTTCAGATGCAGGGAAGTGGGCTAAAAATGCAATGTAACTACGGTGGTTGTGTGGTTAGTACGTTGGCCACACAGCCAGGAGATCTGGAAGACCTGAGTTCGAGTCTCATGAAACCATTAATTACCAAAACACGTTATTCGGCTGCAACCTCAATTTGAAAAAATGTAACAGAAATATATCCAACTGAATACCACCCTTTAAAGGCGAAGGTCTTCCGTCAAGATGTATGGTGATGCCAACTTGGCGCTTTGTCGCTGAATCCGCCGACAATCCAAACCCTCTTTGGGACTTGTTTTGTCAAAAGCGACTAGCGACAAATCTAGCAGCTTTTTCTGGTGTAGTTGGAGAGTTTTCTGGTATTTGGGGACTTTAAAGTCAAAGCATGTATTGTTCTAAGGTTTCCGCCGGTTTGCCTTGCTCCAAGGCAGTCACAAGGGGCCAGGGATCAGTCAGCTCCCACGGCACACTGAGAGCACCAAGGAAGCTCATCAAATTGTACCCGTAAGATAAGATACGAAAAGGTAAGGTAAAATATGCCTTTATTAGTCCCACCAGGGGAAATTCCACGTTTATACCAGCAAAAGTACAGGAGCATACAAGAGCAGAGTACAAAGTACACAAGAGGAGAGTAGGTGTAAAAACAAGGTAGTATTAATGACGTACAGGTATGCATTCCCACACAGCATTGGGGACCAAATATGAGGTGAAAGAAAAAGGGGGAAAATCAGCATAGTACTCTACCAAAGTGCAAAGTTACAAGATACCACCACTCACATTATACATGCAAAAACTGCGGGATTTCTAAGTGTATGTAGTTTTTTGGCCCATATTGACAACATATTTTTGTAATTGACATCCCTTTACATAAAATTAGATGCCGTTTACCCATGGAAAGATATTTACATCCCTACCTATCATAGATCAAAACGTACTTCTAGCTGCGATTAAGTGTGATTAATTGTGAATTAACTATGGAGAAAATGCGATTTAAAGTATTTGACACGATTGACGGCCCATTGATGCCTTGGAATGGCATTCATAGCAGCGATGGCGTATTCCACTTTCTGACTGGCCTGATGTCACGCGACAAGAAACATCCAAAGGAGGTCAGAAAAGCAAAAGAGCTAAACCGGAGCAAAAACGTCTATGTGCTACTTATTTCACTACCGGTTCTACCCCGGGTATCGATACAAACAATGTCTGGAGCCCACTCCACAGTTTTAGCTGCACTATGGTAGGCTCCAGCCTAATGTACACCAATACACAAAACCCCCACACGCAGAGCATTGGTGATCAATAAATCAAGTTGACAGTCCTGAGACAGATGTGGCAAGACCTCGCAGCCAATCACCAAACTGCAAATATCACTCTCTCTCTCTCTCTCACACACACACACACACACACAGAACTGCACCACAGGAGGGCACCAGAAAGTCCATAGAGGGGAAAAAAACAATACACACACAACGGTCATGTTCTGTGTGAATAGTTAACAGGAGCTTTGCGATGATGAAACAATAAACAAAATATGAGCCACGGTGATTTACGAGCATTAATCTCCCACTCGGCCGAGGGAGCTTCTGAGAAGAGCAATCTTTTTCCTTTTTTCCAAGAGCAGGGGAGACGACGGCATCATGAAAAGTGCAAAACATACAGTATAGGCGGCCACTTGTCTGTGCCATCGTTGTTGTGTGAGATTCATATACCTTACAGCCCTGTTATGTATTATTATTATTATGGGGAATGCAAGGTGAGGCACTCGCCAGCCTCCTACTGCAGGGATGCCCGCAATCGGCACCTGCTGGGGGTGCACCCTGATCTCGCTTTTAAGCTCGAGGTTGGGTTCGTTTTGGGTAGACAGAGGGATTTTTTTTTTACTGCAAACTGCTAGCAGGCAATTACCCACTGAATAGAATTCTCCAAATATTAAAAACATATGTATGGAATAATAAATAGCTGTTTAAACTCAACTTTATCCAGTGAGGGCCGCATACATAAACGTATAGGATGAAGGGGCCGCCATGTTGCATTTTGTGTCTTGCTGAAACTGAAGCAATGTGGGTCATTTAGGAAGCAAAGCAAATTAGTATCATATCTCATTATGAATTTTTTTTGTTGTTTACAATATACCAGGGGACAATAAAAATGCCGGCAGCCATTACACAGCCGCAGAAAGACACGGTGGCTGCTTCTGCAAACTTTATAACGGCAACACGCTGAGATTAAAGGCGGGCTGCGCGACCCAGTTTTTTAGGGGATGGTGCAAATGAGAAATGTGCAAATTGGGCGTTTTTGGGCTCAGAAAATGCTGCAAAAATGAGAAAATCAGTTTACACAGATCACAAACACTGACATTGAGTTCATGTTGTCGTTATACTATTTTGGCCGCCTGACCCAGCCGCACAAATCCAAAAATGTTTTTTATTTTTTTTTTTTTTTTAATTTTTAATTTTAAATTAATTTTTTTTTTTTTTTTTTTTTTTTTACTTTACAAATTATGAGGGGAAATTTTTTTTAGCAAAAATCAATATCATTTTTTAATAAAGGAATGAAGATGATTTTTCAATGTAACACGCATCAAAAATAAAATGTATTATTATTATTTCTTAATATAAAAAAAAGCTAGTGCTAAATTATTCAACCTGAGGTCAACATTTAAATCTGATTTATTTGCACTGAACGAGTACGGATGGAAAAAGTGACCCCGCTGTGAACACCAAGTTTGTTGTTTTTTAAATCCCAGTCCTAAATATAAAACTACTCTTTGGCGTTTATGTAGTTGTAAATCTGGCAACCGCGTCGCGGCCGACGAGCCTACGAGAGGAGAGAATGTCAGCGTGGGATGGGGGGGCGTGTTACAAAATAACTAGGTCACCATTTTGCCCTTTATTGTTACCGAGCAGCTTTAAACCCCCTGCTACCGCACAGAGACGGCCCACTTCTATTGGCTAAGAGCCGAGGACGACCTGCAGGTGCTGAAGATGCTGGTATTGGAGGATTCGCGAGCGCACGACGTGATTGGAGGGCAAACAGGAAGAGGCTGGGGGCGGGGGAGAAAAAGAGGGGCAACGCTTACCCCCTACCGAGTTACTACGGCACCCCGGAGAGAGCCGTGGGCCGCAGAAGAGGCTTGGAGTTTGCGCGCGTGGAAGCAGCTGGAATGTTGCTTTGAATGAGCTGACAGGTTTTTGGTGGCGAGGAAAACAGCGCCTGTCTTTGCTCGTGCAGGGACGCCTTTGCACAGAAGTCAGCTGACACTAATAAACAGGAATATGAGAAAATCCCATCCTCCCCACCGTGTCTTGTTATTCGCACACATCCCTGCTGTTGATCAGCGGAGCCGTGGGAGTTCTTAGACGCTTTTGCCGCCATTTCTAAACTCCATATACTGACATAAGATCAGCACAGGCCCGTTCACCCCACACGACCTGGGAGAGCATACATGGGTAGCAATGGGACTGACCAGACGGATCACTCTTATTAGTAGATTTATTGCTACTTGGCAAACAAGTTACCAGCAGGTGCGGTAGATTCTCGGAAAACAAGCAAGACCCAGCGTGCATGACATGCGCGCTCGTAAGGCTCCGCAATTGGGGAGAAAATAGCAGTGTCTGCTGTTGACTTCGCAAACTCAAAACCATTTTTGTTTCCAGGATTTGGCAATCCTGGGAAGGACTAAACCAGTATTTGGTTTTTTATAAGAGCTTCACATCTGGGTGGCTTGGACTCTACCAACTTGTGGCACCTTTCAGATGTTATTCCCCTCCGACATTCTTTAACAACATCCCACAATTCAAAGCAAAATTCATTTCTTACTTTTGGTGTAGAAACAGTATTTTTGCCCCACAAGTTCTCCATGGGATGAAGATCCGGGGATGGGGCTGGCCCCTCCATAACATAACAGCATAAGAAGATGTTGCTGGTTTACTAGTGTGTTTGGGGTCATTGTCTTGTTGATTTCAAGGGCATGTCCTCTTCAGCATAAGGCAACTTGACCTCTCCAAGTATTCTGACAAATGCAAACTGATCCATGATCCCTGCTATGGGATAAATAGTAGGAGAAACCTCCCATATCATGATGCTCCACTGTCTTCTCTCTGTACTGTGGCTTCAATTCAGAGTTTGGGGGTCGTCTCACAAACTGTCTGCAGCCCTTGGACCCAAAAAGAACAATTTTACTGTGAACAATGTCTTGACCGACCCATTTTCCTCAGGCTTTCAAGGAAAAATGCGTCTTCAAGGTTTGATCCGTAAATATGGGTCACCGATCACCGATCACCAGACTGCCATTTTTTTAACACACCCCTTTCAACTAATTGCCCGATTGCAAAGCCCTAAGAGCTCGCATGTCATGAATGGGTCTTGCTTGTTTTCTGAGAATCTACTGCACCTACTGGTAACTTGGTAACTACTGGTAACTTGCAAACGATGTCAATCGTTTTTAATGACTACATTTACTGCACATGCAGTCGGTGTTTGGGTTACAGTCAGTATTCCGGTTTCTGAAAAATCTGGGATTGTGCACAAACGGGTTATTCCCGCATGCATGGTAATTGCAATCAATCAGGATATCCCGTCAAACAGCATACTCGGGTTAGAGTGACCCGGGGGTAATGTTTGGGTCTTTAAAAACAGAATATGACTCTATTCAGGTTTTTCAAAAGAGTTATTGGTGTTTACGTGGACATGCACATAACACAGTTATTGCTAATATTCCGGCAGGCAATGTATTAACTAGGGATATCCGATATTCCGGTATTGTCCAACTCTCAATTTCCGATTCCGATATCAACCAACAGCACATATCTCCTGTCGTGGAATGAACACATATCTGTCGTAAAGTTAATGAAAACCGCATAAGTAATTCGCTTCTCTACGTGGCTGTAAACAACATTGTACAGCTCGAGTAAGCAAACATCCGACAAAATACTTGCGATAGGAAAAGCGTGGCTCGAGGAACTCCTCAAGTTTGGTGAATCTTGCAAGTGGTGTGATGAGGTCATCATACGGGAGCCCTTCGGCCAATACACAGCATTTATTTTGTTATCGATTTTCATTTGGGGCATAAATAAGGCCCAGATACAGATATTACCTTTTTAATGTCAATATCAGGCTGATAATATTGGCGGGCCGATATTTTGGAACATGTCTAGTCTAGATCATGGAAGGTATAAGTGATGTTTTACAAAAATATGACTAATTCCTGTCATATATGTGTATATATGACATACATGTACTTATACATGTACATACAAACATATTCCCTATTTAAAAGTACTTTCTTATGTATGTTTGAAACAGTGGCATTTATTCTGTGTTTTATTACACTCGGCTTCCTATTGCATTTTTTAGTCCAGAAGCCCATTCGAGATATTTTCCTAGCTTGTTTTATTCCGTTCCATTTTCCTCCGCTCATGGAAGTTCAGGTCGCGGGAGCAGCAGTCTCATTAGGGAAGCCTAGACTTGTTGGTACCCGACCACCTCTTCCAGCTCCACCAGGAGGACCCCTAGGCGTTCCCAGGCCAGCTGTGAGACATAATCCCTCCAGCGTGTCCTAGGTCTTCCTCCCTTCTCCCAGCTTACCCCGAACACCTCACAAGGGAGGCGTCCGAACTACGTTCCCAAGCCGCCTCAACTGGCTCCTCTGAAAGCAGTTTTGGATGGCTTTGCATGCTGAGTTTTACAGAGTTTGTTTCAACACCGAGTTCCACTGATATCCTGCAACCCGGACTTTCTTATACGGGCAATGGTGAGCATCGGTGCCCAGGAAATGTGAGGGAAAGCGAATCTTCTTTAGCTTTCCTAAAGAGGCAAGCATCAGGCAGAAGTGTTTGGAGTTGCTGATTCCCAGCCAGCACGAGAAAAATGTGCTCATCTGTCACGCTCCTTCACACGGGACTATTTTGTGAACACGGGCCAATGCGAAGCTGGACTATCCGCCAAACTGCTGCTGAAGTCTGATGTCTTTCCAGAGTCAGAAGAGCAAAGCGTAAGTAACAATGATCACTGTCGGCTTTGTGTACGTAACAGGACATAAGCGGTTGTGTGTGTAGCATCATAGAGTGCGGAGGGAACCCGCATGCATGCAAATCACAAGCACCCATGTGAGCTATCACTGCCAGTAAAACATCACACCCCTCACAGCGCAGGTATGACTTGTGTCATTCTCGCCGCGTTCAAGGCTGTGCTCGTTTGCATCTGGCTGCCGGGGTCACCCCTAACCTAAATCTTCTACACGCGAGTTGCCTGCAAAAGATAGCGTGCGGATGCGCGTTGCTCTTGTTTGAGTGCAAACAGTCTTTAATTCAAGTCCGTTGCGGCACAGGAACACAAAACAATAGTGCCAAGTGAAAATGAAAGAATTTGTAGTTAGATAAGATTGATAAAGCCGCACAGTGGATGAGTGGTTAGCACATTGGCCACACAGTCAGGAGATCTGGAAGACCTGGGTCCAAATCTCCGATGGGCATCTCTGTGTGGAGTTTGCATGTTCTCCCCGTGCGTGTGTGGGTTTTCTCCGGGTACTCCGCTTTCCTCCCACATTCCAAAAACATGCATGTTAGCTTCATTGGCCGCTCTAAATTGTCCATTAGAGTGTGAATGTTTGTCTATATGTGCCCTGCGATTGGCTGGCGACCGGTACAGGGTGTACCCTGGCTCCCGCCCAAAGTCAGCTGGGATAGGCTCCAGCATCCCCGCCACCCTGATGATGACAAGCGGCATAGAAAATGAATGAATGAACTTGATAAAGCATGTATGCTTTTCTTGGGGGGGGGGGGTTAAGAGAACTCAACTCAGTTTGTAGGTGACACTTCAAACACTGTGTGTGTGTGCGTGTGTGTGTGCGTGTGTGTGTGTGTGTGTGTGTGTGTGTGTGCGTGTGTGTGCGTGTGTGTGTGTAAGTGCATATCTCTGTGAATATGCACACTAACTGGCATAGCTTTCATCTGATCACCTACAGTGAACACCAGGGGGGCTTAGAGCTACCAACTGCATATTTAAGTATCCAAGCTCAAAACACATATTGAACAGAACTACTGTACGTTGGACTTATTATCATAGCAGAATGCCCAAACGTGACACTGAAAATATAGTCCTCCCAATGGGTAGTCTGGCTAAATATAGTACGTAGTAGGTTTTGTGACCAGGTCAATGGAAGACCTGTAACCCTTGTTGTAGGTCAATCTTGCTACTGGATTTGAGTCTTGGTTTGGTTTCCCCGCTTTCACACCATACCTCTCGTTATTTTTCTTCATAAATGCTTCATCTATCTATTTTCTATGCCGCTTATCCTCATTAGGGTGGCGGGTATCAAGCAGCCCATCCCAGCCGATTTTGGGCGGGAGGCGGGGTACACCCCGGACTGGTCGCCAGCCAATCGCAGGGCAGACAAACAAACATTCACACTCTAATGGACAATTTAGAGCGGCCAATGAAGCTAACATGCATGTTTTTGGAATGTGGGAGGAAACCGGATACCCGGAGAAAACCCACACACGCACGGGGAGAACATGCAGACTCCACACAGAGATGCCCAACGGAGATTCCAACCCTGAACCTCCTGACTGTGAGGCCAACATGCTACCCACTCATCCATCGTGCGCCTTACTTTATAAATGTGTTTATTTATTTCCATGTGAATTCTACCCTGCGTTCCTAATCCTTTTTAACAAGACGTCGGGGCTCGGTACCGTCTCCGCATCAGTTCCCAACAACGGAATGAAAAACTTGGTGGGGGTTCATACTTCAAGATGGCTGATTTACTATTATTAGTTTAACAATATGATATCTTGTAGGCCGCACGGTGGCTGACTGGGTATCACGTTGGTCTCACAGCCAGGAGGTTCAGGGTTTGAATCTCTGTTGGCCATCTCTGTGTGGAGTTTGCATGTTTCCTCCGGTTTCCTCCCACATTCCAAAAATATGCATGTTAGGTTAACTCCAGGGTGTACCCCGCCTCCCGCCCAAAGTCAGCTGGGATAGGCTCCAGCATCCCCGCGACCCTAATGAGGACAAGCAGTATAGAAAATGAATGATATCTAGCATTCGGGCCACTAGGACACAAAACATTAATGACATTACATCACCGCATTACCTTCACGCTGCACGTACTCAGCCATGACATGCCCGACGCAATAGAGTGAAAAACAGTTCTCCTCCTCTTCCCAGTGGAAGTGGTAAATTTTTGACTTGGTCGTTTTTTCTTTTTTCCTCACTTTGTTTGAAACACTTTCTGAAGTTTAGAATAAATGAAGTGGGGGTTAACTAGTTAGCTCGCTAGTGTGCTATGCAGCCATGACTGGCTCTTGTGTCCCTGCAGTGATCCCATAGCCAGTGCATTAGCAATGCAATGTAAACAAAGAAAAACAGGAGTGTAAAGGAGATATTTCATGTCTATATGGTTCTAATAATGGTAGAAAATCGTGTTTAGAAGGCTGTGAAAATATTCCATTTGTTAACATTCACGGAAAATGTTCCTACCCCCGTCTGGTCTGCACCCACAATAAACAAGGCACGGCTGTATATCATTCCATCCTGTAAAAAGATGGATAAAAGAGGATAGACAGACTGAAACGAGCTCTGCACCAATTCCAGAGCCTTATGCCAGGGTATCTGATAACGGAGCTACAGGTGACAGTCTCTCTGCACCCAAGGGGGAGTAGATGTGGGTGTTAACGACAACAGGGATGCATGAGTTCCGATGTCTGGCAGCAATAACACCAACACCTGTCATCGTCATCGAGCTCACCAACAGAAGAAAGGGAGGCGGCATTGCTGAGGCAGGCAAGTAAGCTGAAAGGAACAAAGATCTACATCGATGAGCACCTGACAAAACGCATCGTTGACATCAGCAAGGAAGCACGAACCTCTCGGCTGAGAAGTCTACTGCAAAAAAGGAACATGCAACCTTTTTACCGTCGTGCCACAGCATCTCTATAGGACTTGACCAGGCCACTCCAAAGTCTTCATTTTGTTTTTCTACAACCAATCAGGGGTGGACTTGCTGGTGTGTTTCGGGTCATTGTCCTGCTGCAGAACCCGAGTTGGTTTCAGCTTGAGGTCACCAACAGATGGTCGGACGTTCTCCTTCAGGAATTTTTGCTAGACAGCAGAATTCATGCTTCCATTTATCCCAGCAAGTAATCTCGGTTCGTAACATCACACTACCACCACCATGTTTTACTGTTGGTGAAAACTTTTGTCACGTTAATCCACCCAAAGGTCTTGGGGATCATGAAGATGCTTGTTAGCAAAACTGAGATGAGCCTTAAGGTTAAGGTCCTGAAGCAGAAAAACAGCCCCAGACCATCACACTATCACCACCACATTTTACTATTAGTATGATGTTCTCCTGTTTTTTACTTTTACTCCAGATGTAATGGGACACTTTTGTTTTGTCAGACCACAGAGGTATTGAGGACCATCGAGATGTTTTCTGGCAAAACAAAGACAAGCCTTACTTTTCTTTTTGTTCAGCAGTGGTTTTGGTCTTGGAACTCTGCCTTGCAGGCCGGTGTTTTGCCCAGTGTCTTTCTTATGGTGGAGTCATGAACACTGACCTTAACAGAAGCAAGTGAGGCCTGCAGTTGTTTGGATGTTGTTGTGGGGTCTTCTGTGAGCTCTTCAATGAGTTTTCATTGCGCTCTCGGGTAATTTTGGTTGACCGTCCACTCTTGGGAAGGTTCACCACTGTTTCATGTTTGAGCCATTTGTGGAAAATGGCTCTCGCTGTGGTTTGCTGGAGTCCCAAAGCTTCAAAAATGCCTTTATAATCTTTCCCATACCAATCGATCTCAATTACTGTCAGTTAAGTTATAGTTTTTCACACATGGCCGTGTAGCTTTGGATTTTTTTCTCCGTGAATAATAAACAATTTCATTTAAAAACTGCATTTTGTGTCCAGCGTTGTCACCGACTGATATCTTTGTATCACAAAAAACCGAGTGACCTAACCATTTTAAAAAGTGGTGGAATAAGTACAAGGAAAATGGTGCAAAGAGCGACCACGAATGACGATGACGAGGATCTGGAACTAACCTCCAAGTAAACACAAACAGACCAATCAATGAGGCGCACCTGGGAAAGACTGGCGTGAAAGGGGAGGACTGATTAGGGGAGACGGGAGGAGCAGGCCATATGCAGACTTAAGGAGAAACTCATAACGGAAAAATGGGCACGAGGGAACAACAGCAAAAACACAAGAAAATATCTACAGACACAGAGCTTATTTTAGGCAAAACAAATGATTGTTTACATAATATCACACGTAATGTTGTCAATATACAGTATGCCTACTTCCGGCACCCTTCAGCACTGTGGCAGCAACAAAAGGCCAGCTCCTCTAATTCCTGCAGTTGCTGATTATTAAAGCGCTACCTGTGCGTGAGAGCGCTGTGTGCATGCAGCACCGTGATGCGGGGTATCGCGTGTATAAATCAAGTACTCTAATTGTTGGGAAGCTAAATACACCGCAGGAGTTCCTGCCTCAGGTTGCTGCTAATTGGCTACTTGGTGTACCGCGATGTAAGCCAAAGTAGGAGTCCGTCTGTACAAGAGCAACAACAGGCGCGCAAAGGCGCCGTCGCACTGTTGGTTTTGCGTCGCACATGTTTAACCTGTCTTTGTCTTCCCTTTTTTGTGTCATGTAAATATTACTCAATGACAACACAACTGAACACAATGCAGTTTTTATTATGGGAAATAAAAAAAAACAAATCTACATGGCCCCGTGTGAAAAACAGACTGCTCCCCGTGCTAAAACACAACATAACTGACATTAATCGAGATCAATCAGTCTGGAAAAAATTAAAAAGCCATTTCTAAAGCTTTGGGACTCTAGCGAACCACAGTGAGAGCCATTCTCCACAAAAGTGGAAAACATGGAGCAGTGGTGAACCTTCCCAGGAGTGTCTGGTCAACCAAAATTATCTCTGGAGGTCACAAAAGACCCCACAACAACATCAAAAAAAACTACAAGCCTCACTTGCCTCAGTTAAGGTCCGTGTTCATGACTCATGACATAAGAAAGACACTGGGCAAAAACCAAGACCAAAGCCACTGCTAAACAAAAAGAACATTAAGACTCATCTCAATTTTGCCAGCAAACATCTTGATGATCCCCAAGACCTTTGGGAAAATGGTCTGATGAGGAAGGTGTGTCCCATTAGTGCTGGCCTAAAAGTAACGCACCATTTCATAACATCATAGCAAGAGTAAAATATGGCGGTGGTAGTGTGATGGTCTGGGGCTGTTTTGCAGCTTCGGGACCAGGAAGTCTTGCTGTGATAGATGGAACTATGAGTTCTGCTGTCTACCAAAAAATCCTGAAGGAGAATGTCCGGCCATCTGTTGGTGACCTCAAGCTGAAACCAGCTTGGGTTCTGCAGCAGGACAATGATCCGAAACACACCAGCAAGTCCACCTCTGAATGGCTGAAGGCTTGTGAGTGTCCTAGCCAAAGTCCTGACCTAAATCCCATGGAGATGCTGTGGCATGACCTTAAAAAGGCTTCATGGTGGAAAAGCCTCCAATGTGACGGAATGGCAACAATTCTGCAAAGATGAGTTAAGCGTTTTGCAAAGAACGCTTGATTGCAGATGTTGCTGCTAAGGGTGACCCAACCACGTTCTCACACAGAGCCATGTAGCTTTGGATTTTCTTCACCCTTAATGATTAAAAGTTCCATTTCAGTTGTGTTGTGTGTGACATTGTGGAATACTACGTTCACAATTTCAGTCATATTCCTAAAGGCTTGCATTTGATTTTAGTTCATTTAGCCGTTTTTCTTCTTGAAAATGCTGAATTGGAGCAAAACATACATCCAATTTGCATGTGCTTGACTAACAATAATATTCTCCCAGAAAACAGACTTTTCCTGAGTTCATCCATTTTCTATGCCGCTTATCCTCATTAGGGTGGCGGGGATGCTGGAGCCTATCCCAGCTGGCTTCGGGCGGGAGGCGGGGTACACCCTGGACTGGTCGCCAGCCAATCACAGGGCACATATAGACAAACAAACATTCACACTCTAATGGACAATTTAGAGCGGCCAATGACGCTAACATGCATGTTTTTGGAATGTGGGAGGAAAGCGGAGTACCCGGAGAAAACCCACACACTCACGGGGAGAACATGCAAACTCCACACAGAGATGCCCAACGGGGATTCCGACCCTGAACCTCCTAACTGTGAGGCCAACATGCTACCCACTCATCCACCGTGCGGCTACACCGTGAGTTCATATTTTTTAAATATTAATGTTAATATGTGTCAAAAAGAAAACTAACATAACAGACATGCATTTATGGGTTTTCTCCTGACAGAAATGACAAAGATGTAAAGAAAATCCATGCAATGTGTCGTATTCCGGCATCCCAAAGTGGACGCGTGTGAGCGTTCCTGCGTTCAACATTCCACACTCACGCGTTGTCTCCGCTCTTCTCCTCCGCTGTGGAAATGATTTGGACTCTAATCTTTCTTCCTTTCTCTAAACCGTCTGTCGCTTTTGTGTCGCGAGTAGCATCAGACGCCAAATTGCACAAAAGCCTCTGCAGTACAAAAGCACCAGACAGCGGGGAGATGTCTCTGTCATCGTTTCAACACACAAAAGTTTGTCAGACCAGGACAAGATTGTTTTAACCCGGCTGAACTCCCCGCTTTTCCATCTAAAGATATCTGCAGATCAGGGTGACGTCGTTGCATCACGTTTGCAAAAAAAACAACACTATCAACACAAAAGATGGGATTCCATGTCCTAATTGCTTGCCTGTCACATTAAATGTCAAACAAATGTAAATATTGGCCAATGACAGATATGCCGTTTTTAAATGGAATTTTTTATTATTATGGGAGAAAAAATATGCAAAGCTACATGGTTCTGTGTGAAAAGGGATTTTAGCCTGAAGCTAAAAGGTGGTTGGGCCAGCCTTAGCAGCAACAACTGCAATCAAGCGTTTGCCATAACTTGCAATGAGTCTCTTCCAGCGCTTTGCAGAATTGTTGTCATTCAGTCACATTGGAGGCTTTTCTAGCATGAAGCCTTTTTATGGTTAGGATTCAGGTCAGGACTTTGACTGGGACACTCCAAAGTCTTCAGCCATTCAGAGGTGGACTTGCTGGTGTGTTTTGGATCATTGTCCTGCTGCAGAACCCAAGTTGGTTTCAGCTTGAGGTCAACGACGGATGAGCAGACATTTTCCCTCAGGATTCTTTGGTAGACACCAGAATTCATGCTTCCATTTATAACAGCAAGTGTTTCTGGTCCCGACCATCACACTACCACCACCATGTTTTACTGTTGCTATGATTTCTGAAACGCGGCGTTACTTCTATGCTGGATGTAATAGGACACAGACCTTCCAAACAGCGTCTGTCTCGTCCTTTTCCCAAAGGTCTCGGCATCACTAAGCTCTTTTCTGGCAAAATTGAGTCTCGTTCTTTTTTTTCGGCAGTGGTTCTGGTCTTGGTACTCTGCCATGCAGGCCAATTTTGCCCAGTGTCTTTCTTATGGTGGAGTCTTGAACACTGACCCTAACTAAGGCAGGTTAGGCCTGCAGTTCTTTCTTTGAGTGGGGTTTTTTTTGTGACCACTTTGATGAGTCGCACTCTCGAGGTAATTTTTGGAAAGTTTACCACTCTTCCGTGTATTTGCCATTTGTGGATAAGGGCTCTCACTGTGGTTTGCTGGAGTACCAAAGATTTAGAAATGGAATTATATCATTTCCCAGACTGACAGATGTCAATTAATCTCAGTTAATTGACATTTTAATCATTTTTAATCACTTTTTCCTCACAATGCCATCTAGGAATGGATTTCTCCCCTTACTTAATAATTAAACAAACTTTCAAACTGCATTTTGTGTTCAGTTGGCACATTTTTTTGTACAAAAATATTGTGAAGGACCAACTCAAAAAACGGAATAGATTTTTTTTACCGAAGAAGGAACTCAGAATGTACATGAATAAAAGATTTTGCATTTACAAGTTGAACTGTGAACTATGTGAACATTTCTTAGAGGAGTCTCCTTGAGTGAGCCGTGTATTGACCTCCCCCACATGTTTACAATCAAACAGAACCACAGCAAAAATATGCCAAACGCGGCAAACATGAAATATCCAACAAAATATCAGACCTTTTCTCGGCTCCTCTGCGTCACCCAGACTCACAAAGGTTCCCGACACCTTCTGCTGTGTTTGCTTCGTCTTTCCTTCCTGGACAGCATCATAACGGGAGATGCTGCAGGAAAATGGCATAACCTCGCAGGAAAAACACAAGAACGAGTACAAACACCTTCATTATGTTTCATTTAAAACTGTCAGTCACTTCATCAAAATGAAATCATTTTCATATTTTCTCGGCCAACACCTCTCAAGGTCTAGCAGCGCAATAATCACACCCGAACTCGCCTCCCGCCTCTTACCTTGTATTTAGAACTACTACTTTAACCCATCACACATGCTTCTCCCATCACACGTTTGGACAGCCATCGAGTTCGGTTGAGGCTTGAGTGTAATGAGCAGTAAGTCAATCGATCCATCGCCTCACACGTGCGTGATTCATGGATGTGTGGAGCTCCACTATGCTCTACTATGCTCTCGGTGTGCCATAGGAGCAGCGTCAGCTGCTTCTTGTTGTGAATGTACGCTGCAGCTCAACACGTGCTTTTGCTTTCAAGACCCCAAATATCAGAAAACGTTCCAACAATGCCAGAAAAAGGGGCTAGATTTGTCGTGGGGGAAAGATGTCACCAAGATTTTGGCAAACTGGCTAAATTGGATTCAGCAACAACATTACCTGTAATTACTTTTTGTAGTAAAAATAGCAAGCATATGCCCCATTAAGCGTCTTTTTTGGCTAACAATAAAAATTGACACCAAAATTTTGCCTCAGTTTGCGATTGGTGTACAGGATGGCGCATGTCTGGTAACAATACACTGCACGAGTGCAGCCCTGTTCCTGATGTATTTTCATGACAAACGGTCCTTGTAGCTTACTATGACACGTAAACAACCGCAACTCCACTCCGTCGCCTGTTTGTGACGTCATCAGCATTTGCGTAGTTCTTTGCTAACTGACATAGTTACCAAATGTTCACACAAAAAAGGTTTTTTACTATGCATAAAAAATCTTTGAATGCGTATAAATGAGGAATGAAAGGGATAAACGAACATTTAATTCAATAGTGTTTCTCCCTTTCATCAAATGCTGGCACTTGCAAAGTAGAAGGCGATGAAGTCAAGTTTTTGCATTCATCATGTTTATGACAGATGAGGTCTTCAAAAGAGCCGCATCTGGCTCTCGAGCCACAGGTTCGCTACTCCATGCAAAAACCCATCCAATGTAAGTAAACTATCTCCTTGTTTAGCTGTGTTAAAGGGGACTATTGCACTCATTTTCTGGAATTCTATTGAGTTCTGGACTCCTACAGAGCAGCTACACACGATAACCCTCAAATCAAGTTTTCTAGATTGTCCAGACTTTGCGTCTTTTCCTGCAGTGCTTCCTTGGGTTTTCTGCCTGTATGCTCACTTCTTGTTTGTAAAAACGACTGAGGATGTAGAATCACTTCACCCTAAACCAGGGGTGTCCAAATGGGGCCAAGGGGCCATTTGCGGCCCGCGGCTGTGTTTTTATTGGCCTGCAGCACATTCTAAAAATATAATTCATCACAAAAACGAATAAAAACATACAAAACAAGTTTTTAAAAAATGCAAAATCACCAAGTTTACAAGATAGGGTGACTAATGTTACCAGAATAATGTCAAATATTATGGGAATAAAGTAATAATTAAATCATTATGTGGGGGGAAAAATACAGGAAGAAAGTAAGGAAGGAGAAAAAACATTAGAAAGTCCAAAACTGCTTAATTTTGCATGAATAAAGACAGAATATTAAGAGACAAAAGTCATGTAATGTCATTTTAGTAGCAAAGGGTTGAAATATTAAGGAGAGAAAAAAATTAAGATTATGAGAAACAGACAAAAGTATATTGTTTCTGGAAATTAGGGGGAAGGTTTATAGGAATAAAGTCAAAATATCTGAAATATTTCAAAAGGTAAATTTTCAAAGATTATTTAGGAAGATTGTTGAACTATTGAGGAAAGCCCCACCCCAAAAAACATCAGCAAAAAATGTGAAAAAAGAGCAAACACGGAAGTTCATACTAATATTACGCTTTTCCACTTGCATGACTCATTTTTTGTCTTGAAATATTTTTACGAAACACCAAAGTGGTCCTTGCATCCTTTTATTTTTCAGTATGTGGCCCTAGGTGGAAGAAGTTTGGACACCCCTGCCCAACCCATTACAGGCCTGAAAGGCACACTACTACTAATGTCAGAACCTCATCCCAATGTCGGGTTTCCCCAGGTGGGCCAATAAATAAACGCCAAAAGAAAAAAAGAACGTGATGGATCCATAATGTGGTTCTTCCATGCTGATCATTTGACGGGAAGCAACGTACTCGGAGTGTCAAATTGCGGGTTCGGTGCAGCAACCCGACGATGTTGATGAGTCAGTCAACTCATGGACGTGACTTAATACGGCCAATGAGAGGCTGGCACGAGTGCCGGTATCATTTTTAGGTCTCAATTTCGCACTGTGATGCATGTGAATGACTCGCACGGCCCATTAGACTCCTCGCACGCTGACAATCACACAAACAATGCGGTAGCGCCGCGCGACAATGACTCCTGGAGATGTCACAGTAAATTACCTGCGTGTCAAAACGGGCAGATAAATGGTCTTGAGAGCCCAGATAATTGACTCGGTCTAGGTTGTTGATCTAACGGAGCGCCGCTACCCTTTTCTGCCTCGGATTGACACACACTCTCATGCAGTGGTTTTACTTGCTTGGAGGTTTTTTGACAAAAACTACGTCAGTGTGTCTAATCACTGTTGTTCGTTAAAGTTAAGATGAAAAATGTGGGAAAATCTTCTACCCCACTGGTAGCTGCTGGTTGTCCTTTCCATCACGGACAACCAGCATCATCCAGCGCACAGCATCGTCTGCCGACAGATGAGCAGTTTCACTGGCGGATTACTATCTCTGTCCTAGTTATGTATTGGAAGTGAACAGTTATTATGTTTTATTTATGTACTTATTCTATCTTCTTAATGTTCTCCTATCTTTCCTGTTTTATTTTGTGATCAAGTGATTCTGGCATTTTTGGAGAGCTGCTTGAAATTTAAATTTCTCTCGGAGATGAATAAAGTATCGATTTAAAATGCAGGGGAAAATGTATTCTTGAATTATTCCTGGCATTCACAGTATATGTAACGCTGTTTTTGCACACTGTTTTGCTATTTTGCTTCCCAAAATAGTGTGGCTGAACTCGGAAGATGCTATGAAAGCTCCTTTTAGTCATCTTTTTTAACAATCAGGTGATTACAACAGAATGCTCGTGCCAACAACGTATACGGTGGTTTGTACAGATAAATATGATCGATTCTGAAGAGCAGGGGCGTCACGAGGTCTCGCAAGATTAAAACATGACAATGTTTCTCGTTTAGGGAATCTGTTTAGTGGGAAGAGGGCAGAAGTATATCAGACTGCAAACTATGGCATTGCTACTAATACACGTGAAACGAAGGAATGGCAGAACTGGATAGGCGCATTACGTGCGTTACGTAAACCTTGCTATCCATCCTGCACTCTGCGTTCCCAGCGTAACTCCTTCACAAAGTGTGACTGAGTTTTTCGTCTGCGTTCAGTAGCTCCTGCCCTGTTAATGTCCAAGCAGAAGCTCTGCTAATTCCGCATTTGATCAAAAGTACTTAAGATTTGTCAGATCAAAACATGTGATACGTGACCTACTTCCTGCTAAGCAGTCTGTTTTACATATCTTGTCTGTTCTGAACTGTTCCAGAGACTATACCGATCCCCAGCGACTTTATTAAAAACAAGTGGCGTCGTGTTTTCCGTCGCCCTGCGGTTTCTTTCCCCAACGAGCGACGGGAAAGACGCCTCGTTGGTACGAATGATCAGCAGCCGCTACTGATATATATAAAACATAAGATATAATGTATACAACCCCCGCTGGACCCCCACTCTCTAAATGTCGACCCACTAAGCTGATTTAATAAAAGCTGTTTCTACACGACCTCAGAGACGCACCAGTAATTAAACCCGCAGCTTGGCCCATGTGCACATTATTAGGGGTTGCCGGGAGAGACTGATGTTTAAAATGTCGAGTCCCGGTGGCCACCACAGCATACGATAGTTAGGCACGTTAATGATGGAATCATGAAGAGCACATACACACCGTCAACTAAAACGTAACTGCTGAGAGGCCATCTTGGCTGGGTTCGTCTTTAACGGAATAGCCGCGTTCAAACGTGTTCAGACGTGATCATTGTGGACGTCTGGTTTGTCATGGGGCGAAAAAGCATAAAACTTGGTAAAAAAATGGAGGAGATTATTCAATTTTGCAATATTTTAGCCCATGAGAAGCCAGAACCATTTCACAAGACATTTGTGATGTTTTATGCCTAAAATACTCCAAATTAATGATAAAGATGGGGGATCTTTTATATATGGCGTGACGTTCATGATACATGTATTTCTTATTCGTGGGATAAAAAACAGCCGATTCAGTCGTCCCTCATTTATCGCGGTCAATTGAATCCAGATCTGAACGTGGGATTCAACAATAATACATGGGATATTTTTGGAGCATAGGAAACCTGTTTAAATACAAATTTTACCACTATTAGACCTCCCATCCATCCATCCATTTTCCTCCGCTTATCCGGGTCCGGGTCGCGGGGGCAGCAGCTTCAGTAGGGAAGTCCAGACTTCCCGGTCCCCAGCGACCTCTTCCAGCTCCATCGGGAGGTCACCAAGGCGTTCCCAGGCCAGCTGTGAGACATAGTCCCTCCAGCGTGTCCTAGGTCTTCCCCGGGGCCTTCTCCCGACTGGGCATGCCCGAAACACCTCACCAGGGAGGCGCCCGGGCCATGTCCCAAGAACCAGATTTGGCCGCCGGAGACCAGGTCGCCCGGACACCCGCCCTCAACCACTGCCCAAATCACACAGCGCCGGAACCTTATGCTTGCCCCTGCAGGTGGTGGGACATAACCGTGGACATGAAATAACGCCCCTATAGTCACCTTTATCATATATACAGGGTGGGCCAAACGTAGGGTTACAGTTAACACTTAGACATATTTACAGTATGTATATCTGACACAGCATGACACAAATTACGATCTCCATGAATTAAAAAAATGTTATCTCCAAAAGTTTGGGAACCACAGGCCTAATCAAAGTCCTGAGCTGAACCTTACTGAGATGCTGTGGCGCTTCATGCTGGGAAAGACTTTAATGTGTCTGAATGACAACAATTCTGCAAAGATGAGTGGGCCAAAATTCCTCCACAGCGCTGTAAGAGAGTCCTTGCAAGTTATGGCAAATGCTTGATTGCATTGATTGTTGCTGCTAAGGGTGGCCCAACCACTTATTAGCTTTTGCTAATATCACTTTTTCACACCGGGACATTGACAATAAAAAGTTTCTTTTACTAACTGCATTCTGTGTTCAGTCGTGTTGTCATTGACTAATTTGTTTGATGATCTGAAAAATTTAAATGTGACAAACATGCAAAAAACAAAAGAAATCTTTTATTGACCAAGGTCTCCAAAGCTTTGTGCGACTTTTTAATCTAACAAGTGTATTCAGAGAGACTTGGTGCGACCGAGGAGACCTGTTCCAAAGACTGGCTCCTGCTCAGCTTTAGCTGTTACTACAGTTCCTCGCGGAGGAGGACTTGGGCCGACAGCCGACGGGACTGTCTGCAGAGAGGTGCTGATCTGGTTATCATCAACAGCAGACAGGAACGGGTACCTTCCTGCAAAGATACAACCACGTGTGTGTGTCTTTGTTTGCTAGTTGGCCAGTTTCAGCGTTTATCTGCCGGTCCGTAATCGGTAGCTGAGCCATTCTTGTTTGTTCATCACCTCGAAAACGGGTTTGGACATGCTGGATGCCAGTGTTTCCAGGAGAATGGTGGGAATGTTTCCTGAAGTGGTGAAGATGGTTTCACCGAGGGCATCCACTGTCTGGGACTGATGACCATTTTTTGGAAACTTCCCTTGCCATCCATCCCCAAATGTTGTCAATTGGATTTAGATCAGAAGGACATGCAGGATGGTCCAAAACAGTGATGTTATTCCTTGGTCAGGAAGGTTGAAAAAGCAAGTCATTACCACACAGACAAAGACCTTCAGTCATGAGGGATGTCCCCTGAAGCATCTCCCCATAGCTAACAGCCCTTTGACACCCACTGTTCCATTGAGAGAAAAGGCCCGTGTGTTGGTGCAAATTCCAAACTGGCAATTTGATGGTGCTGAAGGAGACCAGGCGTTTAAAGTTGTTTTTTTGTTCTTAAAAGCCTCCCAGGTGCTTTCTGACGCTTTTTGCACTGCACTCAACACCAGTAGCAATCTTCGTTTGGGCTGAGGATCGTACCGTGTCTTTTCGGACCGTCAGTTGGCTCCTCTTGTTTGATCAGCTGGTGAACAGCCTGTTTCATTTTTTTGTCTCACTCCCAGTTTTACTTTTTGCCTTGTGAGGTTTTACCTAGAACCTCATGAGCCAAAAGTGCAAAATTTAAATCCTCTCCATTTTTCAACTGGTCTTAACATTTACCTCCGGAGTATATATATATATATATATACATGTATATACTGTAAAATATTTCTTTGCCTTTTCATTTGGCTAGATCGCAAAACCATTGAACACTGTGCTCTTGTTTCTGGTGCTGAACAGGCCCTGGGATAGTCACTTAGGGACTTCACGAGTTCAAGTGGCGCCAGCACCTGACAGGCGTGTCACCGTGGATTCTTACAGGTTAAAGCCTTCATTTAAAACCCGAGAGTGTTTTTAAGTCGCTTCATTATTTAGAAGAGGCGGGAAGAGCGACGGAGGATACACGAGTGTTATTTCATTATTAGTCGTGGAGGATGCAGGAACCAAGTACAGGAATTGTCCAAAGACTTTTAATTGGATTTCTAAAGCACTTTCTTAATTGACTTTTGCATTCTTGGTAATATAAAATGCGCAGACGGAAATTGAACCCAGGGGGTCAGGGTTAGCAAGAGAAGATGAGAGTTGATGAGTTGAACGCCGGACGCTTCAGCGAAAAATTCAATTTAGACAACCTTAGATTGACTGGTTAATTTCTAACAACTTACCTGTAATAGCTTCCCTTACTGTCGCCTTAATTAAGTTCTCACATTAATGCATTAGCTGGGGAACAGCACTAAAAAAAAACCTGCCGTGTTTCCCTGGTGGTCAGAACACACACCAATAAGAGGTAAATGGAGACATGAAAAAGACAATGACCACGCACACGGCTGAGCGTTGTAATTGTCTACGTTTGGATTCCAAACTTTCGATGGATGGTCCATTTAATTGGTCATCCATTCAAACACCGGCAGTTGCTGATAAGTGTTGAGCTGTTTTGTTTACTGCAGGTTGGGTTGATCTATACAGTAGGGCTGCAGCTATAGGATCTTTTTGTAACCCCGGATCTTACTGGAAATGTTTCAGGTTAATCGGATCATCGGAACAAAAAAAATCAACCTCTTTATTTCACCGGTGACACGGTGCGTAGGAACAAAGTGTATTTTCTTGGGTCTGATGGAGAACACGATGGTGCTTTGGTTAGATGCGTTTAACTGTTTACTGCAGGGGTGCCCAAACTTTTTCCCCCCAAGGTCCACATGCTGGAAAAGCAAAGGATGCAAAGGCCACTCTGATGTTTTGTACGTTTTTTTAAAGGATCTCAGCTTTGTGATCCATCCATCCATACATTTTCCACCGCTTATCCGGGTCTGGGTCGCGGGGGCAGCAGCTTCAGTAGGGAAGCCCAGACTTCCCGGTCCCCAGCGACCTCTTTCAGCTCCATCGGGAGGACTCCAAGGTGTTCCCAGGCCAGCTGTGAGACATAGTCCCTCCAGCGTGTCCTAGGTCTTCCCGGGGGCCTTTTCCGGACTGGGCATGCCCAAAACACCTCATCGGGGAGGCACCCGGGAGGCATCCGGACTAGATGCCCGAGCCACCTCAACTGGCTCCTCTTGATGTGAAGGAGCAGCGGCTCTACTCTGAGCTCCTCCCGGATGGCCGAGCTCCTCACCCTATCTCTTAGGGTGAGTCCAGCCACCCTACGAAGGAAACTCATTTCCGCCGCTTGTATCCGCGATCTCCTTCTTTCGGTCATGACCCATAACTCATGACCATAGGTGAGGGTGGGAACGTAGATCGATCGGTAAACAGAGAGCTTTGCCTTCCGGCTCAGCTCTCTCTTCACCACGACGGTCCGGTACAGCGACCGCATTACTGCAGATGCTGCACCGATCCGTCTGTCGATCTCACGCTCCAACCTTCCCTCACTCGTGAACAAGAACCCGAGATACTTGAACTCCTCCACCTGAGGCAAGACCTCACTCCCAACCCGGAGGGTACAGTCCACCCGTTTCCGACTGAGAACCATGGCCTCGGATTTGGAGGTGCTGAGTCTCATCCCAGAAGCTTCACACTCAGCTGCAAACCGCTCCAGTAAACGCTGAAGGTCACAGCCTGATGAGGCCATAAGGACCACATCGTCTGCAAATAGCAGAGACGAGATCCTAAGGTCACCAAGCTGGACTCCCTCAACACCTTGACTGCGCCTAGAAATTCTGTCCATGAAGATTATGAACAGAATCGGTGACAAAGGGCAGCCTTGGCGGAGGCCAACGTTCACCGGAAACAAGCTCGACTTACTGCTGGCAATGCGAACCAGGCTCCTGCTTCGATTGTACAAGGACCGAATGGCACGTAGAAGCGGACCATCAATCCCGTACTCCCGGAGCACCCCCCACAGGACACCACGAGGGACACGGTCGAATGCCTTTTCCAGGTC
>QODF01000098.1:49858-62417 GCA_024372805.1 Oostethus manadensis | reverse complement strand
GGGGGGCTAACAATAAGCCCACACCAGCTCGCCGCCTCTCCCCAGCGGCAACTCCAGAGAAGAACAAGGTCCAGCCCCTCTCAAGGAGTTTGGTTCCAGAGCCTAAACTGTGGGTTGAGGTGAGTCCGACTATATCTAGTCGGAATCTCTCCGCCTCTTCCACAAGCTTGGGCTCCTTCCCCACCAGAGAAGTGACATTCCATGTCCCAAGAACCAGATTTGGCCGCCAAAGACCAGGTCGCCCGGACACCCGCCCTCAACCACTGCCCAAATCACACAGCACCGGACCCTTAGGCTTGCCCCTGCAGGTGGTGAGTCTGCGGGGGGGAGTTCCCGTGTGGCTTCTTCGGGCTAGGTCAGGTCTCACGGGTGAAGACCTGACCACCAGGCGCTCACCTGCAAGCCCCTCCCCTAGGGCTGGCTCCAGGGTGAGGCCCCGGTATCCCACGTCCGGGCGAGGTGCGGTCACTCCTCTTGTTTTTTTTCATATGGGTTTTCTGAATCACTCTTAGTCTGGCTCGTCACCTAGAACCTGTTTGCCTTGGGAGACCCTACCAGGGGCATAAAGCCCCCGACAACATAGCTCCTAGGATCACTCGGGCACTTAAGCTTTGTGATGTTGGTGAAAAAGCATATTATTAGTGTGTACTTTGGTATTTTTTGCTGTTTTCCAAATATTTCAACATCCGTACCTATAAATTTGCTTTCTGAAAAATTTTAAATATTATGACTTATCCTAGCTGTTTTCCCCAACCTAATTTCCAAACATTACGACAATTTTGTTTTGTCGGTTTCTCGTAACATTACAACTTTAAAAAATGAAATTTATTTATTGCAACCCTTTGCTACTAAAATGACATTATTTTTGCTCCTAGTATTAGAAGTTATTCTTGTAAAATTGCAACTTTCTTGACTTCTTTTTCTTAATATTCCAACTTAATTCTTGCAAAATTACAGCAGTTTGTCTTTTTTTCTAAAGTTCTTTTTTGACAATTTCTACCTGTTTCTTTTTTTCCCCACATAATTATTTAATTATTACTTCACATTACCGCTGAGAAAAACACAGGAGGCAAAGCTGGAGGTAGCAGAGATGAAGATGCTAAGGTCCTCTTTGGGTGTGACCAGGATGGACAGGATCACGAATGACTACATCAGAGGGACAGCACATGTTAGAGGTTTTGGAGATAAAGTCAGAGCGGCCCGACTGAGATGGTTCGGAAGGAAGCAATTGATTTGCTGTGGCGACCCCTGAAGGGATACGCCAAAAGGAAAAGAAAAAGAAGAAGAATTTATTGCCATAATATTTGATCTTATTCCTGTAAAATTATCACTTTTAATGCAAGTTAGTTGTTTTGTTTCTCATTATATTATGGCATTACAAATAATGTATTTTTTGCTTGTAAAAAATTGTATTTGTTAGCTTACAACTTTTTTCTCTTAATGACCCAATTCTTGTATACCTGATGATCACTTTTCTTTTTTTTCGTTTTTTTTGTTTGTTTTTATTGGTTTTCTTGATAAATTATATTTTTACCATGTGCTGCGGGTCAACAAAAACACAGCCCAGGCCGCTAATAGCCCCCGGGCCGCAGTTTGCAGGACCCCTGATTGACTGGGAAAGAAGAGAAATAATAATGCCTTTACTCAGACGTTTACCGAGACGTCGAACCTCGGTTACAGGAGCTGCAATGTGGTTTTCGTCCCGGTCGCGGAACACTGGACCAGCTCTACACCCTTGCAAGGGTACTGGGGGGTATGTGGGAGTTTGCCCAACCGGTCTACATGTGCTTTGTAGACCTGGAAAAGGAATTTGATCGTGTCCCTCGTGGGGTCCTGTGGGGGGTGCTCTGGGAGTTTGGGATCGGTGGCCCGCTACTACGTGCCATTCGGTCCTTGTACAATCGAAGCAGGAGCCTGGTTCGCATTGCCAGCAGTAAGTCGAGCTTGTTTCCGGTGAACGTTGGCCTCCGCCAAGGCTGCCCTTTGTCACCGATTCTGTTCATAATCTTCATGGACAGAATTTCTAGGCGCAGTCAAGGTGTTGAGGGAGTCCAGCTTGGTGACCTTAGGATCTCGTCTCTGCTATTTGCAGACGATGTGGTCCTTATGGCCTCATCAGGCTGTGACCTTCAGCGTTTACTGGAGCGGTTTGCAGCTGAGTGTGAAGCTTCTGGGATGAGACTCAGCACCTCCAAATCCGAGGCCATGGTTCTCAGTCGGAAACGGGTGGACTGTACCCTCCGGGTTGGGAGTGAGGTCTTGCCTCAGGTGGAGGAGTTCAAGTATCTCGGGTTCTTGTTCACGAGTGAGGGAAGGTTGGAGCGTGAGATCGACAGACGGATCGGTGCAGCATCTGCAGTAATGCGGTCGCTGTACCGGACCGTCGTGGTGAAGAGAGAGCTGAGCCGGAAGGCAAAGCTCTCTGTTTACCGATCGATCTACGTTCCCACCCTCACCTATGGTCATGAGTTATGGGTCATGACCGAAAGAACGAGATGGCGGACACAAGCGGCGGAAATGAGTTTCCTTCGTAGGGTGGCTGGACTCACCCTAAGAGATAGGGTGAGGAGCTCGGCCATCCGGGAGGAGCTCAGAGTAGAGCCGCTGCTCCTTCACATCGGGTGGAGCCAGTTGAGGTGGCTCGGGCATCTAGTCCGGATGCCTACCGGGCGCCTCCCTGGTTGGAGGACTATGTCTCACAGCTGGCCTGGGAACGCCTTGGTGTCCTCCCGATGGAGCTGGAAGAGGTCGCCGGGGACCGGGAAGTCTGGACTTCCCTAGTGAGACTGCTGCCCCCGCGACCCGGACCCGGATAAGCGGAGGAAGATGGATGGATGGATAGATGGATACTCAGAGGTTACTAAGCCTACATGACATATTACATTGTGTTGATGGATGTGCATTTAGAAATCCTACACTTAAGACAGAAATAATTAAATATTCTTTACAACAACTCAGTTTACCTGGGGGCCGGAGTGTAGGGTCTGGGTGGGGCTGGGAATCTCAGGGTACCCTATGATACTGTACGATACATGATGCATGGCTCATGAAAATAATGAACCAAAAAAATATATAATTTCATCATTTTTATTTTGCCGCATTCAGCTGGGATAGGCTCCAGCGTACCCGTAACCCTAAATAGGTGGAATTTTTGCAGCATTTTTGAACCCGCCTCTTCAATCTTGCCACAATTTTTGGAAGCAAAAAAAAAAGCCTCAATTATGTTTTGTTTTTGATCTGCTAGTCGATAGCTACTATGGGTTAAATGTGTTCCATACAAGATGGTGAGTAAAAGCCAGGGTGACCAGTCGCTTCTCTCCACAGCTACTTCCTGGTGACTGTGATCAGTTACAGACTACTCCCTGTTGGGTTCTTCTTTTGCCTTTGCTTTTAGTCGCCAGCTTGTGAAAAAGACGCATACAAAACAGGAAAAGCAACAGCAAAAATGTGAAAAAACAAAGACAATACAGAAAAGCAAAATGGAAAAGCCAGATGTTGAAGTAAGCAGTCCTGCACCTCGGCATCAAACAGTGTTTCTGATTGGTTCCAGAACCGACTGTGATAAGTTATTTTTATTTAAACTGGACCGTTTGCATAATTGGAGCATAAGAAACCTGTTTACAACCTTCCAAATATGGTTTTAACGCTTTTAGAGCTCTCAAGATGTGAAATAACACCCCTATAGTCACCTTTCCACTTGCATTAACCAACATATTAGGCATTCATCCATCCAATTTCTGTACCGCTGGGAGAAGTTCCCAGTTTGTGCAACCTACACAGACAATGGCAATAAAACTAATAATGTAGGAAACCTGTGATAGGCATAACGAATCTATCCAACAAAAGAAGAAAAATTGCGTAAAAAATACAATATCAGATATATAATGGTTATAGTTGATGTTGAGTTGAACACACCGCATTATTATGTGTCGTATAAAAGTGAGCGTTTATTCGACAGCCATGATGACACTTGATTAATTCTTTGCATGGATGACCACTTTGTTGTCTGTAAATTAAAACCTTTTGGCCTACGGACCAAGCTCTGCAAGTCACGAGGCTGCGATAAGCTACTTAAGAAGCTATTCATATTTCATTTCAAGCACAGCCAATCCACCTCAATTAAAAAAAAAATCTTTGTAAATTACTCAACCTTTACAGAGAACTTTCCACTCCGGATAATCAGGTAAAGTCGTTAATGAGCGGCGCTGCTTCATTTTCCGTTCTTTTTTTTTCCTTTTCTTTGATAAGAGCAGCGAAATAAAGCAGTACAGCGAGCAAAGTGTCAGGAGACGAAACCTTTAACACTCGGAGTGATTACCTCTATTTGTATTTTATTTAAATCAATTTTAATTACAGGCATCAAGCATCGCCCGTAATTGTCCACTGTCTGCTAATTTAAAGTAATGTGGCTGCTAATGAAAAAGGACTCGGATGTGTGGAGCAGAACTCATCCTCAGTTAGGTGCACACACATCAAAAAGTTCATGTGAAATACAATCGAGGCGGGGGGGGGGGGGGGGGGGGACCCTCCTGGGAAAACCCGGAGGCATGCTATGGAATTTTTTAGCCATCTTATGCCGTTTGATTGGGATGCCATTTGTCATGATGCTTCTTTCACGGCCGCATCCGGTCTTGGAGACGCTTCCTGGCTTTGTCTCCTTTTTTGGAGTTGCCGGGGCGGAGCATCTGCAATCGGGAGCTCTACAAGCCAGGCTCGGAATTTTAGGTTTCAACCTACACTGGATTGTTTTTAGCATCTTCACTGTGCAAACCGCCTCAAAGCATGCCGACTTTTCCGTGTGCTTTATTTATTTATATGTAAATTACGCTCTCCCTTGTTGGTCGTTTTTAAGACAAAAAAGTCGCCGGGGATCGGCAAAGTCTCCGGATCCGTTCAAAACATCGGAAAGAAAATTCTCCAGTGGAGGTTTGTACTTCAAGATCACCGATTTGCTCATTTCACTGTCAGTCAAAAAGGGATTCCGCCTCAGACGGATCATCCAATCACCATGCAGAAGCCCAGCGTCCGGTCCAGCCTACCCCCCTCCCCCATACACCACCAGAGACGCTGAGAGTCCAATAGGCGGGACAAAACCCGGCATTTATCCAGTGACCGCCCGGTTTCGCCTTGTGGACCACCCACTCTACACTTCTGCATAGAAGTCAGTAGACGCCCAGCGTCCGACTATGTAAGAGCCATGGCGCTGAGGGGACCGGGTCTTCACACTCAACATTCACACTCTAATGGAAAATTTAGAGCGGCCAATGAAGCTAACATGCATGTTTTTGGAATGTGGGAGGAAAGCGGAGTACCCGGAGAAAACCCACACACGCACGGGGAGAACATGCAAACTCCACACAGAGATGCCCGACGGAGATTCGAACCCTGAACCTCCTGACTGTGAGGCCGACGTGCTACCCACTCGGCCACCGTGCGACTTAACTGGTTTATTTGGGAAATAATCACTGGGAGGTAAAGAATTTAGATTAGTTCCCACCAAAATGAGATTGAATTATTGTGAAATAGTGATTATAACCGTAGTCCATTTTAAAGTTGTTGTAAATATTCCACAGGGTGGCGCCATATCACTCCGCTTTTACAGTGGTGGCACTATTTTCAGTTACCCTTTGTACAAAATGTGTGTAAACCATGACTTGTATGTATAAACATTCAAAAACAAGGCAGGGCTACGAGTTCCGGCGCAAAACCGCTTTTAGTGCAAAGATTTCCAAACATAATACAACAAAACATACAAACCAACTCTTCAACAGACTGGTGGACTTTCCTGCGGTGCATTTTGTTGCTTTGTAAAAGAAAGTTCAACCCGAAGGAGGACTCCTGAACTGGCTTTGGTTTGATTGCATATCTAATAAGCACCGTGCTGGGCTGCGCTCCTCGGTTCCCCGCCGCGACCCAGTTCCCTGTCATTCATGTTACTGAGCCGTCCGAAAGATCCGGTTTGTTCCCGAACATCACAACACTAATACTCCACCACTTTTTTGGACATTTTAGAGGAAACTGAGCTTCCTTTGCACCACCTTGCATTTGAATCCCTTACCGTACCCAAACTGGACCGGACCCTGGCCCTCGCGCGCCCCTTAGGTCCACTCGCTGTTCTTTGGCTTTTCTCATCGAATCATCGATGTGGGACGAAACGATGGAAGAAAAACCAAACGTTGGCGTGATGGTACGAATAACAACCACGCATGAGGAAGCCAGGACGTAGTCTCTCGCAATCCACCCAGACAAGAGTGTTGTTTGGGTTTGAAGGTTCGCCATGTGCTCAGCCTTTTTGATTGATTCCGTGCGCTACGCCTGGTGGGGCTTGGATTTAGCTTTCCAGTGACGGCGCTCTGTTTTTGTTTTGAAAGAAGCTCTCACGCTCAGGCCTGGCACAATCAATAAAAACAAACTTGATCATTTTGATAAATTCATATGTGCGTGTTTGTTTGCGTACACCGCGGGCGAGCGTCCTGGGAAGTAACAAGCAAGCAAACGCAAATGGCTGATTCTTCTGGAAGGGCTACCGGCAGACGAACGAGATTATCCATCGACGGCGCAGTGATTTGAAGCCAAAGACGTGAAAATATACTAAAATATACATTCCGTTGGGCTTGTCGTGTATAAAACTCCATCTGATACCGATTTCAGCCCGCATTGTTATCTTGTGTCCCGACGGACGTTTTTGCTTCTGATCCAATTTTTTTTATAGCCTTGCCGATCCAATCCTGTTTTTCATTTTTAATCATGTGTTTTTTTTATAAACATGAATTTGTGTAATAGAATAACAAAGGTTATTAAAGTAGCTCTTCAAAGCACACGCAATAATGCAGTCAAAGTATTTCTGAATGTACTGATGCAGTAAAAGATTAAATACAATTCCATCCAATAACGGATACATTTGGGGAAAAATGTGCAAAATACTTTTAGGGTAGGACTAATCATCGGACATGGTTATGGATCAATGTGTGGTGTCATTTCAAAAAAAGGTTTCATTGACGGCCCCTGACTTTTTTTTTTCTTACAAACTCTCTTCAACGCAATAGTAATTTATTGACGGTCCCTAGTACGAACAAACAGCGGTTAGAGCAGCGGCATTTCCTGTGCGAGCTCCCCGCACCATGAAAGAACAGTGCAGGCACAGTGAGGGGGAACTTTAAACAAATGAAAAATTTTGGACAAAGACCATCAAGTAATGATACAAAATGGTGGAACTCACCCTGCCGTGATCCCTGAAGCACAACACGTCATAGACCAAAGTTAGAGAAAAAGGTACGCCTATTCCAGGTAAGCAGCGCTCGCCACACAGAGCTTCGAGCGATTCTGGGTTATTTATCTAGGCTTTGATTTTTGGGGTTTTTTTCCAAATATTCGGACAATAATAAAAGTGACACTGATTCAAAATCAGAAATATTGTGATTGATGATGATTTTTATTTAGGTGCAGTTTTTGCTAAGAGACACTGCAGTGTTTTTGTTATGTTGATTGTTTAAAAGACCTTGATATTCCAATTACAAGGTAAATACTATCCCGAAATGAAAGCTTATTGCTTTCGGTACGGCGCACTCCCATTATTATGACATATAGTGTAATGATCAATAATAAACAATATCGTTTATCGGCAATAAAATGAGTTACTGTGACACGCTGGCCGCTTACTGGTGAGTTCTTGTTTTTGATTCCGTTTTTTTTCCACATCCTAGCGTTGAGGATTGTTTTTGTTTTGTGGGTATTGTTTTCTTATTCTGCATTAACTTTTCCTTTGACCTACCAGTGCCTTATCTTCCCCTGCCTGCTTTCCTGTTTGCACTTGGTTCAGCCCGATCCACCCCGACACCTCTGAGGCATAACAACATAAAGAGTGAATGTTTCTTAATACACATGGAAGCCATTATCTTTCCTTGCAGCTTCATTCCAAGAAAACTGTGAATCCAATCGGAATCCCGATATCTGCCAGAAGAATCACAACTACCTTTGTTCTTGGAATCGTTTGGCCCTCCCAGAAAGACCGTCAAGGAAGGCTTCCCTTAGACTTCTGCTCAGAAAAAGGCTTAGTACTGAGGAAACCCAGAAACCCAAAATACAAACTTCACACCACCGGCTTGTGTTGCCTAAAACCAGAAGGGCATTCAAATCTGCAGAAAGAGTCTCAAATGTCACATCAGTTTTTCCTTCAGCGCTACAGCCGCAGCACAATTGATCCATCTATTCCTTTTTTCAAGTAAAACTGCCACTATTAGAAGAAAATCAATCACCAGCTTCGGTCAGTTGGCAGAACTCATCCCTCAAGCGGCCTTGTCTGCAGAGGAGATGGGATGACTGATGCATGAGTTTTTGGCCCGACAGCTTTTCAGATCTGGCTTATATATAGTATGCTCCACCACTGCTTGGCGCAGCTACACCCAACATGATCCAAACAGTAGGTCTTTCATGTGTACCACAGCCTTTTTAAAGTACCCTGGCTGTAATCAAACCTCTTCTTGACTTCCTGCAAAACAATGATTTGAGGACTTTGTTGCTTCCGAGAAAGGTTGTTTCTGCACTAGACCTGTTGGGTCTTAGAGTTGCATTTAGCGGAAGACACAGATGAGATACCATCGGCATTAGAGCATTGTCGCATGTCTTATAGTTTGTTTCTCTTGGAATTAAATAGGAATAAGAAAGTCAGCCGTGGCGTCCCACAGGGATCTGTGCTCAGTCTTTATATGCTTCCCTCAGACCAGTGGTTCTCATCTTGTTTGGCTGTAGCACCCGCCATCACCCTTTCAACATTTTGTTCCATCATTTCCGAGGGTCTCGGCTCCTGCCAGACATCGTCTGGTCCCAACGTAGCACGTCCGGGACGTCGTCCTTGAGCGATAAATCCAAGAATCCACAAACAGAACATTGTCTTACTGTCCGTACTTTGCCATTTAGTTGTCCGGGGAGTGAACCATTGTCCATAATGTAGGGGTTAGCCGTTAGCTCGGCCCAGATCCCTTTTGTTCCAGTGCTTCTCTGCTGTTGCACAGTTGCGGGGCTTAAGCTGGTCCGCCAAAGGATGCCGGGGGAAGAGCTGCTCTCTGAAAACAATGACGCTTTGTAAACATCACGCGTTCAGAAGAACAGTAGACCAGAGACACTATTATTATTTTTAGGTATACATATTGTATTGTTTAAACACACAGTGATCCGTTCTCATGTTCTCATGACCATTTACAGATCCGACACCAGATCCGAGCCTTAAAGATGTCAAGAACTGGATGACTTGTAACTTCTTACTGCTAAACTCAGATAAAACTGAAACAAGAGTCCTTGGCTCCCAGCTCCTCAGAAACAAAGTCTCTAATGATATAATTGCTCTAGATGGCGTTGCGCCCCCCACCCCGCACCCCCACCCCCGCAGCACATTTGGGAACCTCGGCGTGTTACACTTTATCAGAATCTAGCCTTTAATTGTGTCGCCGCTCTGGCGGGACACACACCACCAGGAAGACAGGAGGCGAAGGACACAAACTTAGAGTCAAAAGGAGACGAGGTCTTCGCTATCTGCTCCAACCCGTTCTGCCGTTCATTGCTGCTTACATGGAGCCAGATAAGTACATTCCAATCACCATAACGTATAAATGTGTTTTCATGAGATAACATATGTGCATTTTCCATCCATTACCACATACAACACGTGTCAGGGCGGCATTTTTTTCACTTGCAAAATATTTTCTAAAACCCCCCGTAGTAGTACTATCAAACTACACCGTCATCATTACTCTTATGCCATTATTGATACGGCTATTTTTACACACATTGTTTTCTAGTCCCTTCCTCCCCATAAAATAGTCTTTTTCCCGAACAGAGAGCATTACAACCCCCTACAGAACAGACGTGTCCACAAAACACGCAAATAAGTCGTGTCCATTTTTAGCAAAGTACTCCTAATCTCGACCCATTACAGTCATCCCTCACGGTACAAACACTGCTCCTTCATTCTATCACAGGCTTTCAAAAATGATTCAATCAATAACCGATCACTGTGACATGGTTGTCAGTGGACTTCTATAGTTCAAAAATATCTAAATAATTTATACTGTATGTAGTATTCTCATCACCTTCACGCTGCATGAAGTCAGCCACGGCATGTCCGACATGAAGGAGTAGGGAAAAGGCTCTCCTCCCATTCCGTGTGGCAGTGGTAAGTTTTTGGCTTCTTACTTTGTCCTTTTTCCCCCACTCTGTGTTAAATCACATTCTTAAGTTGAGAATAAGTAAACTGGAGAGGCTAAGTAGTTAGGCTGGTATCTTACTATGGTAGCCATGTCCATATTTTATGTCTTTTCAGTGATCCCATAGACTGAGCTGTAAATTGCTTACTCAAAAAGATTTTTTCTGGGTGAGGCTGCTCCCGGACTGCGGTTGCTGGGCGTCCGGGGCCTATGGATGACCCCGCCTCGGGGGTGCCTACTGCCCAATGGCTCGTCCGCTGGGAGGGAAATTAGATATTTTTTTCCCTCCCAGTCTTACTATCCCTCGTGCCTTCACCCCCCCACTCCCTGCAAACACGCACATAGGATCTTTGGGGGGGTGCGCGTGATCCATGGGGGTGTGGCAGGGGGTTCACAAACATGACCTCCTTCTGTGATGTCCTGGGGGCCGCAAACTCCCTAGTTTTAATTACACTTATTCACTATACATAGACTCACAGACACCTCACATTCATTTTTGGGGTGGCGGGACTCGTGTCACAGGGTGGGCAGAGCTACTCAGCCGTGCTCAGCCGGCGGAGTGGTTCTGCCCATGGTGTCACGCAGTTTCGGCTCCTCAATTTTAACTGCCTACACACACACATCTCACACCTCATAACACTCGGGGGGGGATTAGATGGTCCTATTACACCCCTGTTTTCTTGGACCCTCCTTGGGGCGGGGGGCGGTGGGGGGAGTGGTTGTTTCGACTCCGGGTCTCAGTCGGCAGCAGTGCTGGGAGTAGTGCGTGCGTGCGTGGGAGTGTGCGTGCGTGGGAGTGTGCGGGTGTGCATAGGGCTGTGGCTGTGGGATTCCCGGTGGCCGGGTATGGTGGTATGGCCACGTGTCTCGATGGAGCTCGCGGTGGTGCTGCTCGGGGTGGCACATCCAGGTGCACATGTGAAAATGTAGGTGTGTGGGTGTATGCATGTTAGCATGTGTGAGTGGGGGAACAGGGTTTGGTGTGAGCACAGGGGGTGGGGTGGACGGGGCACTGTTGGGGGGGGGGGGACCCATGGGCTCTCTACGGCCGCCTGCCTCTGGCTTCGGGGAACGCGATGGCCCGCGACAGTTGTGTCTGGGGCGGCCTGGGGCTCCCGGGGTGTTGAATATGGCCCCTACATTGGGGGTTGGGTGGCTTCTGGGCCCAGGGGCTCGGGGGCGCTTGTCCTGCTTGCCCGAAGCTGGCCGTCCCCCGGCAGGTGTTCAGACGGTTGGCGCCCGGGCCCCCTTTGTGGCCCGTGCTCGGCTGCTGAGTGGCGTCCGGCCGGGTCTCCCTTGCACCTCTTCGGAGTGAACTCACGGTTGCCTCCTGTATGTTAATCATTATTAGTACATATGTATGTATGTGTGTATACATGTACACTCACCGGCCACTTTATTAGGTACACCTTTCCAACTGCTCGTTAACACTTAATTTCTAATCAGCCAATCACAACTCAGTGCATTTAGGCATGTAGACATGGTCAAGACAGTCTCCTGCAGTTCAAACCGAGTATCAGTATGGGGAAGAAAGGTTGTTGGGGCCAGAAGGCTGCTCTGAGTATTTCAGAAACTGCTGATCTACTGGGATTTTCACACACAACCATCTCTAGGGTTTACAGAGAATGGTCCGAAAAAGAAAAAATATCCACTTCTGTGGGCGGAAATGCCTCGTCGATGCCGGAGGTCAGAGGAGAATGGCCAGACTGGTTGGAGCTGATAGAAAGGCAACAGTGACTCAAATAACCACCGGTTACAACCAAGCTGGGCAGAAGAGCATCTCTGAATGCACGGTACGTCCAACTTTGAGGGCAGATGGGCTACAGCAGCAGAAGACCACGCCAGGTGCCCCTCCTTTCAGCTAAGAACAGGAAACTGAGGCCACAATTTGCACAAGCTCTTTGAAATTGGACAATAGAAGATTGGAAAAATGTTGCCTGGTCTGATGGGTCTCGATTTCTGCTGCTGCCTCGTATCAACGGTTCAGGCTGGTGGTGGTGGTGTAATGGTGTGGAGAATATTCTTGGCACTCTTTGGGCCCCTTGGTACCAATTGAGCATCGCTGCAACGCCACAGCCTACCTGAGTATTGTTGCTGACCATGTCCATCCCCTTATGACCACAATGTAGCCACCTTCTGATGGCTACTTCCAGCAGGATAACGCGCCATGTCATAAAGCTGGAATCATCTCAGACTGGTTTCTTGAACAAGACAAAGAGTCCGCTGTACTCAAATGGCCTCCACAGTCACCAGATCTCCATCCAATAGAGCATCTTTGGGATGTGGTGGGACGGGAGATTCGCATCATGGATGTGACCCAACTGTGTGACGCCATCATGTCAATATGGACCAAACTCTCT
>QODF01000098.1:22522-40809 GCA_024372805.1 Oostethus manadensis | reverse complement strand
GTGTGTGTGTGTGTGTGTGTGTGCGGGCATGCAAGTTGCGAGCAAAGGACCGCATGCAGGCTTCCTAATTCAGGATTTATTGGCCATTAGCAGAGGCAGAAAGTCATTAAAGTTCATTTTGCTCCTGGCTTGACACTTTATTAGGACAAATACGGGCTCGTGTGTATTCAGGACTGGCAGTGAGGCAGTCCTGGCATCCTTTTGGATTTATCAGCAAGTTTGCATGCCAATGCATTTGAGTGACATTTTATCAGGACAAATTTCTCCGCAGGGATTGATGCCATGATATCTGAAAGCAGGAAGAAGCCGAGAAGATGGATCGTCAGGTACCGTCGCCTTTGTGCGCGATAGGTGGGCGGCTGGAGATGATTGCGCTAAACAATTACAGAGAGAAATAACCACAATTTAGCACATTCTCGGCCTTTTCTTTGTGAATTTGGAGAAGTTCACGCTAGCTGCGGTGTTCCTTTCCCTGTTGTTGTTATTACACGAGGTCATGAGCGCGCCTGCTACCGCGTAACTCCTCGTAGGCGCTATTGGGAGCTGTTCGTAGCGGCTTAAATGGGTGTGTCCCATTCTGTGCAGGAATTAGCTGTCGCTTTTTCCATGTTTGTACAACTTTTAGAGTGCACAGGGGAAATGCGGGTGTTTATGTCTGCCGTGAGGATTGTGGATGATGGGCAGTATTTTTAGAAAGTGCACTTTTCCTTTAAAACTCAGATATGTACCAAATCGTGACGTACACCAGTAGGTAAGCGGACACTATCATCATATCGCTAACAGCATCACCCACAGCCACGAGGGTTTGTTTTTCCCAATGGTATGTGTTGATCTGTCACGCTTACCATCGACACACACTTGACATCCATTGATCGCACGTATCGATCGCAATAAAGAGGAGCTTGAACCTCCTGCTGATGCATACAGCGCTGTGACAAACGTGTGCATGGAAATGTTTGGGATGGTGAAAAAAATGTAAATATTAGTCAATGACAACACAACTGAAGACAAAATGCAGTTTTTAAATGATGCTTTTTATTATGAAGGGTGACAAAAATCCAAAGCTACATGGCCCTGTGTGAAAAAGGCATTTTAGCCAGTTGGGCCACCCAATCAAGCGTTTGCCATAACTTGCAACTAGTCTCTTACAGTACTTTGCAGAATTGTTGTCATTCAGTCACATTGGAGGTTTTTCCAGCCTTTTTAAGGTCGTGCCACAGCATCTCAATAGGATTCAGGTCAGGACTTTGACTAGGCCACTCCAAAGTCTTCATTTTGTTTTTCTTCAGCCATTCAGAGGTGGACTTGCTGGTGTGTTTTGGATCATTGTCCTGCTGCAGAACCCAAGCTGGTTTCAGCTTGAGGTCACCAACAGATGGCCGGATGTTCTCCTTCAGGATTTTTTGGTGGACATCAGAATTCATGCTTCCATTTATCACAGCAAGTCTACCTGGTTATGTCCTGCCTACATCTATAACTATGGAGCCGCAACATTGGGGGACTGTATTGATAGACACATCTCTACAACATTGCAGACTGACGGATCGGTGCAGCATCTGCAGTAATGCGGTCGCTGTACCGGACCGTCGTGGTGAAGAGAGAGCTGAGCCGGAAGGCAAAGCTCTCTGTTTACCGATCCATCTACGTTCCCACCCTCACCTATGGTCATGAGTTATGGGTCATGACCGAAAGAATGAGATGGCGGATACAAGCGGCGGAAATGAGTTTCCTTCGTAGGGTGGCTGGACTCACCCTAAGAGATAGGGTGAGGAGCTCGGCCATCCGGGAGGAGCTCAGAGTAGAGCCGCTGCTCCTTCACATCGAGAGGAGCCAGTTGAGGTGGCTCGGGCATCTAGTCCGGATGCCTCCCGGGCGCCTCCCTGGTGAGGTGTTTCGGGCATGCCCGGTCGGGAGAAGGCCCCCGGGAAGACCTAGGACACGCTGGAGGGACTATGTCTCACAGCTGGCCTGGGAACGCCTTGGTGTCCTCCCGATGGAGCTGGAAGAGGTCGCTGGGGACCGGGAAGTCTGGACTTCCCTACTGAAGCGGCTGCCCCCGCGACCCGGACCCGGATAAGCGGAAGAAAATGGAATGGTATGGAAAGTTTACCTGGTCCCGAAACAGCAAAACAGCACCAGACCATCACACTACCACCACCATATCTTACTGTTGCTAAGATGTTGTATTTCTGAAATGTGACATTACTTTTACACCAGATGTAACGGGACACACACTTTCCAAAAAGGTCAAATTTTCTCTTGTCAGACCACAGGTCTGGTCTTGGAACTCTGCCATGCAGGCCGTTTTTGCCCAGTATCTTTCTTATGGTGGATTCATGAACACTGACCTTAAGTGAGGCAAGTGAGACAGCCTGCATTTCTTTGGATGTGGTTGTGGGGCCTTTCGTGACCTCTTGGATGACTCATTGCTGCGCTCTTGGGGTAATTTTGGTTAGCCGCCCAATCCTGGAAAGGTTCACCACTGTTCCATGTTTTGGCCGTTTGTGGATAATGGCTCTTCCAGGTCCCGAAGCAGCAAAACAGCCCCATACCACCACACTACCACCACCATATTTTACTGTTTCTACGATGCTCTTTTTCTGACATTTAGGCCAGATGTAATGGGACACACACCTTCCGAAAAGTTCAGCTTTTTTCTCGTCAGACCACAGAGGATTTTCCTAAAGGTCTTGGGAATAAAGTGGTTTTTGGCAAAACGGAGAGAAGCTTAATGTTCTTTTTCTTTGGTGTTGGAATTCTGGCATGCAGGCCATTTTTTCCTGGTGGTGGAGTCATGAACACTGACCTTAAACTGAGGCAAATGAGGTGTGCAGTTCTTTGGATGGTCTTTTGTGGCCTTTGGGTTTGCTTGCTTTATCTCATGCATGCGCCGCGCCGCACCGAAACAAAGACCATTCTGTGTGGCATAACTTATGGTGAATTGCATTCACTCATCCATTTCTACATCCTTATGTTCAGCCCATCCAAGCCAGAATGACCATCCATCTATCCTCCCAAAGCACTTTTGCGTAATTCCAGATTTTCCGTGACAACATTCCCGATGAAGATGAACAGACAGCGTTTACAAGTCCCAGATTTCTCACATTTCTCCACCGATTCACACCATACCACCAAAAAAACCTTCAGCCCAGGCTAGTTAACACATCCCAAAAGTCCCCCCTTCAAATGATAACAAAAGTGTCAAAAGTGGTACTCTCTCTCACACACACATTTGCCACAATCATAACCCCAACACTGCTGTCCCCTTTAGGGAGCGGATTGGTCCCTCGTCACCGGCTGTCAGCCCTCGCTAATGGCCCCCTTCCCCTTGCAAACACAGATGCCTTCCGTAAAATCTCACCGAGCTGTCAGCTAGGAGCACCGATATCTGTGTGTGTGTGTGTGTGTGTGTGTGCGCACCTTGCCTCGGGGCTTTGGCCTGCCCCGAAGGTAATATTAGGGATTATTATTATTGTGGTTAGAATCCAGAGAATACAAAGTCCAAGTTGTGGAAGTTGAGATGGAACAGTAACAGAGAACAGGAACATGCCAGAGTTACACGTTTTGGGAGAGACGAAACCTGACCAATGGTCAGTGAGCTGTGCAAAATTGCAAAGCCCGTCTCTGCAAAAACATTTCAATCCGTATTTGCCTTCTTTTTATTGCTTGTTGTGCCGCTTGACACCTTCAGGTTATGCAACTTACATAAAGTCCACCATGATGTATAACCAGAAGACATTTTTGACACATTTCCAGACAATTGTAGGGCTGTCACGGGAAAAAGAGCGACATTCCACATTATCATTCATTCATACCTTCAGGCAGTTTCAAAGTTCTGCACCAACATTTCTTATTCTGCTCTTTTTGGGGTTTTTTTTTGGTTTTTTTACGCTCAGCTGATCCACATTTCGTACACTTCTCAAATGATTCGAGCCGTTCCAACATGAGAACATTCAGCTCGGGATTCAAATCATCCTAACACAAAAACAATCATTTCAACATCCCTAAAAGTCCTGGATTCCCATAATGCCACATTTCCAAACAAGTTAGTTCCACTTTGGGCGCTGAATAATCGGCTCCGTGGTTACAGCGGTAGATTTCCCTCGCTGTGCCCGGACTCCTCTGTCATGGTTCCGGAAACTTGCACGGGAAGTGCCGCTCTAACCGCTGGTTGTTGTATTCTAAATCACACCACAAAGTGATCTATAAGCCTGTCAAATGATTAGTATAACCCTAGAAGTTTTGTAACGGCGGCTGAATAACTCCACGTCAGGATGGCTGTAATTCAGTTGGCCAGTTCTTTGCTAGTGAACACAGAGCACTCACTCCTTCACAGTCCAACAACACTTTCTAGTTGTCTTATTCTATGCTCTTGACTCCAAACTCTTGCTCTAACCAGCATGCTGAACACCACTGCCCTCCATAGCCCCCACACTAAACTGCAGCCTGGATCAACCCAATAAACCCGTGGCTACGGTATTGTATCTTTTAATGGATGGATTTCTATTTTCATTAGGGATTTGACTCACAGAGGTTTGTTACAAAAGCCAAACGATGACATTATAAACAAACAATATTGTTTGTCATGCTGTGTAATACAACAAACAAAAGTACTTTGGTTGGAATATTTTTAATGAAGCCTTTGAATGAAGGACTGAGTGCCATCTGAATGACAGCCATCCTGACGTGGAATTATACAGCTGCCATTACAATAGTTTTATGGTAGTTCGAGCTCCCTGCACCATGACAGAGGAGTCTGGGAACAGCGTGAGAAGTCAACCGCTGTAGATACGGACCCGAACAGCTAGCGTACAAACTTCCCCACAGTACCCCGTGCACATGTCTGCAAGTTGGTGTCGCGTGGTCTCCTTCGTCCGGGTGACGGGAGTTGAGTGGCAACCAGCTTCGAAGCGCGCTTATTGCACCTGCCGTGTTGGAATGTGGCCAAAAGTTAGGGCGACCGGATCTGCCCGATTTTGTGGCGGAAGCCGAACTTTTCTGATCTTCTAAACACAGCCAATCGGCAGCCGATACCAATCCTGGGGATCGGATCGGGACAACCCTGCTAAAAAGTATTTCTAACAGTGAATACCCGCGGCATCGAACTCCCCACGCCCTGTCAAAGCCACTTCTACCACCATCTTCCTTGAAAACCCGCACCCACACAACGGGATGTCATTTGGACATTTGTTTTGGGTTTAATCTGGTCTCTGCCATGACCCGCATGACAGGAAAGGGGCGTCCTGATGGAGTCGTCTTTTTACCTTTCACAACCAAATCTAAACATTGCTTCAATGTCTGGTAATGATGTCTTTCCGACGTCTTTTCATCTCATTTTTGCTGGGTGGGGGCAACCGTGTCATACGAGACCCTACACATTAAAAATGTGCCACACCATTAAAGCAATCAAAACACACAATCAAACAAACAATGGGAAGACTGGGACCAGTCTTCAGCTTCCAGGGCCTCCAGCTTCCCCCTTATTTGGTGCAAGTGCGACACCCTGTGGTACCACCCGGCACACAATATTGATACCCGTTCAGCTGAACTACTGGTACATCCCATTGGGTAATAAAACCACATCCTCACGCTCTACTGTAAGAAACGCAGGAGGTCAAATGCAAAGATGGGAGATAAAATGTCTTCCCCTACAAAAATGTATGCCATTTCCAACCCTTAAGGATCCGGAGCCATTTGTGCCTAAATGTGTGTGATTGTTTTCCTATCTATATGTGACACCATATTAACACATTAGAATTGATGACCAAGTGGGTAGCATGTTGGCCACACAATCTGGAAGACGTGGGTCCGGATTTCCCCTGACACATCTCCATGTGGGTTTTCCGGGTAATCCGGTTAATCGGGGACTCTAAATTGTCCATGGATGTGAACGTGAGTGTGGATGGTTGTTTGTCTGTGTGTGCCCTGCGATTGGTCGGCCACCGGCCCTCTCGCCCAAGCTCGCCCCCGCGACCTTAGTGAGGATAAGCGGCATAGAAAAGGGATGGATGGATGCTCGAAGCATTTCACCTCCACCTTTTTACTGCTTGTATTATACAAATGATTTACAAGATGGTAGCGTTCCCCTTTTTCCCGTTTATATACAAAAAAAACACCGAATGCGTCAATTGAGGGACCCTCTGCACATGACAACGTATATACATTTGCAAGAACATTTTCTTGCAAATGTGCAAGTATGGAAAAATCCTAACAATCAGTCAAAAAATTAGAAGAAAAAAGTTTTAAGGTAATGAGAAGAAGTCGTAATGTTATGAGAATATCGTAATATTATAAGGAAAGAACGTCATTTTAGTAGCATGTTGAAATATTAAAGGAAAAAGGCATCTTTTGGAAAATTAGGGTGCGAAAAAATTCATAATTTTACGCAAATAAAGTCAAAATATTATGGCAAGTTATAATTATGAGCAAGAAAGTTGAAATACATCAGAAAAAAGTGCTGTATTTTATCAGAATAATGCAAGTCTAAATATTAAGGAAAAAAAGTTGTATCCTAACAAGAAAAAAAATCCTATTTTTTTCCAAAAATACATTTGTAACATAGTATTGGGGAAAATAATATCATTTTAGTAGCATTGATTTGGAAGTGGAAATGCTTTGAGAAACAAACTAAACAAAATAAAGTTGTCATTTTCATAAAATTAGTTTGAGGGAAAAGTTGGAATAAAGTAAAAATACTTCAAAAAGAAAATTTGTAAAGAAGAAAATTGAAATATTTGGAAAATTAAAAGCAGTGGTGCAAAAATGAGGGAAAAAAACATAAAAGAGCACAATTAATTGTAATAGTGTTTTTCACATACACCAAAAAGGCAGTTTTAAATTATATATACTGTACATGTGGCTCATAAGAGTCGCCCGTGCATCCTTACATTTGTGGCCCTCGCTGGAAAAAGTTTGGACTCCTCTGGTCTACACATACTGTACACTGTGTACACCTTCTTTGTATTTCTCCTTTAAATTCCCTGTACATACACATTCTTTTACATTTGAATATTTCATACTGTTCAAACGTAATGTCAATGCTCTGCATGTCCTCGATTATGTGGTGTATTGACAAGAAGGTGCTTGAATCTTGAATCGTCTCATCAATGTAACAATACTGACAACTACTGACCAGTGTAGAAAAAAAGACGTCTTATATTCGTTTAGCCGTTTTATGCTTTAAATGCTTAATTTAGGCCAAGGATGCGTCAAATCTGATTGAGTATGTATATCTTGACTAATAATATGTCATAGTCTACCACAATCATTTGTTAATTTGTTCATTTTCTTTAAACCGTGATGGTGAAGCCACAACATTCTTACTGTGAAGGGACGATTACAGCATTTTTTTTAATTTTATAATCCATTGAGTTATGTTTTTGTGTATTGTATGCACATTACTTGTGTATATTATGTATTTCACAATTTTATTATAATAAATAATTGTGTCAAATTTATCCATTTATAATTCTTAATTTGTATTTAATTTCACCATCACCAACCGCCTCCATAACGCCCAACTCGGGAGAAAAAAAAAGATTTAACCGGTAGGGCTCTAGGACCCTGTTAAGAGAGAGAGCACAGTTGAACTCTCGCCGTGTGAAAGGTGCTCTCTCGCTCTCTCTCCCGCTTTCTTAACAGGGTCCTAGAGCCGTACCTGTTACATTGAGGTGACTCTTTACCGGATGTTAGTGTTTCCATAAGTGCACGCAGGCGCTGACTTCCACGAGACGTGCGTGCTTACGGGGTTTGTTTCAGTTCTTTTTTAAATCATTTTTGGATTACAAAGACGTCGTTGGACTTGATTTTGGGGGAAAAAATGCAATTTATGGGAATAACTTTCATACTGGCGTACCTCCTCCTCCACACCCACTTGACTTACTGCCAATATTCTGATGAGGATGAAGGGGAGCGCAGGGATGAGCTGGTAAGTTTTTTTTTAAGTACCTGCTCGCATGCACTCATCTAGAATCCCACCAATCACAGCTCAGACATGAGGTTTGATTTTTTTTTTCTTTTTTTGGTAGGTGCAGTCAACATGCCTTTAGACCAAAGCAGTAGATTATCAATTTCCTCATCCGCCTCTCACAACCCTGAACCAGGGGTGGGCAAAGTCTTTGACTCACATTTGCCGCGTCGGGTTCAATCATTTGCCGGAGGGCCCGTCCATACATAGGTGGTCATCAAACAGAACGACATACTTGCTCACGGTGCAACCAAAGCACAACACAGCACGTTGACGCATCACATACATCGACAACTACTACTGCCACGTGGCTGATAAACAACAACTAAGCGATAAACATGAACATAACTTAGAACTGTAATTTGTGAATGCCCGCAAGGCATGCTGGGTAGTAATATGAACTATGAACAGGAAAACATTGGATATCAGCTCTATGTTAACTCCTTATGGTTAGCTCCTACATTGTTAACCAGGCATAATGTGACAAAATGCTACCCAGCATGCCTTGCGTCAGGAATGTGCGGGTGTGTTTTTTTGGCATAGGTATCGTGCACAGACATTTATTTATTAAAAAGGGTCATTTGGAAATGCCCGGTGGGCTGGAGTAAGATGCTTGCCAGGCCTGATGTGGCCCGCGGGCTGCAGTTTGCCCACGCTGGACCTAAAAATAACATACAAAGTAACACACACACACACAGGCCTCACTTGTGGACATTGTGGATGTCGGGCCCTCCTGACGCTCTCCTGGCTTCTGTTTCTGACAGTTTGGGCAGAAAGATGCACACGGGTGACACGCTGATATGGGTTGGGTTTGGCCAAGCTGCGGCTTTTCATTTTTTCTCTTGTGTACCGGCCTAGATAGTCCATTATGGACAGCAAAAAAGTCCAAGAAATAAATCAAAATAATGCAGAGAAGGGCAGTTTCTGAACAACGTTGTCGCTTTGAGTGCCTTCAAAGTGCAAAACAAGTGAAAGACTAGTCTTCCTCTAGACCTCCCACCTGGCAGTTCAGAACTCAGCATCCTTCTACCGATGTATTCACTATCTTTCCTCTGGACAAGTCCGAACCATCTAAGTCTGGCCTCTCTGACTTTATCTCCAAAACCTCTAACATGTGCTGTCCCTCTGATATACACAGTCCTGATCCTGTCCATCCTGGTCACACCCAAAATGCAATACATCAGTGGACAATAATAACTTAAATGCATTTGAAAAATGGACGTGGAGGTCTTTAACAAACTGCATTGCCGGTGCTTGTGATTAAAGAAGATGTTCTTATTTTGTTTACACAGTTAGACGACATTGGGCAAACGACACTTACTTTCAAAGCGGAAGTGTCTTCTCATTGTTGATTGACAGACGACAAAATGTCTTTCTCGGCTTTTTTCACTCACACTTGTCATCGTAAACCACTCTGTGCATTAAAGCGGTAAAACACAACGCGGTGAAAATATACTCATCCAGCCTAAATCGTGCACACACACACTAAGCTAAGCTAATCCCGCTAGCTTCCATTCACACAAGGAGGTTCCACCAACTTCACGGGTGTTTATTGCCTTGTGTTTAGTGTTTGTAATGAGATTCCGCCACGATTGAGCCGTCCACCGGGAAAATAATTCCCCGCACGAGCGCTGATTCTCCTCACGATAACAGCATTTCATTTACATGATGTTCCATGATTCTGCGTTCAACAGTAAAAATCCGTTTTTATTGGTACATCATAGGGCCCTACAAGAGGAAAGAATCGATTTCTCATTTCCTTATAGGGGGGAAAACGCAATCACATTGTTGACACCCGCCATCTGCACAGCCCTCAGCTTACTCTCCTGCCATCGTGTCCCTGGGCCCCCTAGACCCTAGTTCTCTTGACCTCTCACACACACAGGGTTTGGACAACAACAAAAAACAGAAAAACAAAACCCAAAGCAATTTTTCCCTTTTAAATCTGGTCCAGAAACCCGAAAATGTTAACATAAAATACATTTTATAAAGCACAATTATAGTTTTACATGCAGAAAACAATGCAAAATAATTATAAACGAAGAATGAAATTGATAAATGAACATTTCACATCACTAATACTTTTGGTGAAAATGCATCATTTCTGTTTCATTCATGCAAACTTTAGCTTCCTTGATGTCTTCTGTCTTCACAAGGATAGAACGTATTGCTTCTGGAGACTTTCTCTACATCCTGGCGAGATCAACCATCCTCATAATTTGCGATGAGTTCTTCCTTGAATTCATGACCCTTTTGAGTGTTGAAATTGCATATTATTTATTTTTATTTATTTATTTTTTAATTTTGATTTGGCAGGAGCAAGTCTGGAAAGTTCACAACGAGTTTTTCGTTGGCAGGACCCAATCACAAGCTACAAGGGAACTCGGGACGAGCTTGACAACCCATCGAAAATTACTCAACATAACAGTCTGACTCGTCGTGTCATCAAAGAAAGAATGCTAAAGTCGTCACACAGCGACTTAACAAGGAAAAGACAGGTCAAAAATATATATACACAAGACAAGTACCACTGCAAGTGTAGAATAATACCTATCTCAACTGCTTCCCGTCATGCATTGCTTCGCAGAAAAGCAGTTTTATTCAGCTGCGTGTCTTATTGATACTTGTCTTGTATATTTACCCTACCTTGAAGTTGCCGTGTGGTTATTCTAACGTTCTTTCTTAGATGACACCTTGAGTCAGACTCTTATGTTGAGTAATTACGTCCTGCGATTTCCGATGGGTTGACAAGCTCCTGGTGAGCTCCTGCCAACGAAAGAGCTACCACTTCTTGACCGACTCGCGAGCCGCGCAGTATTTAAACGACCGGTAGTAGTTCTGGAGTAAAAACCGCCGTTTACAGAAAAAGTAGTGGCTGCGGTACATACTCCTGCTGGTAGATTGTGGTACCTCATAGGTGTGACATATCAAGATACTGATTCAACAGCATGATCATTTGCACACGTTAACCACAATAAAAGGCCACTTCAAAATGTGCAGTTTTATGGTATGGAGGGAAGGCGGTCCCGGGGGTACCGTATACACCAGTGGTGATTGCTTTAAGACTGCAAGGGAAGCTCAGCTTCCCCTAAATGTCCAAAGAAAGTGACAAGAAACGTTCGCCTTCTGCATGACGATTGGAGGATCTGGAGGATCTGTCTAAGGCGGACTCCCTGTTTGACTGAGAGTGAAATGAGCGAACCTCCACCGTAGCATTTTTCATGTTTTTCATTCCTTTGTTCTGAACTGATCCGGAGACTTTGCCAATCCCCAGCTACTTTGTCTTTGTTAAAAATGACTAGCGTTGCTTTTGGCCACTCTTTTATGTCACTCTGTGGTTTCTTAACCCAACGAGCAGCAGAAAGCACGTTCATGATGTTGGATGGAAAAAAATTAGCTTCTCCTCCTTGAATGACCAGCAGCCGCCACTGGTCATTCGCCAGATCCAGGGCAACACAAGTACCGTATGCTCGGTATCTCTGTGCATTCAAAATGCCATGAATAATATTTTTTATTAAATTTGAGGCAAATGGTGGTCACACCAGATGCTGCTGGTTTTCAGACCAAGGATTACGGTATGGATGTTATGGATCCGCTGGGTCACATCATCAGTGATGTAGCCTTGGGTCATTATCAGATACCTTCCGTCCGTAAACGTAGCTCTTATTCCTCCGATCAATTCTCAACCTCCATCTCTGAAAGAATGGCCACTTCTTCAATCTTTTGATCATCTTCACGGATCTCACTGACTAGTACAACCACACTACTCAGAACTAAACCAGATGAAAACCACCAGCTTGAAAGACTGTACAAAAATTCAGCCACCTAAAAACTTACCAAAAGCCAGTTGCAAGTCAACTCACTCATACCTGGACTTGTAACCTCTTTAGCCTGTCCTGGCCCACTGGCTCCCCGTGCTGGCTATAATCCACTCCAAAACCCTTCGACTCGGTTGCAAAGTGCTCCCTAACAAATTGTAATGACATTTATAGTTTTTGTAAGCTTTGCAGACTCTCTAGACTTTAAAAATGGTATGTTGTCTCTTGTTTGTTTCAGGACTTTCCACCGTTGCCAGACATGGAACAGAGGTTGCGCTCAGCATCCAGTGTTGATGAACTGATGCGTCTCATCTACCCTTTATACTGGGCTGCTCTGAAGTGTAGATCTAAACTACCAGTTGCTGTTATGTCCAAACTGTCTCGCCGCCTGAGCCCATCAGCAGAGACAGACGAGACAACCTTTGCTGCCGCCTACCTCAACTTGGATGTTCTTAAAAGTAGGTCTCAGGGTTTCTTATGGATTAGTAGTATTAGTCGTAGTATTAGTAGTAGTAGATTAGTTTTATGTTTACAGTAAAAAATAACTTCCCATGATGCTTAGAGTGCACGTCACGTTCAGTAAGTTCAGTCGTTCAGTCATATGCAGCAATTTTGTTTTGAGCTGACAAATCTTAAGTAACTTTGATCAAATGTTGTTTGCAATAATAATGTTCAAAATAATAGCAGTGCAATGCAACTAACCAGATTTATCACTGTTATTAGTATATTTTTATTGCTACATGGCAAACAAGTTACCAGTAGGTGCCGTAGATTCTTTGAAAACAAACAAGATCCAGCATTTATGATGTGCATGCTCTTACGGTTGTGGAATTGGGCAATTAGTTGAAAGGAGCGTGATAAAAAAATAGCAGTGTGGCATTCAATCAGTGATCAATTTTGTTATAAAGCAGGTGGGAATCAGGTGACCCCCATTTAAGGATGAAAGCAGCACTTGTTGAACATCATTTCTCTTTGAAAGCCTGAGGGAAATGGATCGTTCAAGACATTGTTCAGAAGAACAGTGTACTTTGATTAAAAGGTTGATTGGAGAGGGGAAAATTTATGAAGAGGTGCAAAAAATGTTTGGCCGTTCAGCTAAAATGATCTCCAATGCCTTAAAATGCAGAGCAAAAAGTAACATGGCAGATGATGGAAGACAACTATCAAAATGATGGAAATGGATGGCAAAATGGATGGAAGAATAACCAAAATGGTTTTCCATAGTTATTCTAACGGTCAGCCAATGATCAGCTCCAGGATGATCAAAGACAGTCTGGAGTTACCTGAAAGTACTGTGACAGTTAGAAGACATTTGTGTGAAGCTAATCTATTTACAATAATCCAACACAAAGTCCCTCTGTTTAAAAAAAGGCATGTCCAGAAGAGGTTACAATTTGCCAAAGAACACATCAACCGGCCTAAAGAGAAAAGGAGGAACATTTTGTGGACTGATGAGAGTAAAATTGTTCTTTTTGGGGTCCAAGGGCCGCAGACAGTTTGTGAGACGACCCCCAAACTCTGAATTCAAGCCACAGTACAGAGAGAAGACAGTGAAGCATCATGCTATGGGCGTGTTTCTCCTACTATGGTGTTGGCCTATTTTTCCCATAGCAGGGATCATGGATCAGTTTGCATATGTCAGAATACTTGAAGAGGTCAAGAGGTTGCCTTATGCTGAAGAGGACATGCCCTTGAAATGGCTGTTTCAACAAGACAATCACCCCAAACACACTAGTACACCAGCATAATCCTGTCATGGAGCGGCCGGCCCAATCCCCGGACCCCCCGGAAGGAGAACTTGTGGGGTGACATCAGAAATTCTGTTTGTGAAGCAAAACCAGGAAATGTTAATGAATTGTGGGATGTTGTTAAAGAATGTCGGAGGGGAATAACAGCTGAAAGGTGCCATAAGTTGGTAGAGTCCATGCCACACAGATGTGAAGCACTTATAAAAAACTCAATATTGGTTTAGTCATTCACAGGATTGTCAAATCCTACAAACATTTTTTTTTTACAAAGTTGTTTGTAAAGTCAATGGCAGCCACTATTATGTATTTCAAACACACCCCTTTCAAGTAATGCCCGCTTGCACAGCCCTAAAAGTGTGCATATTACGTTGTTATTCTCATCAACGCCGAGGGTTCCGTTGTTTGGCCATTTCATTGCCTTACAGGCTGCCGTAGTAAAGTAGTAGTAAAGAGTCAACTAAGTATTGCGGGTAATAGTGGGTAACGGGACAAAAGCGGTTGTGTGTGTTGCATTAGACAGTATAGTGTGCATACAGGGAGCGGAAGGAGTGTTACCTGCATGCATGCAAATTACAAGCTCACCTTTTTTGCCATGAGGTGACATGTTGAACTTCTAGTGACCGTTATCAGAAAGCGTGATAGAGTGATACCACCAAATTTCACACACCTGCTCCACATTCACACCTAAGACCTTGTAACACAAAGTCACATGACTGTTGCCAGAAATGTGAGGGGGCGACTCATTTTTGTAAGTAGGGGAAACGCTGGAATAGGCAAATTACCAACTGCAGCAACAATTCGTGGTGGACAAATGAACCTTTTTTTAAATATTTGTATTCCCTCTATGGATTTTTGGGTGAGGGGCGACGCCCCACAGCCAGCCATTGATGAACTGCGTTGGTGTGGGTACTTTGTGTGTGCAGGTATAGAGTCAGAGTGGAGAAAAACCCAGTGCATACCCAGGGAAGTGTGTGTCGACGTGGGCAGGGAGTTTGGTGCACCCACCAACATCTTCTATAAACCACCATGTGTGTCCGTCTACAGATGTGGAGGATGCTGCCACTCCGAGGACAAACAATGCAGGAATATCTCCACTAGTTACCTCAGCAAATCTGTGAGTAACTATCAACATTAGAAGCTGAAAGGGAAATATCCGTAGGCGGTTCTCAGTGAGGTTCCTGATATTGCAAATCTATATTGCCAAAGTTAATCTGATTCACAATATAGACAAAAGTACTTTGTAATTAATTAACTATATAGTAATCAAATAAGCAATACACATACGTGACTAAAGTTACGATCGTCCAAAGGGCGGTCTTTGTTAACCAAGTGTTGCGTGTGTTGTGTGTTGTCTCTAGATTGTATATTTTTGACCTACCGTTTGCGTGTTAAGTTGCTGTGCGATGATTTTAGCGTTCTTTCTTTGATGACACAGTGACTCAGACTTATGTGGAGTAATGACCTCGTGCGATTTCCGATGGGTTGACAAGCTTTTTCTGAGTTCCCTTATAACTCATGTTTGGCTCCCAAAGAGCTACCTGTTCTTCACCGCTTGTGCGCCATTTTTGACAATTGTTTTTGGAGAATCCCCTACCACCATAAAGCACGTTATGTTATATTACAAAAAACTCAAGTAGGTACCCAACAGTGCTTCTGGTGTACCGTTACACCCCTAGAATGTATGCGGATAATTGTGCTGGTCTTGTTTCCTTGCAATCCAACTGTCATCATTGTCTTCATTCTGATGCGTACATTAAGTACACCACATTTTTCTTTGGCAATTCATTGGTGTAATTTTTTTGTCTCATGATCTTTTTTGTTTTGCAGATTTTTGAGATCACAGTACCGATCACGCAAGGTACCAAGCCCGTAACGATAAGTGTGGCAAATCACACGCAGTGCAGGTGTTTGTCCAAACTTGACACATACAAACACGTCCACAGCATTATCAGGAGATCCTTGCCCGAGTAAGTACTAAACTCTATCACAATGTTTTTAAAACGGGTGGTATGCCTACAAGAAAAAGCTAAAACGGCATAGTACTGAAGGCAATCCCACCAGAGATGGGTGGATGCAGGTTAAGATCCTCCAAGACTATGTAGACACATACAGGGCATACGCCACAGCAAACAGTAGATTCATGTATTGGGTCATTTTTTGTTGAAGGTGCCCAATAGCCAATCAGGCATGTGCCCAAGATCAAGATTGGAGTAGCAGACAGTGTCGATGTGTCGACATCGCAACCGATCTTTCCCCATCCTTGTCACTTCTGAGATCATCCCAAGAACTCGGTGAGTTTTTGCACCTTTCCTAACCAGGAGGTTATATTTATTTTCTGTGGTCTCATCTATAAAAATGTGTGTGGAGTTCTGAACGAAAGAAACCTGGCTGACAGACTGAAAGACTAGAAATCTCTGTCCGTGCGCACGTTTTGGGTTTTTGCCGTATGGAGACTTGTAGCCTTTTATGAGACGCGTAAGATGTCTCCTAGAGCTCCACAGGGAGCTCCGTCTGATGTACACAGGCAGCTGAATGAACTATTGCTGCGCCCTGATAGCCATGGACAATGAACTGCCTTGCTGGGACATGATGCATGATGGGAAGAAGTTAAAATTGTTGCTTTTTATTTTAAATTTGTATTAGTACCTTTTTATGTTTATTTCTAGGCTACCTTTTGAGTGCTAAGTTGTTTTGTTATGGTTTTAGCGTTCTTTGTAAGATGACACCCCGATTCACTTATGTATAGCTTGTGATTGGCTTGTGCAAAAGACAGAGCTACCGTTTCCTCGCCGACTTGTATTCATATGATTAGTAGTAGTTCTAAGGTACCGGAACATGGCCATAAATTAGCCGCATGGCGGTATAAGCCGTAGGGTTCAAAGTTTAAGAAAAAAGAAGTGGCTTATACACCAGGACTTACGGTAAATCTGCAACTTCTCCTGTCCGTCCATCTCTCCAGACATGTTTCCAGCTGACGTATGTGGCCCGCATAAGGAACTTCATGTGGAAACCTGTCAGTGCGTATGTCAGCGTGCAGATCAGACTCCAGACTGCGGCGCTCACCGTCACTTTGACCGCAGTACTTGCCGGTGTCTGTGCAACACTCCACCGACCCACTCGTGCCCGCAGAACCACATGTTCAACAAGGAGACGTGCCAGTGCACGTGCAACAAGACATGTCCAAAGCACCAGCCGCTCAACAAAACAAAGTGCTCCTGTGAATGCAACGAGTCACCCAACAAGTGTTTTCTAAAAGGGCGGAGGTTTCATCACGCTACGTGCAGGTAAGGCGCGACTGGATTTTTCTTTGCCCATGGTTAGTTTCATTCATCGTCATTCATCGCATCACAAAGACGGGAGGTAAGTTTCTTCTTCTGCACAGCTAGTCTCGTTTGGCGACAGCCAAGACACCTCCTCGACCCACACAAGAAAATAAGAGCAATGTTCACTTGCAACCAAACAAGCGTGTCATTCAAAAACAACACCGAGGCTGCAAACAAAGTAAACTAGTGCCAAGTACTTCATACATTAATCTTTCACATTTACAGCATACATTGGTTGATAACAGCCAGAGAAATTCACCATAAAGTTGATCAAAAGTTTTCATCGTTAAAGGGGACCTATTATGCTTTTCCTCTTTTCTGGCACATAAATGTGGTTGCGATGTTGTTTTTGTGTTAAAGTCTCGTGATAAAAGATGCCAACGCATCAGATAATCAGGTTTGCGCATTTGGAAGTGAGTTCTGCACTGCACACCGAGCTCCACGGATGTCACAAAACCCGGATGACCTTCAATGGGCATGCAGAGGTACACGCTCAGGCCTGTTGAGAATTTCACTGTGTTAGCATGTTGAGCAATGGCTCCCATGAAATGTTTGTTTGGGTCTCAGGGAAAGCCAGTTTTGTTTAGCTTTCCTAAAGAGGCAAGCATCGAGCAGACGTGGTTAGAGTTGCTGATTCCTGGCCAAGGGACTGTTTTGTGAACACGGGTCAATACAAAGCTGAACTATCCGCCAAACTTTTGCTGAAGTCCGACGCCTTTCCAAAGTCACTTGGTCGTGTTGAAGAGTCATAAGAGCAAGCTGTATGTAACAATTGATCGGTGATTTATCAAAAGCGGTTGTTATACTGTATATGTTATTACAATGTTGTATTCTTGTGTTAAATGATGCCCAAGCGTGTTTCTAAGTGAGCCCTTAAAGTAGTTTTTCACTGAGTTTTTTTAACACCGAGGTCCACTGACGTCACACAACCTGGACTTCTTATATGGGCAACGTTGAGCAATGGCTCCCGGGAAATGTTTGTTCGGGTGTGAGGGAAACCTAATTTTGTTTAGCAATATGAAGTTGGACTTTCCGCCAAACTCTCGACGCTTTTCCAATGTTACTTGGTCGTGTTGAAGAGTCAGAAGAGCAAGCTCCAAGTAACAATTTATTTGTTATTTTTTAAAAATGGCATTCAGGGAGTGGAGGGAGTGTCATTTGCATGCATGCAAATGACAAGCTCACCCGTGTCTGGAGCTGCTAATAGCTGTTAAAAGCGGACGTCTTCGGAGGGGACTCGCGGTTGCCTCTTGGGGTGGCGGGGTCGGGCCTTCCCCTCTGTGGGGAGCCTGCTGGGGGGCCGTGCTCCGGCGTCTTCCTGGTCGGGCCCTCGCTTTTGGAGGGAGTGTGGTTTGGGATGCATGGCGGTGTTCACCACGGGCATCTCCTCGTTCTCTGTTTCGCTCTGATGCGGTTATCCTGTCACTGCAGA
>QODF01000098.1:0-21287 GCA_024372805.1 Oostethus manadensis | reverse complement strand
TCACTTGTGTTTTGGTTTTGGGATGGGGCAGACACTTCAAGATGGGCTGCATATATGTCAGAATATTATAAAGGTTTAGAGCTGACTGTCCACAAATTTGACATTGGGCCACTCAGGTCAATCAAAAAAACATCAAAACATCAATCAAGAATTTGCCAAAACTTGCAATGAGTCTCTTACAGCACTTTGCAGAATTGTTGCCATTCAGTTATGTTGGAGGTTTTCCCAGCATGAAGCCTTTTTAAGGTCACACCACAGCATCTCAATAGGATTCAGGTCAGGACTTTGACTAGGCCACTCCAAAGTCTTCATTTTGTTTGTCTTCAGCCGTTCAGAGGTGGACTTGCTGGTGGGTTTTGGATCCTTGTCCTGCTGCAGAACCCAAGTTGGTTTCAGCTTGAGGTCACCAACAGACGGCCGGACATTCTCCTTCAGGACTTTTTTGGTAGATGGCAGAATTTGTGCTTCCATTTATCACAGCAAGTCTTTCAGGTCCTGAAGCAGCAAAACAGCCCCAGACCATCACACTACCACCGCCATATTTTACTGTTGGTATGATGTTTTTTTGTGAAATGCAGCATTACTGTTACGCAATGGGACACACACCTTTCAAAAAGTTCATCTTTTGTCTCGTCAGACGACGAGACCATCAAGATGTTTTATGACAAAATTGAGACGTGTCCAGGGTCTTTCTTTGGTGGAGTCATGAACACTGACCTTAACTGAGACAAGTGAGGCCTTCAGTTCTTTGGATGTTGTTGTGGGGTCTCTTGTGACCTTGGATGAGTCATCACTGCGCTCTTGGGGTCATTTTGGTTGGCCGACCCTTCCTGGGAAGGTTCACCACTGTTTCATGTCTTTGCCCTGTGTGGATAATGCCTCTCACAGTGGTTTGCTGCAGTCCCGAAACTTTAGAAATGGATTTATAACCTTTTCCACACTAAAAAAATCTCAATAAATCTCATCTCATCATCATCATAATCAATCTTTTTCTCCTTTAATGCGTTCATTTTCTCTACCGCTTATCCTTATTAGGGTCGCAGGTATGCTGGAGCCTATCCCAGCAGGCTTTGGGCGGGAGGCGGGGTACACCCTGGACTGGTCGCCAGTCAATCGCAGGGCATTATTCTCCTTTAATAATAAAAAGTTTTTAAAACCGCATGTTGTGTTCGGTTTTTCGATGATGTGAAACATTACGTGTTGCAGACACACAGAACAAAAATAAATTAGGAAGGGGGCAAACCCTCACACCACTGTATGGTGGTCTTTATAACACGTTTAAGTGTTTGTGTTTTTTATAGGACGTTTGTCCCGTTACGTCTTGATGCACAGCATCTACTCTATTTTTAAGTTTTTTGTCATCTGTTTTGCTGTGAACTCATTTCGCTGGCAAAATCCATAAAGAATGAAGAATTAAAAAAAGCATAAAAATGTCCATTTGTACAACTCTAATAGCAGTTGTGTATCTTTTCACCTTGGTTACAGTTGTCTCAGGCCTCCATGTGACGCCAGGAGACGGGGGTGTGAAGCAGGCTTTCTGTTCAGTGAAGAAGTGTGCCGCTGTGTGCCGTCCCACTGGAGACGACTGGACTAGCCGGCCCATCCCAGAACACTCCCAGCTGCTGAGGAGCAGTTAAGGAACACAGACCATGTCACCTTGTCCTTTGGCCCCGATTGGACATCTCCATGGACTGCAACGGCAGCTTGTTGACTTGGATGAAAGTGAGTAAGAGCCCGTCCGCACTGCAGTGTTTTTAGTGAAGCGATGACATCACAAACCCTGCCTAACTTATATTTAATTCGCTTATCTTTATTTATTTCTCATACATTAGCCGGCATTTTTATATTATAATCTAAGTGGAATGTAATTACAATGTAAATTGATAAACCACACACAAATACCGTGGTGGAAATGAGTACTTGATGCCCTGCTTTGTAGGTTTGTCCCCTTTCCTAAGATATGAGGAATGTTTTTACAATCTGGATCAGGATGGCCCCGATTATACGAGGAAAATTGTGCAATCACCGTGAGAGAGAAAGGAAAGGGAAAAACAAGAAGAGAGGGGAGGAGAAGAAATAAAAACTCGATCCATTGATCATGACGGGCAGCTGATGGGCACGTTGGACTGCTGTCTGTGTCTTCCAAACTCTGTGACGCACGTGGGCAGGGCCTGGCAACAGACCAGTTATTATGGTTCCGGATAGGTAGATGTCTTCGATGCCCTAAACGGAAAGGCACATGAGTCTCCACTTCATCCGTCCGTCACCCTCCTTCAGGAATTTTTGGTAGACGGCAGAAAAAAAGGTTAGATTTATCACAGCAAGCCTTCCCGGTCCTGAAGCAGCAAAACAGCCCCAGACCATCACACTACCACCCCCAGTTTTTACTCTTGCTATGATGTGCTTTTCCTGACATGGATTGACTAATTTATTGAATGATGTTTGAACGTCTGTTTGTCTGTCTGTGAGGAATTCGTTTGTTTGGCGTGATTAAAAAGTTCTTGTAAAACACTTGCTTTGCATTCTTTTACCTTATCAGTGATGCTCATTCGGGAAGGAAATCAACTTTTGTGTTACACAAATGTCAAAATTGAGGGTTAGGGTGGTCACGTTAGGGGTGTCCAGGCAGGTCAGGGGTGTCCAAACTGCGGTTCAAATAGTGACAAACAAGAGGGTGCAAAGGCCACTCTGATATTTTGTAAACCACCCCATATTGATTTATGAAAAACTGCATTTCAGCGTTGTGGTATAAATGCAAAAGCATATTATTAGTGTGAACTGCTCCTTTTCCCCATTTTTGCTCTTGTTTTTTTAACTTTCCACATACTTTTCATCGTCAATTTTCATTGTGTAATATTATGACTTTATTCCCATAATATTGCAAGTTTTCCTCTGAGCTAATTTTCCAAAAAATACAACCATATTTGTTCCATTGGTTTCTCAGAATATTGTTATTAGAAATTATGTATTTTTTCTGTAATATTTTAACTCTTGGTTACTGAAACGACATTTTCGTTCATAAAATTTAGATTTTTTTCTCATCAGAATACAACTTTTTTTCCCCTAATATTTTGACTTCTCATAAAATGTTTTTTTGAATTTCCGCTGTTTTTTTCCAACGATTTCCAATTTGTTCTTGCTATTATTTGACTTTATGCTCGTAAGACAGCTTCCTCCTCAGCCTAATTAATTTTTAAAAATTACTTACTTGCTCCTCATAAGTTGAACTTTCTAAAAAACAATGGCTTTTTTTTAATATTCCACTTTCATGCAAAAATTATGGCTTTTTCCATTCCAATTACAACCTTATTTTGTTAATATTTTCAATTTCATCTTGTAAAAAATACTATATCACACTTTCAAAAAGTGCCGCAGTCCATTAAAAAAAATACGTTGCGAGCCACAAATTGCACCCGGGTCTCACTCTGAACACCCTTGGGTTTTGGGTTGGTGTTGAATGCGCGTAGTATTTATTTTTATTGGGGATATGGTGGTTAACATGTAAACAGAAATATCCAAAAGACATAATCAACCTTAACTGCATTATTGTGTGCATGGGAACATAGGGAGTGTGCAAAATAACAGAATTAGACTGCTAACAAGCAAACAATTAGGCTGTATAGGAATAATAATAATAATGACTTTTGGGGTGCACAATATTTAATGTATTTACACATATTTATGTGTGTGTGTGTGTGTGTGTGAGCCGGTGTTTAGGTACGTTTTTGAATTAAGGAACTCCTGGCCTGAAATTTTGGAACTTCAGTAAACACACACTTGGAACACTCTCTCTCACGCACACACACACACACACACACACACACCACCTCAGGACTCTGTAAGAGGGAAGGAAGCGGACGGAATTAGCCAGGTCTGCTGATGGAAAGATAAGATGTTGGTGGATTGTGTGTGTGTGTGTGTGTGTGTAAGAGAGAGAGAGACACACACACAGAAGCAGAAAGAGAAGTTAAAGCCACAAAAACAGTTCACACCATATGTTACCGTTAAGTCCGGTATTAACAATCCCACTCCCTTCCTGCCATTCAAACTGTTTGACTTACGATCTTCGTGCGTGTGTGTGTGTGCGTGTGTGTGTGTGTGTGTGTGCGCGCGCCACGGAAACCGATGCGATAGTGGGCACGAGAACACGCACTTATTGTTGGGAACTGGGCGTGTTATCATTGTTGAACATAAAAGAAATGTTTCCAAGGTTCTTGCCAGCAGCCACAAAGATGCTGCAAAAGTCAAACAAAGGAAGGTTTACAGTTCGGGTAACCACGGTTACTTGGAAGTTCCTGGACATTTTAAAGGAAAAAGACCTTAACTCCAGAGGGATACTTAGTTGAGTGTGGTTGTGCTGAGGAAGGACGTCGCTTTTGACCTCCACGATGTCTGCAAAGTGTGAGGCAGACTCTCCAGAGGCGAGTGCGTCAAAGAAAAAGGAAAGCGAAACGAGAAGTGACATTAGATGAGGTCAAATTCTTGGAGAAAATGGAGAAACGCCCGCCATCATCAAGGATAAAGATTGTTATCCTTGAATATGTGAAAGGATCTGATCCTATGCAATGGACAGCAATAACTGACACATTCAATCCCATTGAATGTTCAGCTTTCAGGGCCGGCCATTTCAGATGATTTTTATCTTTCATGGCGTACAGAATATTGTGTTGTATGGCTTTGTACACATGGAACCTACCAGAAGAAAGATTAGCCTCTCGTCTTTCATCACAAAAAAATAGTTGGTTTCTACCTTTTCCCCTTCCTTAGTAATCAGTAGTAGAACAAAGGTCAACTTCAGGGAAATATCCATCCATCCATTTTCTTCCCCTTATCCGAGGTCGGGTCGGGGGGGTAGCAACCTAAGCAGGGAAGCCCAGACGTCCCTCTCCCCGGCCACTTCTTCCAGCTCTTCCCAGCGGATGCCGAGGCGTTCCCAGGCCAGCTGAGAGACATAGTCTCTCCAACGTGTCCTGGGTCTTCCCCGAGGCCTCCAACAGGTTGGACGTGCCCTGAACACCTCCCAAGGGAGGCGTTCGTTAGGCATCCTAACCAGATGCCCGAGCCACCTCATCTGACTTCTCTCAATGCGGAGGAGCAGCGGTTCTACTCCCAGTCTCTCCCGGATGACAGTGCTTCTCACCCTATCTCTAAGGGAGAGCCCAGCCACCCTGCGGAGAAAACTCATTTCGGCCGCTTGTACCGCCATCTTGTCCTTTCGGTCACTACCCAAAGCTCATGACCATAGGTGAGGGTAGGAACATAGATCGACCGGTAAACTGAGAGCTTTGCCTTTTGGCTCAGCTCTCTTTTCACCACGACAGACCGGTGCAGAGTCCGCATCACTGCAGACGCTGCACCAATCCACCTGTCCATCTCGCGTTCCATCCTTCCATCACTCGTGAACAAGACCCCGAGGTACTTAAACTCCTCCACTTGAGGCAGGACCTCATCCAAGACCCGGAGATGGCACTCCACCCTTTCCCGGGCGAGAACCATGGACTTGGACTTGGAGGTGCTGATTCTTATCACAGCCTCTTCACACTCAGCTGCGAACCGATCCAGTGAGAGTTGAAGATCACTGCTCGATGAAGCCAACAGGACCATATCATCTGCAGAAAGCAGAGATCGAATCCTGCGGCCACCAAACTGAAAACCCTCAACGCCCTGGCTGCGCCTAGAAATTCTGTCCATGAAAGTAGTCAGAATCGGTGACAAAAGGCAGCCCTGGCTGAGTCCAACCCTCACTGGAAACGGGTCCGACTTATTGCCGGCAATGCGGACCAAACTCTGACACCGGTCATACAGGGAACGAACCGCCTGGATTAGGTGGTCCGATACCCCATATTCCCGGAGCACTCCCCACAGTATTCCCCGAGGAACACGGTCGAATGCCTTCTCCAAGTCCACAAAACACATGTAGACTGGTTGGGCAAACTCCCATGCACCCTCAAGGACCCTGCCGAAAGTATAGAGTTGGTCCACAGTTCCACGACCAGGACGAAAACCACACTGCTCCTCCTGAATCCGAGATTCGACTATCCGGCGGATCCTCCTCTCCAGAACCCCTGAATAGACCTTACCAGGAAGGCTGAGGAGTGTGATCCCACGATAGTTAGAACACACCCTCCGGTCCCCCTTCTTGAAAAGCGGGACCACCACCCCGGTCTGCCAGTCCAGGGGCACCGACCCCGACGTCCACGCAATGCTGCAGAGTCGTGTCAATCAAGACACGCCCACAGCATCCAGGGCCTTAAGGAACTCCGGGCGGATCTCATCCACCCCCGGGGCCTTGCCACCAAGGAGCTTTTTGACCACCTCGGTGACCTCAGCCCCAGAGATAGGCGAACCCGACTCAGAGTCCCCAGGCACTGCTTCCATGTTGGAAGGCGTGTCGGTGGGATTGAGGAGGTCTTCAAAGTATTCCCTCCACCGGTCCACAACATCTCGAGTCGAGTTCAGCAGCACACCGTCCCCACCATACACGGTGTTGACTGTGCACTGCTTCCCCCGCCGGAGACGGCGGATGGTGGTCCAGAATCTCTTTGAAGCCATCCGGAAGTCGTTTTCCATGGCCTCTCCGAACTCCTCCCATGTCCGGGTTTTTGCCTCAGCGACCGCCAGAGCTGCAGACCGCTTGGCCTTCCGGTACCTGTCAGCTGCCTCCAGAGTCCCATGGGCCAAGACGGCCTGATATGACTCTTTCTTCAGCTTGACGGCATCCCTCACCACTGGTGTCCACCAACGGGTTCTGGGATTACCGCCACGACAGGCACCGACCACCTTACGGCCACAGCTCCGATCGGCCGCATCGACAATGGAGGCACGAAACATCGCCCACTCGGATTCAATGTCCGCTGCCTCCCTCGGAACATGGTCAAAGCTCTCCCGCAGGTGGGAGTTGAAACTCCTTCTGACAGGGGACTCTGCCAGGCGTTCCCAGCAGACCCTCACAATGCGTTTGGGTCTGCCAGGTCTGACCGGCATCCTCCCCCACCATCGGAACCAACTCACCACCAGGTGGTGATCAGTTGACAGCTCCGCCCCTCTCCTCACCCGAGTGTCCAAAACATGTGGTCGCAAGTCCGACGACACAACCACAAAGTCAATCATCGAACTGCGGCCCAGGGTGTCCTGGTGTCAAGTGCACATGTGGACACCCTTATGGTTGAACATGGTGTTCGTTATAGACAATCCGTGACGAGCACAGAAGTCCAATAACAAGACACCGCTCGAGTTAAGATCAGGGAAACGTTACTCCCAATCACACCTCTCCGGGTCTCACTGTCGTTGCCAACATGAGCGTTGAAGTCACCCAGCAGAACAATGGAATCCCCCGAGGGAGCACTCTCTAGTACTTCCTCTAAGGACTCCAAAAAGGGCGGGTATTCTGAACTGCTGTTTGGCGCATAAGCGCAAACAACAGTCAGGACCCGTCCCCCCACCCAAAGGCGTAGGGAAACTACCCTCTCATTTACTGGGTTTAAATCCAACATGCAGGCTTGGAGCCGGGGAGCAACAAGAATTGCCACTCCTGCTCGTCGCCTCTCATTGCCGGCAACACCAGAGTCCAGCCCCTCTCGAGAGGACTGGTTCCAGAGCCCTTGCTGTGCGTTGAGGTGAGACCGACTATATCTAGCCGGAATTTCTCCACCTCACGCAACAGGCTCAGGCTCCTTCATATAATATCCGTTCCCAACTATAGGGAAATATCTGTTCCCGACTAAAAAAAATCAGCTTTTTGTGAAATCGTTTTAAGCGTAAAAACATTTCAAGTTCCTCAGCAGTAGAACACAGGTGAGATTCAGGAAAATAACACCCCCCCCAAAAAAAATTTGTTTTTACATCAAAATAACAATTTATTTAGTAATACAACACCATGAACTATTTACAGTTTTCACTAACTGTCGTTTTACACGATTTTGACTGATATTTCGGGGCACACAGAATATTTGTTGTTGACTGAATGTTGAATGTTATGTGACGATATAAACATGGAACCTACCAAAAGAAAGATTAGAGTCTCGCCTTTCATCGGAAACAAAAAGTTTGTTTCTACCTTTTTCCATTGTTTAGTAATCTGCACTAGAACACAGGTAAGTTTCAGGAAAATATCAGCCCCCAACTAAAAAAAGGCAGAAAACCAGCTTTTTGTGAAATGATACTTTTCAAGCCTAACTTTCAATTTGAGACAAATATTTGTTTTGCTTTTGTGACACCTCAAATACGAAAACAACTATACCACATCAACAGCACAAAAAATTGACAATTTATGTACTAATATAACACCATAAACTATTTACAATTTTCACTTCCCATGATTTTAGACGATTTTGACGATCTTTCAAGGCACACAAAATATTGTCCTCTATGGCTATATCAACATGGAACCAAAAAATGTTTGTTTCTACCTTTTTCCTTTCTTTAGTAACAGTAGAACATAGGTAATATTCAGGGAAATATCAGTACCCGACTAAAAACCAGCTTTTTGTGCCAACATTTCAAGGGTAACTTTCACTTTGAAACAAATTTTGCCATATATATTTAGCCAAAATATCTACACGTGTATACTGCAACATAAACAATATAAAAAATGCTTTTTTTTACACCAAAATTAAAATATGTTTACTAATTTAACATTATAAAGTGTTTACAATTTTCACTACCGGCCAGTTTAGATTATTCTGACTGATTTTCAAGGCACACTATATTTTGTTCTCTGACTATATAAACATAAAACCTACTTTTTATTTGATCTTTCATCAAAAACAAAAAGTTTGTTTCTATCTTTTTTGCTCTTTCGTAATCAGCAGTAAAACGTAGGTCGGTTTCAGGAAAGTATTTGACTAAAAAAACCCATCAGCGTGCACTTCTTTTTGCCTCTCGTGCAAAAAAACATTCAGAAAAACACATAATTACGTCTTTGGCACGTCTCTCCCACGTTTGCAACATCCCTTATAAATATGATTGATTTGCGTATTAATCACAATTGCAGGCCACATTCCCGCCAGGATCTATTTTGAGATGCATTTTCTTTTCCAATAAATGGTTTGATTTGATTGGTCGATTTTGCCTGTGTGTAAAATCACATATTTCCCCTGTGCGTAATTATAATTTGGATATAAGTGATTAATGAAGAAGGATAAACAAAAGATTTTTTTTTTTTTCAATATTACATGGCACACAAAAATGGGCCTAACCGACTTTATTCAGCCAACAAAGTACAGTTTTAGTCCTGCAAGGAAGGAAAAGACTAAAAATGATATCACAGAAGATAACATTTAAAAACATTCTCAAAGGACATTACAATAGAAATGGTAGAAATGGCACTTTCTTTACACTGACTACTCTCAAGTATATAATCTTCAATTTTAGTATTCCAGCATGTTAAAGATGCCCCGCCCACCTTTTTGCACATGTCTGGGAATAGTGATGGAAATTTCGGTTCTTTTTAGAGAGACAGTTCTTTTGGCTCGGCTCACTAAAATAGAGCAGGCTCTTTCGACTCCAAGTGTCTCAGATGGTTTTTGTTGTCTTAATTTATTACCAAATTATGTGTATTGTGTCAAATGAATTAGTAATGTAAAAAAACGTGATGGTATCAAATGTTTATTATTAAAATTGTGTCATTTAAACGTCAATGGACAGCTACAAGAATATATTATAATAAACTTGTGTTTAACCTACCGCGCACTCTGCTCAGTGTGGACACAGAGAAGCCGCCACGCGTCTTGACAAATGACATTCGCCTTTAATGTTAAAAAAGAGGAGGAAAACAGTAGTCGGATTCCCAATTGGCTCCAACGACGCGAGCCGACTCCTGTCGTTCGTGTTAAAAAGCCGTCTCTTAGAGCCGATTCGTTCGCGACCGACACATCACTAGTCCGGAAGAAACAGGACCGTAATGGAGACGCGGAGGGTTTACTTGCGTCAAGTCACGCATGTACTACACATACCTCCGTCAATGGATATCAAAATAACATCTTCTTAAAATCGCTTATACGCGCAAGACACGAGGCTTTTATGTTGGAAGTTCTCGGCGGAAATAAGTTGTTTTATCCGGAAGTGAATTTGAGACTGCTTGCGACTCGAGGTAAGCGTTTCGTGTAGGTTGTTGCTTTGTTAGAAAACTTTGATTTTGGCTTTTGCGTTGCCTCTCCGTGTTTTTTAGCTGTGGTTTACTTGTGTCTAACTGCTGAGTGAATATAACGCCGCCATGTTTCCCGGCTTTTTGTCATTACAGTTTTGGGCATTCAGCCAGGCCACTTCTGTAACGTCGGGAGTTTAGGGGAAGAATTGTGCCAAAATATCATGGCCTCTTTTTTTAAGACGCTACCATGCTATCGTTATTATAAGTAATGTTTTCATACATTACGCCATGGGGCTGAAAGTCCGCCATGATGGTGGGCGGGGCTTGGCGGGCAGCTAGTGTACAATGTATTCACGCGCGCTGAGCTGTGTACAACATAAATTTACTTGGTTATAATGTTATTTACTGGCCAAAATTAATGTATGTGTATAAATATAAATGTGTACAAAAATCTATTATACGGCAGAAAAGTAAATTTCCCTGTTTAAGTCTAATGTACTGTGCTGCAAAATGCAGTCTTGCCAGCTCTTCAGTTAAAAAAGTAGCTATTGGCTGTTGTCGAAGTCGGTAGATGACGCCATCGTCTAATTTGCATGTCATTTGCATAGTCAACTGCTATAGGGCAGTGGTTCCCATACTTTTTACACTGACATTTGACCTGAAGCCATGTGCCCCCTACTCCTGCACAAATCATCAAATTTTTTATATGAATTGACTTATATATTGAACAGAATTAATTTGTTAGTAATTTTGGGTCAAAATGTAGTATTGTGCATGGTCACATTTCGATAGCGTTTTATATGAGCACTAATACAACACTTCCTTCTTGTCACTAGAAAGACTGAGATGCATTCATGGACACTCCGAACATCACCACATTGTCGTTAATATGCGCGCATGTGTGCTCTAAATAGACAGGAATACAAAGAATTACAATAAGTGGATGTTTTCTATTACTCACGGTGTGACTCTTAATTTGGAAGTATAATTTGCTGCGTTTAGGTATGCTCGGAAACACCAAAAAACTCACTCACAACATATGAAGTCGTCTGAAATGTTGTAGTGGCTTTGAACGCAACTCTCCATAAGACAGTTAAAGTCTGATTCAAATGTTCTGCTATGAAAGAAACCGGTGTTGGTGTGTCATCTCTTAACTTCATTTGATTCGATAAATTCATTAAAATAAGGATTAATAATTGATTCATTTAATAAAATACAGCAAAAAAATTGTTTTTTTTTTTTTTTTTTTTTTTTTTTTATTTTTTTTTGTTTATTTATTTTTAAACTGTGATTAATCCGATTACAATTTTTAAATAATTTGACCTAACTTAAACATGCTAAGATGCAATACATTCATAAGCATAACTGTGTGCAGAACGTCTCGCATCTTTCAGATGGAGCAGCCGTTGGACGAGAGCGTGCATGTGACGCAGCCCCCCGAGATGAGCGAGACGGACGAGACTACGCAGCGAGAATGTTCCGACGGCGAGTCAAACGCACAAGAACATCCAGAAGGTCCAGAGTCAGCCGTCCCATCCTCGGTCAATGAGTGCAGGACGGGGGATGCCCATGTGAACGTTTCTGAGGATACAGACAGGTACCAACGCGCACGCCGCCATTAAACTGTTAAAGATGGTAATGGTATTTCTCTTTCGTTCTTAGCGACAGCTCCTCTTCGTCGTCCTCGTCCTTTTCGCCTGCCCCCGGGTTTGAAAATGACGACGACGAGGGTGTAAGCCAGCCGCCCGTCTTCAGAACCAAAGATGAAGTTTTACTCGAGGTCAGCCTCTTTGAGTGCAGTTACGAGAAAGAATATCACACGTACAAGAACTTCTACTACTGCAGAGTGTTCTGCCTGGCCCTACCCCTGCACACGTAAAGCAACAAACCCTTTTCATCGTAATTAACTTGCAATAGTCGACATAATTAATTGCTTCTTTCCTTTTATAGCAAACAGACGTGTATGTTACATGGTCACACTTTCATCAAGTTTCACACAAGCATTGATAATATATTTCATATCTCTTTCTCCATCCATCCATTCTCTTCCTCTCTCTCCCTCTCTTTATATATATCATCTCTCTTTCTCCATCCATCCATTCTCTTCCTCTCTCTCCCTCTCTTTATATATATCATATCTCTTTCTCCATCCATCCATTCTCTCCCTCTCTTTATATATATCATATCTTTCTCCATCCATCCATTTTCTTCCTCTCTCTCCCTCTCTTTATATATATCATATCTCTTTCTCCATCCATCCATTCTCTTCCTCTCTCTCCCTCTCTTTATATATATCATATCTCTTTCTCCATCCATCCATTTTCTTCCTCTGTCTCTTTTTCTCTCCCTCCTCTCTCCCGCCCTCTTCTTCCCCCCCCCTTTTCTCACCCTCTATTTCTCTCTTCCTCTCTTTCAAGCTTTCTCTCTCTTTCTTTGTCCTCTCTCTTTCAAGCTTTCTCTCTTTCTTTCTCTCCCTCTCGTTCCTCCTTTTACCCCCTTTCTTTCTTTCTCTCGCTCACTCTTTTTCTCTTTCTCCCTGTCTCTGTCCCTCCCTACTCTTTCTCTCTCTCTCCCTCTTTTTCTCTTTCCCTCTTCTTCTCCCTCTCTTTCTCACCCTCTCTCCCTCTTTCTGTCTCTTTATCTCCTCTCTCCCCCTCTTCTTGTCCCTCTCCCTCTCCATTATTAATAGAAATGAAACCCCCATAGTCACCTTCACACTCCTATTATTCTTTGTTTACACCACATTGCTAATGTGCAAGCTATAGGATCACTACAGCGACACAAACGACCACGGCTTAAGCATGCTAGCGAGCTAACTAGTTAGCCTCCGATTTATTTATTTCTAAGCTTAAAGGGTTTCAAAGTGTAGTTTCAAGTGGGGAAGAAGGACAAATTAAAAAACCAAACATGTACCACTTCCACATGGAATGGGAGGAGACCTTTCTTTTCACTCATTTTTTTATGTTTTGTGTCATTACTGACGCCTAGTAACCAAAATGCTAAATATGACTTGTATTTCAATATGTTTTGCCTAATACTGGGACAAAGTCAACCATGAAGCAGTGTTTATTTATTAATTAATACATTTTTGCAAAACTGTGATATATTGAGGAAGTGATTTTTGAGCCGCGAAGTAGCAATGTTACATTTTCGCAACAAAATTCCTACTTTTCCCATAATTTTTCAGGAGTTGATTCAAACCATTCCGACATTAAAACATTTTCGCTCATATCTACTTTTCCCCAAATTCCACATTTTCCAAATCCAAATTTCCTTTTGATGCTAAGAATTCTTACTTCTTCCACTGTTCTCACCTTCTCAAGTCCAACCATTCTAACACCAAACCGTCTATTTGACATTTCAGATGTTTCAAAATTCTGTGCAAACACATTGACTCAAATAGGAATGCAATAGCATCACTATTAAAAGCCGAATATCCTTATTTTTGGAGCAGGATCTGCCCGCAGTGGAGGAACTGAAGGTGTCATTACCAGACGGGGTAACACTGACACCAATAGGAACGGTATCCAGCGTTATACAGCAGCTAGGTAAATAGTCCCTGTACTGGTAATGCACATTTCCGTGTATTTTCTCGTGTAAACCCCAAAGCACTGCCTGTCCCTGCAGCAATTATCCAGTCTCTGAAAGACACGCCCCCTTTGACCGACGACAGCATCATCTTTCGAGCCGATCGACTCGCTTTGGGCAAGGTCGGCACCCTTTCGATTTGTATTATGCTTGTACGTTTTTGTTTGGTACGTAGAAGTTTTGAAACTTGGAATCCCAAAATTGACCAAATGATGCTTACTCTGCTCTCTACAAAATGTTAACTGGTGGCTGAGCAGGACACCAACTTGCATTTCCTTTGTCTGTGTTCCAAGGTTTTTGAAGTCTTTGGGCCGGTTTCCAGTCCCCTCTATGTTTTGCGCTTTAACTCTGCTGAGGAGTTAAGCAACAAGGGCCTGACGGTTGGATTGACGGTTTATTATGCGCCGCATATGGAGGAGTACACAGGATACATCCTCATACAGCAACTTCGACTGTGAGTTCACACACGCGTACGTTCCTGAACAATCTTGTGATTGGGGAGACAGCTGCTGGTATTCAGATTTTGCACTGGTGGATTGTTAGCAGAATAGGTGTTGAAAATAGCTTACGGGTAGCATAGCAAAATAGAATTGACTATGGCTATAAATTTGACATGTATCTAATGCTTGCGCAGTCTGAACTTGGCTGCACGGTGACAGAGTGGTTGGCATGTTGGCCACACACAGTCAGGAGAGCTGGAAGGCCTGGGTTCGAATCTCCGCTGGACATGTTTGTGTGGCGTTTGAATGTTCTCCCCGTGCGTGGGTTTCCCCCGGATTTTCCTCCCACATTCCAAAACCATGCAAAGTAATTTAAATGGAGGTCTAAATTGTCCATGGGTATGATTGTGAGTGGGAATGGTTGTTTGTCTGCATGCGCCTTGTGATTGGCTGGCAACCAGCCCCACGTCGGCTGTGATAGGCTCCAGCATACCCTTGCAAACCCTAATGAGGATAAGCAGCATAAAAAAATGGCTGGATATATCAGACCTATATATCATAGAAATGCACCCCTGGAACAGATGTTGCAAACAATCCACTATACCCCAAAATTTCCATTACAAAATAATTTGTTGACGCAAAAACCAGATTCGGCTGCCGAAGACCAGGTCGCTCGGACACCCGCCCTCGACCACTGCCCAAATCCCAATGCACCGGACCTTATGCTTGCCCCCTGCAGATGGTGGGTCTGCAGGGGGGGGAGTTCCTCTGTTCCTGATTCGGGCTAGGCCTGGCCAGGCCCCACGGGTGAAGGCCTGGCCACCAGGCGCTCGCCTGCGAGCACCTGCCCCAGGCCTGGCTCCAGGGTGAGGCCCCGGTAACCCACGTCCGGGCGAGGTGCGGTCACTCCTCTTGCTCTTCTTCATTAGGGTCTTCTGAATCACTCTTAGTCTGGCCCGTCACCTAGAACCTGTTTGCCCTGGGAGACCCTACCAGGGGCATAAAGCCCCCGACAACATAGCTCCTAGGATCACTCGGGCACTCAAACCCCTCCACCGCGGTAAGGTGGTGATTCATTAAACAAAAAACTACCAGCATGTGGAAAATAGATCTAATAGCTAGGGACGCTCCGATCGATCGGCTCCCACCCAATAGGGGGGAAAAAATCATGTTTCCAAAATACAAACATTGACATTTCAGTTAAAAAAAAAATAAGACACACCTGATGTAACTGGAGTACATAAATTAAGAAGTTCATAAATTGGTAATGATTGTTCCAGTAGGTCCAACTCTAACCAAAATGAACTCTGGCCAAATCCATTTATCCCGTAAGAAATAATGCAAATCCAATCAATCAGTTTAACAGAGCCAAAAATGTTGCTAGTTTTGCAATTATAGTTTAAATAAATAATTTTATCTCCAAAAGGGAAGCGCGTCAAAAAAAAAGTTTGGGAACCGCTACTCTAATTGAAGAGTAAACACAAACCAATGCACAATTTTGCTGTAGACTTTTGGCATCAACCTTAGCGTACGCTAACTGAGGGTCCACCGTATAGTACTACATATAATTCAGTCAAGTGCAAATGGATTTCTTTCCTTTATTCCATGCTTATTTTTGTATGTTACCAGTCCAGGGTGCTGGCCCAAAGTCTGCTGGGATAGGCTCCAGCATCCCCGCGACCCTAATGAGGATAAGCGGTATAGAAAATGAATGAAACAATGAGCCTCTCATAAAATGTATAGACCCTTCATAACTTTGTAAGCAGGTACACTTATTAAAAATATTTATTTCTCCCACTGTACACAAAAGATTAAAGTCTTATGGTTAATTTTTCTTTTTCTTTCATTCATTTATTTTTTTTCAGTTTAAAGGGTTCAGATGCATCCTGGAAGAATGACCAAGAACCACCAGAAGAGGTATGCTGTGCACCTTTAACATAACATCATTTTATTTAAAGCCTTATGGATAAAATTACTTTCAATATTAAAATTAAAGCACTTTTGGATCATGTTTGTTTTGGGTGCAAACTGGCAGTTTGACCAAATGTTGCACAGTTAAAAGAATAAAAGCACAAATTCCAACCGGATTTGCACCCAATCCACTTTGTTTATATAGCACATTTTATATAAACAGTTTGCAAAGTGCTAGTAAAACAATAAATGAGAAGTACAAATGAACACAGTAAACACTAGTGAATCAAATATAAACACAAACATTTAAAACCACAATAAAAACAATAAATAAAACATTAAATAAAAACTAGAATAAGTAAAAGCACTGAAAACTAAAAAGAACCAATAAAAGACACCGAGGACCAGACAACCCACGCAAAGTTAAAAGCCAGAAAATGGGTTTTGAGCAGTTTTTGAGTCAAGGGTGGGTTTGGAGATGAGACTTGAAAGGTGTACCAATTTTCCTTGTAATTCTTGAAATTTTAGTCTGACTTAACGCGGCTGGAAAACCATAGCAATGCAGCATGTTTTGCCCAATTCTCACGCTTGTGTGCAGTGGTTCACGTGTTTAAGAGTTACACTATGAACAGTGTCCATGTTTTTTCGCCAGATATTACCTGACATCTCTCCTACTTTTTATTGGTGTTTACAGCTGGTACAGTAGTGTTCCCTATAACAGCAGTGCAATGTGACTAACCAGATGAATGACTTTATTAGTATATTTTTATTGCTACATGGCAAACAAGTTACCAGTAGGTGCAGTAGATTCTCAGAAAACAAACAAAACCCAGCATTCATGACATGCACGTTCTTAAGGCTGTGCAATTGGGCAATTAGTTGAAAGGGGTGTGTTCAAAAAAATAGCAGTGTGACATTCAATCAGTGATCAATTTTGTGAAAAATCAGATGAACCCTATTTAAGGATGAAACCAGCACTTGTTGAACATAGATTCTCTTTGAAAACCTTAGGAAAATGGGTAAACAAGACATTGTTCAGAAGAACAGTGTACATTTATTAAAAAGTTGATTCAAGAGGGCAAAACTTATGAATACGTGCAAAAAGTTTTGGCTGTTCAGCTAAAATGATCCCCAATGCCTTAAAATGGAGATCATAGCCAGAGACACATGGCAGAAAACAGAAGACAACTATCAAGATGGATCAAAGAATAACCAGAATGGCATAGGCTCAGCCAATGATCAGCTTCAGTATGATCCAAGACAGTCTGGAGTTACCTGTAAGTACTGTGACACTTAGAAGACGTCTCTGTGAAGCTAATCTGTTTATAAGAATCCCCCCGAGTCCCTCTGTTTAAAAAAAAAAAAAAAAAAGAGGTTACAATTTGCCAAAGAACACATCAACTGGCCTAAAGAGAAAAGGAGGAACATTTTGTGGTCTGATGAGAGTAAAATTGTTCTTTTTGGGTCCAAAGGTCGCAGACAGTTTGAGACAACCCAGTGAAGACAGTGAAGCATGGTGGCATAAGAACCATGATGTGGGCATGTTTCTCCCACTATGGTGCTGGGCTATTTGTCCCATAGCAGGGATCATGGATCAGTTTGCTTATGTCAGAATACTTGAAGAGGTCTTGTTGCCTTATGCTGAAGAAGAGATGCCCTTGAAATGGGGAAGACAATGAGCCCAAAACACAGTAGTAAACCAGCAAAATCTTGGTTCCAAACCAACAAAATGAATGTCATGGAGTGGTCAGCCCAATCCCCGGAGCTTAATCCAATGGAGAACTTGTGGGGTGACATTAAAAATGCTATTTCTGAAGCAAAAACCAAGACATGTTAATGAATTGTGCAATGTTGGAGGAGAATAACAGCTGAAAGGTGCCACAATTTGGTTGAGTCCATGCCACCCAGATGTGGAGCACTTATAAAAAACTGTGCTCATACAACTGCATATTAATGTAGTTGTTCACAGGACTGTGAAATCCTAGAAACAAGATATAGTTTTGAGTTATAAAGTCGACGGCAGACACTGCTCTTTTTTGCCCAATTGCACAGCCTTAAGAGCGTGCATATCGTAAAAGCTGGGTCTTGTTTGTTTTCTGAGAATCTACTGCACCTACTGCTAACTTGTTTGCCATGTAGCAATAAAATATACTAATAACAGTCATTCAGCAATAAAATATACTAATAACAGTCATTCAGCAATAAAATATACTAATAACAGTCATTCATCTGGTTAGTCCCATTGCACTGCTTTTATTTGGAACACTACTGCATATCAGAATGTTTTCACTATTTGAAAGTTCGGTGAGACCACGAGGATCCACCTGGGATTGCAATGATGCACGTTTCAAACTTGTCCCACCTTCCCGTTGCTCGTGGTTTTTGGAGGAAGCTGCACATTCTACTGTTCTTCTGTCCCCAGGCTTTAGACTACAGTGATGACGAGAAGGAGCAGCAAGCCAAGAGAGAGAAAAACTCCAAAAAGAAGCAGAAGAATTACACAGGTACACATAATGATGGTTAATCCTGTAGTTTGGGAAAATGTGGGCTTCAACGGTACGCTATAATCACGGTTCGCTATGTACCTCGGTTGTAATGTCACGGGTGGTGGTTGTTTATTAGTAGAGAGTTACCTACCTACTTAATGACTTACTTTCGTACCTGCTTACTTACCTAGTTGCTTACTTACCTATTTGCTTACTTACCTGCCGAGGACTATTTAAAACTACTATAAAAAAATAAGTAAGTGTTCCTAACATGGTTGTGTTATTTTTTTCTTTCTCACAGAAAACTGTGCCGAGGGCGCTGCACGCCATAAGCAGCACCGCCACGATGTCACCGCCATAACGAGAAGACAAACGGCGGCTCAGTTCAGCTACCAGAACGTCCAACCGCCCTTTCCTCACTCTCATCCGCCGCCTCAGCACGCACATTTTCCTCCCATGTACCCCCCGCCTCCCTACCTGTACCCGCCCCCACCCCCAGTCGCCTTTCATCCTTATTCCGCACCAGCATTCTTTCATCCTTCTTACTCCTCCACACCCTGGCTACCAAACTCGGTACCATTCTCAGAACTTCCTCCACCCACACCTCCCCCTGAGTGAAAGCCAGCATACTGGCCCTACGTTAAAGGGACTTTATGCTGAGGGTTTCCCGTCTACACACAGATACGTGCAAATTTCCGACAGTCACTCTGGATTATTGATCCCAGATTTGTAAATCCTGAATTTATTTTCTTTTGAGCAGATGGCCTTTTTTCTGCCCCCAGTAGTGACTGTTTGTAAAATTTGATGTGTTTACGTTGATGTATATACAGTATACGTACAGTCCTGATCAAATATTTGGGATCTTTTGTTTATTAAAGAAAAACATGTTTTTACGCAATTCACTATTGGATCCATTTCACACACAAAAACAATGAAACTCTCATTAGATGGTTTTCAAGAAAGATGCACATTTTTGCAGAGGCTTGTTATTCCCGGCTAGGGTTGCGGTGCACATGAGGTCATCGTTTTTAGCTCTGTGATTATTAGAAAAACCCTTGGCAGGTTTGATTGCGTAACATCAGCAGCCGCTGGTTTGGAGGCTCCAAATGTCCGTAAAGACAACTCTAAAGGACTCCTAATCTCAGCTCATTATGTGGATAAAATGGTCTATTCTATTCGGACCTCCCCAATCTCATGGGAAATACTAAACAGCATTCCGGTAACTTTAAGATTGACAATGATTATGGTGTGAAAAAGTCTTTGCTTCCTTCCTGATTTTTTTACGTGTTTCTTCAACTCTTCTTTGCAGAATTGTTCTCATTCTGCACATTGGAGGCTTTTTCAGCATGAAGCGCCACTTTAAGGTCATGCACAGGGTCTCACTAGGTTTCAGGTCAGGTCTTCATTTCAGTCATTCAGACTTGCTGGCGTGTTTAGGATCATTATCCCGCTGCAGAACCCAAGTTTGTTTTAACTTGAGGTCATCAACAGATGGCCGGACATCCTCCTTCAGGTAGACAGGAGAGTTCATGCTTCCATTTATCACAGCAAGTCTTCCCGGTCCTGATGCAGCAAATGAGCGCCAGACCATCACACTATCACCACCATATTTTACTGTTGCTATGATGTTCTTTTTCGCCAACTATAATGGGAAACACACCTTCCAAAAAGTTAAATTTGTTGCTACATGGCAAACAAGTTACTAGTAGGTGCAGTAGATTGGCAGAAAACAAGACCTGGCATTCATGACACGCAGGCTCTTAAGGCTGTGCAATTGGGCAATTAGTTGAAAGGGTTGTGTTAAAAAGAATAACAGTGTGGGATTGAATTAGTGATCAATTTTGTGTGAATCAGGTGATCCCCATTTAAGGATGAAAGCAGCACTTGTTGAAGATGCGTTTCTTTTTGAAAGCCTGAGAAAAATGGGTCGTTCAAGACATTGTTCGGAAGAACAGCGTACTTTGATTAAAAAGTGGTTTGGAGAGGGGAGAACTTATGAAGAGGTGCAAAAAATGTTTGGCTAAAATAACTAATGCCTTAAAATGGAGAGCAAAAAGAAACATGGAAGAAAACTATCCAAAAAGAAGAATAACGAGACTGACAAAAGGCCAGCCAAAGATCAGCTCCAGAAAATTCAAAGACAGTCTGGACTTACCTCAAAGTACTGTGACAGTTGGAAGACGTCTGTGTAAAGCCTACCTAGAATCGCCCCAAAAAGTCCATCTGTTAAAAAAAAAAAGGCACATGCAGAAGAGGTTACAATTTGCCAAAGAGCACATCAACTGGCCTAAAGAGAAAGGGAGGAACATTTTGTGGACTGATGAGAGTAAAATTGTTCTTTTTGCGTCCAAGGGTCTCAGATTAAAACGTGGATTGGAGAAGGGAAAATTTAGGAAGAGGTGCAAGAAATGTTTGGCTGTTCAGCTAAAATGATCTCCTATGCGTTGAAATGGAGCACAAAACCAAGAGACAAATGGCAGAAAACAAGACAACTATCAAAATGGATTGAAAATATTTCTGATGTTTTTTGTAATTTTATGACTTACTGTCTTGTAAATGTCTGATTTTTTTCTTGTACAATTATTTTTTTGTAATTTTTTTTTTTTTTTTGTAAAAATAGGACTTTTGAAATTGACAATTTGACTTTTTTTCTTGTATTTCCTTTTTTTCGTAAATGTAACTTTTTTTCGATTTTGTAAAAAATTTTCTCAATATTCCAATTTTTTTGCTCCTAAATGGATGGCTTTTTTCTAAAAAACGTACGACTTTTTTTGT
>QODF01000013.1:4334726-4350587 GCA_024372805.1 Oostethus manadensis | reverse complement strand
TCCAAAAGTGCTGAATACTGCTGTCAGCAGGATAATACTAATAATAGATCATCCACGGACGGATGATTCATTCTTTCTGTGAGCTGCCCGGTATCCGCTTTCACACATGCACAGAAGAACTCAACCAATGTTGCATTCTTCTTCAGTATTTGTGCATTTGTGGAGTGGCATTTTTCTCTGCTGGACTATGGGTTTGGACAGCCAAGTCTTTTATTGTCTTTCGTGGAGCTTCTGCTTGCCCACGGGGTGACACTGAAGCCGACTCAGAAGCTTCAATTTGCCTACTGGGCCCTATGAAATGCGTTGTATTTTTTCCCAATTGTACACTTATTTAGTATTTACCAGCAAAGAGTACCTGCGTTTTGGCTCAGTGAATCAAATTACATGCGAAAGTCCTTACATTTATCGATGCAACGCGTCATTGGGCGAATGGATGCGGAGGTGTCTTGCTTTTCAAACGGGATGTCAGCCTCCGTACACAAGAAGGTGTAGGCGGGTTCTCTGTGTTGAGCCCGTCAATCGACGAATGTCTGTCACGGCCAAGACGGGCCGGGTGCCAGAATAAATGTGCTTCTCGGCTTTTTCACCGAGAACCCGCACGGCGTTCGGTAAAGCGGTGAAAATCCGGTCCGTAGTTTCCTTCCACGCAATGTCAGGGGAGGTTCCACCAACTTTCGCCGGTCTTTGTCGCCATTTCAACATGTTTACAGAGCCGTTTAGTGTGTGTAAAAGATTCCGCCGCAAATGAGCCGTCCGCCGGAGAAATACCCGCCCACACGAACGTTCCCGCTTCTCGCGAAGACAGCATTTCATTCACATTATGTCGATTTCCGCAAGATTCCGTGTTCAACAGTAAATTCTGTTTTTATTGGCTAATTTTGCCCTACTAACACTGCCATATATTTCCACAGTGACAAGCATACTGATACAGTATACTGGTATAGATTTTGTATAGGTATGCAAAGTGAAACTTCCAAATGACGGAATGTTATGTTTTTTTCAAATTCCCCGTAGCTGGATAAATGTTGTGATGACCTCGTGGATAAATCTTTTAAACAACTTGTGCCAGGTCGTCATTTTAATTAATTGTGCACTTTTTATTCCTCCTTCCTTTGTTTTTTTATTATTCTGCCTCCTTTGTTTCACCTTCTCCCACATTTAGGACATGTAGACTACTTATCAGGACCTTTCTTTAAAAAATCCCACATTTTCCATGTGTGGAAATTTTTTCACATGTGCCCTGCGATTGGCTGGCGACCAGTCCAGGGTGTACCCCGCCTCCCGCCCAAAGTCTGCTGGGATAGGCTCCAGCATACCCGCGACCCTAATGAGGATAAGCGGCATAGAAAATGGATGAATGAATGAACATTTTCCATAATTCAGTTTTTTCTGTGGCATGTTTGTCATTCCCAAACCTGGACAATTTCAATGTCACCCCTTACTTGTGGAACTTCATTTTACATTTATTATAAACATGTATTATTATTCTGTGCATGGGGGCCTGGCTCCGGTTGTAGAGTGGTTGCCTCCCAATCTGATGGTTGTTGGTTCAATCCTCAGCCACAGAGGATTTGCAGAAAGAAATTGAATGTAAATCTTGTTTGAAGTTTTGGAACTATTCATTAATAATTAAGGTTTAGTTACCACTTACGACATTTTGCACAGTTTGATCTTAAGGAGGCTCTAAGTGGAGCTTGAAAATGCAAAAAGAGAAAATGGGTGTGAGTTGAAGACCATAGCCACTATTTTGTGTGGAGTCCAGTGATAGCCGTCAGCTGACAACATGCGAGGGATAAAGTGCAGGTGTACGTGCTGTACTGTGTCCAGTGTTTACCATAAAGCTCATAAATACCATAATGACCCAAATGGAGCCCTGAGTTTGAGCGACATTGAAAGGCTTCGTTTGACAGCAACTTTTCATTTGCAGAAAGCGCCGTGCGTATGAATCAGCTTTCTTTTGTTGGCAGTATCAAAAAATGAGGGGGGGTTAGCCGAGATTTATGCAACGAATGAGCTTCCGCGTGTCATTTTTGTAATGTGAGGACAAACCGAATGATCTTGTCAATTTCACCATAAAAGACCTTGCACACAATAAAACAGAGCAACAGTAATAAACATATTGAAGTTGGAAAAAGTGCACTCATCTGGATGGAGATGTTTTTACATCAGAAAGGGGATTTTCAAAAATATTACAGGTGATCTGTGGTTCCATGCTTTCCTTTTCCATGGCGTGCAGCGCATATTCATCCTCTACGCGTGCTGAAACCTTAGTTCTGGAGCAAGTCTAGCGTTTAAAAACCAGAACGATCTTTTTAACGAATTTATGGGCGCTCTAAACTGCAAAACCTGGACGTCATAACCCCGAGATCCACCTCTATCCGTATTCATGTGGACACGGTCCTGTTTACAGATACGTGTGTCATATTCTGTAGCACAGGAAATGAGGGGTGGGGGGAGGACAAAAATCTTGAAAACTACGTAAAAAAGAGTAAACATTCAATCAACAACAAATCAAAACATTCCTGCATTGCTGCATTTGTTTTTCCCTTACGAGCAGCTCGACTTGAAAGGCCTTTGCTGCATCCTACATGTCAGTGGTCATGCAGTCGCGCCGCTGCAGACGACGATTTCAGACGCTGAGATTTGTTGTTGTGTCAGCCAGAAACGCCAACTCACAATTCCAATTTTCATCCTGCAAAACCGTGGAGGCTTTTCCTTTACTACCCATAAACAGACAGATTTCCTCGCAGAGCCAAAATCTCATTTTCAGCCGACTCAGCCAACGCACCTCGACGTGAGAAGGAACGTCGGCAAACTCTGAATCTGTTTCCCGCAAGAAAGACTGAAACTGTCGATGATTGATTAGCTCGTAATGCTTTGGGGTTTCTTGGCGTAAGATGCGGTGATGTACTGGTAACTCACCAGTACGCTTTTCATCCTGCATCTTTGCCCGCATCCTTCCCACAAGTCCACTTTTCCCGCCCGCATCGCCGATGCTCCGTCTGTTGCCATTCCAAGGGCAGTTTCATGTCAGTTACACTTTGACGCACACTTTCAAAAACCTTTTTTTACCGTGCATCCATTTCATGTCCAATATTTCCTCTGTAACGCAGGGACTGGAGTCCACTCCATGCACGAAGATGGCAGCTGTGCAGTGTCTTTCTCGTCTGTACTTCCATCCACTGCAAGAGTTTTTTTCAGCCTCCCATCAGTTTTAATAGATTCTGTTTTCGGAGTCAACTTTTCTCTTTAACCGCCGGCTTCAAATGGGTGCTCCGGAAACGACGCTCGACTGTTTCCGCCTGGCGCCGGTGGCTTATCGGAAGCTGTCGCGCTGCATCATGGGATTTGTAGTTTGTATGTTATCAGCGCTTCATATTCCCGGCCTGTTAATAATTACAATATAAAATCATCTCGCGGGATGGATATTATCATACGCCGGGCCGGGACTTTGACACCTCTCTACTACACTAATGATGGGGATGTCATACAACTTCATATAAAGAAATTTTGCTAAAATTACTTAGGTGACGTTGCAGCATGCACACCATTCTTTCTCTACTGCAGTGTTTCCCAACCTTTTTTGCCCTACATTTGTGTAGAATAAAACATTTAAACGCCATTGCTGCCGATTTGTACTGTTAAATGCCTATCATCAATATGAACCTACTTCATTGTGCGGTGGCGTTATGCATATGCGGGATATGCACGCCTGCTATTATTCTGTCGCTTTGTTCACCATCCCTCCCTGCTGCAAATGTAAGCAATGGTTAATTGATGCAAGCCCGTGCGTTACTCCGTGCCTTTTACACCCTGCCAGTCGGCGTTCCGTCACATTTTTCTAATGTGTGTTTGTCAGAAAGTCTTGCCTCTTAATGCTTTCTCCTGCACGCTCTTCATTTTCTTCATCTCTTGGCACGCAAGCATGCAATCCAGCATGATTATAAATGCTTCTCGGAATAAAATGCCAGCAAAATACACTACCTGGCAAAAGTGTCCGGCTCTGAAAACATTTCTTCATACGTTAACGAGAAGACACTTTCATACAATGTAAAGTAGTCAGTGTACAGCTTGTTCCCTCAGAATGACGCAACAGACCACCGTTCATGTCTTAACCGCTGGCAACAGGCGAGTAGAACCCAAGTGAAAATTCGCCATTTTTCCTCCTCTGTGTCATGTGACTCGGTGTAACGAGGTCACTGGTATGAACGGGGAACCAGTGTGTTACATTTGGTGTTACGACTCTCTCATACTGGTTACTAGAAGTCAACAATCAACAGTATTTTGCCCCGCCTCTCGCCCAAGCTCAGCTGGGATAGACTCCAGCAAACCCACTTATGTAAGCGCCATAGAAGACCCACAAATGGGAAAAATAATTATTTTCTGGAAAACAAGTTGTAATGTTAGGAGAATAAAGTAAAAAGGTTCTGGAAATAAAGACATTTACAAGACGAAAACTGAAATAGCTGAAAAAAACAACCCAGCTGTAATTATACAACAAAAAAGTTCAAATATGACAAGAAAAAAGACATTCTATTGAGAAAAGAAAAATTTTAGGATAATAAACATGCAATATTATGACAAAAAATGTTTATTTTAGTGGCATGAGTTTAATTATTAAACAAACAAAACTAAATCATAATATTATAAGACACAACAAATCTAAATAATGTCATTTTTAGAAAATTAGTGTGGGGGGGAGTTTTTTAAATAAGAATAAAATAATATTAGGTTAATAAAGTCATAATATTTGGAGAAAAATAGTTGAAACATTTTGAAAAAAACCCAAAACAACAAAAGCCAAAATATGAAAAAAGAGCAGAACGAAGAAGGAAATTCTAGTACACTTTTGGCCCTTGCATCCTTTCATGTAAAATGTTTGGGCCAGGCTAAAGAAGTCTACCGACACCCCGAGACTGCAGCACAGAAGCTGAGTGCACGTGCTCAGCGTTATATGCAGAAGTTGCATTTGTAAAACTGACCTATGAGTGAGCTCCTTCACATCGACATGAACCAGTTGAGGTGGCTCGGGCATCTCGTCCGGATGCCTCCCCGGTGAGGTGTTTCGGGCACGCCCGGTCGGGAGAAGGCCCCCGGGAAGACCTAGGACACATCTGGAGGGACTATGTCTCACAGCTGGCCTGGGAACGCCTCGGTGTCCTCCCGGTGGAGCTGGAAGAGGTCGCCAGAGACCGGGAAGTCTGGACTTCCCTACTGAAGCTGCCGCCCCCGCGACATGAATAAGCGGAAGAAATGGAATGGACCTTTGAGTGCCTGTGGCGTTCCTGCTGGGCGCGATCGGACCGTATGCCGCACTCTGCCTGGCTGTCATTTCAGAAGAAAGCCTCTTCTGAAGATGATGCACCAGGAGGGGAATGTGCGTGGCAGCAACCAAGTGGGGAGTACGAAGTCTTTGTAGTCCAGCATGGTGGTGGAAGTGTCACGGTACGGGGCCTCCACGCCAGCGCGATGTTACGCACGAAAACGTGGAATCACGGCGGCGGGAAAATTATTCAGCCGAAAAAAAATCACTCAAGAAGTTCATAATGAAATTAGTGTCAACTTCTGCATTATTGCTAAGCAGTGTGACAGCATAACTAGTTACACACTAACTTCCTGTTCAGTGCAAAATGCGCGGCAATATTCATCTTTATTTTTTCAGAAGCAGAAAGATACTGAAGATTGGATCGGGGCATTCCTAGTCAGAACAGTACCATAAAAGAAGAGGTTAGAATTTGCCAAAGAGCACATCAACTGGCCTAAAGAGAAATGGGGGAACATTTTGTGGACTGATGGGAGTAAAATTGTTTTTTTTGGGGGGTCCAAGGGCCGCAGACAGTTTGAGAAGACCCCCAAACTGTGAATTGAAGCCACAGTATACAGTGAAGACAGTGAAGCATCATGATATGGGATGTTTCTCCTGCTATTTATCCCATAGCAGGGATCGTGGATCAGTTTGCATATGACAGAATACTTGAAGAGGTCATGTTGCCTTATGCTGAAGAGGACACGCCCTTGAAATCAACAAGACAATCACCCCAAACACACTAGTAAACCAGCAACATCTTCTTATGGGTGGCCAGCCCAATCCCCTGGGTCTTGTTTGTGTTCTGAGAATCTACTGCACCTACCTAACCATCCATCCATCCATCCATTTTCCTCCGCTTATCCGGGTCCGGGTTGCGGGGGCAGCAGCTTCAGTAGGGAAGTCCAGACTTCCCGGTCCCCCGGCGACCTCTTCAGCTCCACCGGGAGGACCCCAACGCCAGCGTGTCCTAGGTCTTCCCGGGGGCCTTCTCCCGACTGGGCATGCCCGAAACACCTCACCAGGGAGGCGCCCGGGAGGCATCCGGACTAGATGCCCGAGCCACCTCAACTGGCTCCTCTCGATGTGAAGGAGCAGCGGCTCTACTCTGAGCTCCTCCCGGATGGCCGAGCTCCTCACCCTACCCAGACCCCCGCCCTCGACCACTGCCCAAATCACAAAGCACCGGACCCTTATGCTTGCCCCTGCAGGTGGTGGGTCTGCGGGGGGAGTTCCCGTGTGGCTTCTTCGGGCTAGGCCCCACGGGTGAAGACCTGGCCACCAGGCGCTCACCTGCGAGCCCCTCCCCCAGGCCTGGCTCCAGGGTGAGGCCCCGGTATCCCACGTCCGGGCGAGCTGCGGTCACTCCTCATGTTGTTCGTCATAGGGGTCTTCTGAATCACTCTTAGTCTGGCCCGTCACCTAGAACCTGTTTGCCTTGGTAGACCCTATTAGGGGCATAAAGCCCCCGACAACGTAGCTCCTAGGATCACTCGGGCACTCAAACCCCTCCACCACGGTAAGGTGGTGGTTCACGGAGGGGTAACAACTGGTAACTGGTAATGTAATTAGAAATGACCTATTCTTTCCTCATAAAGAAATTGAGAACTGTTGAAGTAATCCATGCATCTGGCGTCAGTCCTGGGTGATGGGTGTCTGCATCGGCACCCTGGTCCCAGCATGCCCAGTAATATGTGATAAAGCAACAGTGGAACCTCCCAGTTTCTGTGTGCTTTGGTTTCCACTTTGATTCTTTTGGCAAATGTTGCAGTCTCTGTTATTGTACAACATTGCGTGTCACAAACTACTAACTGCTTCCACCGTATCGCTGCATCCTAGCTATGTTGACTTCCCGCCCATGCGGCACCGCAGGCAGTCACTTCTTGACTAGTTAGTCTGCAGTTTTTGGGTGTCCTGGTGGCTTCACTGCTCACCTGCTGCCTGTTACTATTGCTTTCTGGTGCCTGGATGATTGTTGTCCTGCTCCCAGCTAATCAGCACTTAGCCCGTCAAGTGGCGGAGACCCCAACTCCACCGACCAGACAATGCCCGCTGATTAACCGCGGGCCAATTACAATGGCACCGGGCATTGCTCCATCTCTCAGCTGCTGCTTATCTATTGGTGGTTCTTTCCGCCTTGTGTGCCACTCAAAAGGCAGCTCCGACGTCTACGTCGACTCCCGGGTATTCCCAGAAGTTCCCGTGAACGTGTTTTTTGTTTCAATGCTCACACCGACTGGGGCTCACTTTTGATTTTTTGTTGGAGTTTTGCGTGATGCTGCTTCCAGTGCGCGGTGATGCTGGTCCAATTATGCTTTCCCGGTTCTGTGCCACCACGGGAAACCCAAATAATGAAGGATAGGTATACGCTCATACCGCAAAAACGTAAATGTTGACCTTTTCATATCACGATATACCTTGAAAGCGGTAACTGGACCATGCCTAGCCCTTAGCGAAGGTCAAAGTGTCATTAAGCATCATTCCAGAAGGTCCGCCCCAAACGGACGTGATTGTTGCCAAAGACAGGACTCCTGCAGACGCCTCCTTCGTGTTTTGCCATGAGTTATTTCTCGAATTCCCACCCGGCGCTACGATTGATGGACAGTCACTTTGTTGTCCTTTCTACAATTTGTCAGACCACCGGGGATGTCTTTGTGCCACTGGTGAGACCTTAGCTCAGTTTGAGCGTCATTTGATCCTTTCTGCCTGTCTTGTGTTCTGAAACACACCATCCAATAATCATAAACATAACTGGTTATTATCGGCCCGACGCCGAGTTGGATTCAGTGCAAAGTTTTGCAGTACAAATAATATCATAATGCATTCATTTTGAACACCAACGCACTATCCGCCATGGAGGAGAGAACTTCTGGATCATTGATTGACATGGATTTGCCTTTTGGAGCGTCATCGGCCAATCACTCGCACCAGGGGAGGGCGGAATGGAACACCGACAAGCAGATGAAGCGGAAGAAAGGGAGCGTGCTGTATTAAGCTTCTCACTTGGGAAGCCTGCTGTGGGTTGGCCTCTGAGCGTGTATCATCTGAAGATGTGAGCACTCAAGGAAGAAGAGGAGGAGAGGCTGACAGTTCTCATCCCTATCACGGCCCAGGAAAACAAAGACAGACACGCTTTGTTGTGGAGAAAGGCCGCGTGCTTAGCGGGGCCTCGCTTTTTGCTGTTCGTTCGTTCCAAAGGGTCGACCCCCAAAACCAAATAGGTCAGTGATGTCACAGGTCACTTCCTGGTGGGAGTTGAGGCACGCTAAGAACACAGTAGTGCTTGCGCTTGGGGAAGTTGGGTGCTTATGGAAGAGCAACGCAATTCCAAATGCTTTATTAAAGGTTTCATATTTGTCATGACCAGTCCAGGGTGTACCCCGCCTCTCGCCCAAAGTCAGCTGGGATAGGCTCCAGCATACCTCTGCAACCCTAACGAGGGTAAGCGGCATGGAAAATGGATGGAATGGATTTATTGGCGTTACATGTTTTCTTATGGGAACAATTGGTTAGAGTATGTTTCATGATGAACGATGCTAACCGAGGTTCCACTCTACTCCTACCATCTTTACTGGTTGATGTCAGATCGTTTGGCCGTGGTTACCTACTGAAGCAGTAATTACCTGTAGCAATCACACTGATTTTGCCCTTCGTCATGATAATTAGCGCTGCTTTGGGTACCAGACCTGAAACCACTCCTGTGAGTCATTGCTAAGTCATGTATTGAAGGATTCCGTCTGAAAGAATGGAATTGTCAGAATGTCGGTAGTTTCAAACAAATACATTTCATTCATGGAAGCTGTCGGATTCGGTTGGTTATTTTCCATGTCAAATGCAGATTCGGATTGATTTCATTGTAACGTGGTCTTGGGTTCTTCTGGACGATGGCAGCTTGGATGCGGATTAAGAGAAATTAAAATCACAGCTGGGCCCCGCTCATTAGCGGGTAATCGCAGTCGGACTTCCTGACATTTTAAGGTGTTCTGCCAACATGAGCGAGGTAGATGAGCTCTTGTCAACACTGCTATCCTCGCTCTACACAGTCCTCGTAGCTCATAGGCCTTCTAATCGGATCAGAGTATAGTAAGCTATCAGTCAAACTTCTGGGGTATTGATGTGGTTCGTTAAGTAGCAGAGGGGGTTGTTCATCAGTTTCAGCTGCTTTGTTGTTCATGAAATCAACAACAAGTGCATCAGAGGGGCAACAATGAGACAGACCCCAAAACAGGAATGCTTTTATCTTTTGGCTGATTTTTTTACTGACTGGCTTTCTGCTGCTGTAGTTTTTCATTTGGCTTGGATCAACATCTCTGTTGATAGCATGGTGCGCTACCTGGACGCTACAGAGGTTGCCCGAGTAGTCCAACTCATCCAGGATGGCACATGGTACTGTTGCAAGAAGGTTTGCTGTGAGAGCATGGAGGAGATTCCAGGAGACAGGTAGGTACTACAGGAGAGCTGGACAGGGCCGTAGAAGATCCATAAACCGTCAGCAGGATCGGTATTTGCTCCTTTGTGCAAGGAGGAACAGGATGAGCACTACCAGAGCCCTACACAATGACCTCCAGCAGGCCACAGGTGTGAATGTTTCTGAACAAACAATCAGAAACAAGCTCCATGAGGGTGGCCTGAGGGCCCGATGTCCTGTAGTGGGCCCTGTGTTCACTGCCCAGCACCGTAGAGCTCGACTGGCATTTGCCATAGACCACCAGAATTGGCAACTATGTCACTGGCGCCCTGTGCTCTTCACTGATGACATCAAGTTCAACCTGAGCACATGCGACAGACGTGAACGGGTCTGGAGATGCCGTGGAGAACGTTTTGCTGCCTGCAACATCATTCAGCATGACCGGTTTGGTGGTGTATCAGTGATGGTCTGGGGAGGCATATCCCTGGAAGGATGCACAGACCTCTACAGATTAGATAATGGCACCCTGACTGCTATTAGGTATTGGGATGAAATCCTTGGACCCATGGGCAGAACATATGCTGATGCAGTGGGACCTGGGTTCCTCCTGGTCCTTGACATTGCCCGACCTCATGTGGCTAGAGTATGCATGCAGTTCCCTGAAGGATGAAGGAATTAATACCATTGACTGGCCCCCTGTTCACCTGACCTAAACCCAATAGAACACCTCTGGGACATTATGTTTAGGTCCATCCGGCGTATATTTACAGTATATGTGTGTGTGTGTGTGTGTGTGTGTATATACACACATATACACACATATATATACATATACACACATATATATGAGTGTATATATGTACACATATATATATGTATATAACATATATATATATGTATAAATATATACATACGTATATATGTGTGTATGTGTATGTGTAATTTTTCTTATACATTATAGATTGTGCAAAACTGTGACAGGAACAACATCAAAGTAAAAGCACTTCTGTATACAGAACCTCCAGTGCCAGCTTGGAGTTTGTTTTTCGGAGGGGTTGTGTTCCCCAAATATGCAAATTAGCACTCAAAAAGGTCATCAAATTTTACTCTACGCATTCCCACATAGTATCAGCCTTTGGGAGCAAACATGAGGTGAAAGAAAAAGGGTAAAAATACAGTATAGTAGTTTATATGTGCTGCCTTCAAGGACCGTCAAACAGTGGGACAAAGTGCAGATGGCATTAAACATTAAACAACTGGGCTTTCCAACTGTATATTATTTTGGAGTGGAATATTGAGATGCATCCTAAAATTATAGCTGGAGATATTGTCAGCCTATGGACCCATCTCCTTCAATCCAGTTTTCATGAGTGCAGTGCAGGCCACTACGTGTTTGAACTGCTCCCAGCTTGCAGGGATGAAGTTAAAGGGAGCTTTCTTCCCCACATGCTCAATATTTGCATGGAAAAGCTACGCCCATTTATAAATGACAGGCTTCTACAGCAATTGAATATGCACGTTGTGACCTCAAACACAAAGAAGTCCTGCGTAAGGCTATGAAATATATTCCATGATATCTGCATATACTTCTAGATATGTGCCCATTGCTCACAAAAACGGATTTGGGGCTTTCTGGAAGTGGCCACTGAGATCTCCCAGGGATGACAATTTCTCCTCCTCTGTCAGCCGTTGTGGGCGTAACTTGCTCAGATCCACATTGACACTGTTGTGAGCCAGCTAGCTGGNGGATGGGAACGGCATTCATTGAAAAATATAAAAAGCCGTAATCAGCCGTAGTTTTACAAGATAAAAGTGAAAATAGAAAGAGAAAAAGTCACATTTCGGGATTTTTTTGCCAATGTTGTCCAACCCTCAATTTCCGATTCCGGTTTTAAACGATACCGATATGTGTAACATCACATGTGTATCGTGGAATTGACACGTATCTGAAGCGTAATCCGTGGCTGTAAACAACATTGTAAAACACGATTCATCCGAGGTGAATCCGGCGTCTTGCATGACTGAAAAGGGTTGCTTATCCATTGCGGTGTACTCCATGATTTTCCCAGTGGTAACTTTTGCCATGGAAATTGGAAGTGTTGAAGGAAGAAGTCATATACTACAGTGCGACTGTGGGAGGCTGAAAGTTATAATAATTCCTATGATATGATAATTCCTGTGTAACTTGCTGGTCTGTTCAAAGAGTGGGCAGCTGGTAAAAAAGCAGTGTGAGTGAACAATAACCCCAGAGATGCAGCTCGCTGGAAAACGACGGTCAGGGTGCAAAGCTACTAGAACAAAGAATGCACGATAGCGACAAGGAAAAATGGCACCTCTTTAACACATTTATTTCTTTTGCAGCTTTTTTCTGTCGCTGTTTGGCGCTGCCAATATTCCAGTATCAGGGCTTGGGCTCATGAACATCCTGTATTGCAATCTCTCCCTCGCAGTCACGTATGACCGCCACCAAAAAGTCCGAATAAGGACTAGATCGGATAAATTCGTGTGGAAACCTTTTCCGCTGAGGGCCACATGCAGAAAAATGGAAGGCTGCAAGGGAACTTTGCTATTTTGTAAAGATATGCTAAGGAGTTATATATATTTTTAAAAAGAGTGCATACCAGCTTTGTGGTAGACGTGGAAAAGCTGTTACTAGTATGAACTCTGCCCCATTTTTGCCGTTGTTTTTTTTATACATTTTCAAATATTTCAACTTCCTTCTTAAATAATTGTCTCTAAAAATGTTTTGTACAGTAATGACCTTATTCCCATGATATGACACTTTTCCCCAACCCTATCTGGGAAAAAATTGCAACTTTGTTTTGATTGTTTTTCATAAGGATCGACTCGAAGCGATTTTTCACATACACCCAAAATGTGAACACAAAACACGTTTTCCAGACAATATATGCAGAAATTGACGCAAAAAGAATTACAAATGAGAAATGAAGGGAGCGGAACATTTAGTATCATTATTTATATTATTATTTATTAGTTATTTATTTATAGCATTATTTTTAGCATTAGAACACCATCAATTAACAAAATAACACAAAATAACATAAATTTTTCTGCCGCTAACACAATTTGCAAAAATGTAAATAATGCATCAAACTAATTTTTATGTTTTATTTTCTTCATGGCAAGTCCATTTTTCCCAGCCCACAATCCACACCTGAAGTCGTTTTCCTTTTATGTTGAATGTAGATGCTTACGTTTATTAGGCGTCCATCCACATCCGGGTCGCGATTTCCCAGCTGACATCAGGTGAGAGGCGGGGCGCCCCCTGGACTGGCCTCCAGCCAATCGCAGATCAGACCAGCATTCACACTCACATTCATACCAATGGACAATGTAGGGTTGCTAATTATGCCAAATCATAAAAACTCCAAACAGCGGAGATTCGCACCCAGGTCTTCCAGATCTCCTGACTGTGTGGCCAACATGCTAACCATTCACCGGGAAATACATTCTGTCCGAATGGGTTATAATGGGATAAATGGGACCAAATGGGCCCCAAGCTTAAAGGAATACAGTATATGCACATTTTTATTTTTGTAAAAAATCAATCCTGGCCAAATTTGATTGAAAGCTAAAATGCAAACATTTTGACTTGGTAAGTTAAAGGAATGAATGCAAAGGTCTAAATAGAAAATCACAGTCTAGATGCTTTTATGTGAAAGGTATCCTGGACTTGCTTCTGTTGTCATAATCAGGGCAATTTTTGAGACAATAAAACAAAAATGACATTAAAGCAGTGGGGGGCCAGGCATTATGATGGGGGTGGGGGCTACCACAAACACGCGTATTTTTCGGTGGGGGCGCAGAAAATCATTTTATCTCCAAAAGGGGCGCTGCTGCAAAGAAGTTTGGGGACCACAGCGTTGAAATAACGTACAATGATTACCGTGCGGGCTGCATGTTGTTGTCTGGGGCAGCTTTCCTCATCCTGGGAAGGAAGCGGGTGTCGGCATCAAATGCCAACCTTAGGATTGTTTGCAAAAAAGACAAGGGAATCGTTGGAGCTGGTCCCCCACTACCGCTCCGTGCAGGTTTAACGGGGCTCTCTGCGATGATAATTACTGGGTGGTTTACTGGGGTGCTGCTTTTTTCCATACTGAATGACCGCTGAGCCGGGATGGTGACAAACCATTGGGTTTTTGGGTTTTTTAGACGCGAGCCCTCTCTCGGCTGATTTTTGCTGTGACCCGCTAGCTATAGTGTGCCGCTGAATCGTAAGAGGACTCGGGTCAGGACTTTGACTAGGCCACCCCAAAGTCCTCATTTGGTTTTCCTTCAGCCATTCAGAGGTGGACTTGCTGGTGTGTTTTGGATCATTGTCCTGCAGCTGAAGCCAAGCTCGAGGTTGCACGTGAAATTTTTGCTAGAGAGCAGAATTCATGGTTCCATTTATCACAGCAAGTCTTCCAGGTCCTGAAGCAGCAAAACCGCCCCAGACCATCACACTACCACCACCATGTTTTACTGTGGCTATGATGTTCTTTGTCCAAAAAAAGCTCCGTCTTTTGGGGGTGGCCTGAGCCCGCCTCGTGTGGCTCAGCAGGGTGCTCTCTTTTCGGACACCAACTGCACACAGGCGGGGGGCACAGAAAAGGACAAAGTCTAGGTCCAGGGCGCGTGGAGCGAGCGGCGGTCGAGCAGGAAAAAATGTTACTTTTTGCTAAGTCCTGAGTGGTGTTTCTGCTGCACCGACCGCTTGTAAGCATCCGGTGTGGTACTGCTAGTCTTTGGCTCTACTGGCCCTTTGGTCCTTCTGTCTTTGTTACCCTCAGTTGTTGTCCCGTCAGGCTCTCTGTGTTTTGCAGACACCGTTTGTCACTGGCACATCATTGATTGACCATCCCACGATGAGGATGTGATGGAGTGCCGTGTTGCGTGCGTCACAGCGTTTCTCCAGAACCTTTATGTACAACATAAAGGCTTGTGTAAATCCAGTACTTTCCCTGGAGGCCACGGAGGGTAACGGGGATTCGGTGCGATATATGCAGGCTCATATGTATGCAAATAAGTAGCCAAACTGACATGTTTCCATTGTTCTTGTTTGAAATGAGAAGCAGAGTGACTGCCGCAACCACCAGGCCTGGCATGCTCCTCTGCATGGAGCCTTTCCGGTCCAAAAACTCGCAACTTTAGACTCCAGTCGATGCAATCTTGCATCAATTTTACTCCTGGAAGTAATTTTAGAGGAGATGGAGATCTGATCCGCACGTTTATTTGCCAATGCAGCTCAGGTAGATAAAGGTATTTATTACTATGGTAATTACTAGGTATTTAAGAGTATTCACGGCCAGCATGACCCGCATTCTTGCGTTCAAAGTTATGTCGAAAGGGAAGTGGTACATTCTACAAACATGGCCCAGTTTGGCCGGATGCTTACATCTGGGGCAGGTCTGCAAACAATGAATATTCATGGCAAAAAGTGTACTGCTAAGGGAGGGAATGGGGCCTCGTGTGTGAGAGGACGTGAAGATCTAGTGAGGCGGGATGTGCAGTAGGCTTAGTTTCACGTGGCAGCCTAACCTTTGCAAACACACACCGATGAAAAAACCACGCCGCTTGCATACAACCTATATTAGCTTTAATAATGAATATGCATCGTTAATGGCTAAATGAACTCAAACACAAATAGAAGGCATGAAGAAGAATCCTATTGCCAATGTAGTATTCAACAACGGTCACTAGGTGTCACTGTTTTCACGCCAATGTTGTACAAAATGCTTTTGTTGCGGGTGAAAATGATCTCAGGCGCAGGAATAATAATAACAGGAAGAAGTGGAATAACACAGCAGCATAACTCATGACAAGCAACATCACGTCCTGTCCGCCGCACATTCTGCTCCCCTAAGAACATATTCCCTGCAGCACACACGAGCGCGAGTCTTATTGTGTCCTAAATGTTTCCTAACGATATTATTCATATACTAAATTAGGTCATACAAATGACGGACTGTGGGGTGTTTTGGGCCGTCATGGGCTTCTCCACCCCATAAGAATGAAACAATATTCCATCGCGGTCAGGTCTGTAACCAATTAACCGGGATAAACCAGGGACTACTGAACAAAAGTATGTAAATAAATCTTGCCTTTTGTGGTTGAATATGACCTATTGTTAGCAAAAAAAAATGCA
>QODF01000013.1:4313160-4333526 GCA_024372805.1 Oostethus manadensis | reverse complement strand
GAGGCGGGGTACACCCTGGACTGGTCGCCAGCCAATCACAGGGCACATATAGACAAACAAACATTCACACTCTAATGGACAATTTAGAGCGGCCAATGAAGCTAACATGCATGTTTTTGGAATGTGGGGGGGAACCGGAGTACCCGGAGAAAACCCACGCACGCACGGGGAGAACATGCAAACTCCACACAGAGATGCCCAACGGAGATTTGAACCCAGGTCTTCCAGATCTCCCGACTGTGTGGCCAATGTGCTAACCACTCAGCCACCGTGCGGCCGGAAAATGAAATCATGAATTTTATTGACAACGTAAATCCAACACAAACCCCGAAAGTATTAACACAAATACTATGCAACAATTATAGTTTTAAAAATGCATATAAAGTATGAATGAGAAGATCCCTTTCACCTTCGTGGAAGACGCTTGGATGGGTGAGGGGAGCAGAGAGCCACACGAACTTTCTACCTTCCTGAGTTATTTCTTCTCTGTGTATGGGGTCGGACAATACTGGCGTATCGGACATCCCTAATAGTAAAGTAGCATCTTACACAGTTCTACTGCACAGGTTCTGGGAGCAATCCAGTAGCGCCCCACTGGTGTCTGGAGAGGATGCAGGAGAGCTGATCCATCCACCGTTTTACCTTAAACATCCCAGCAACTCACTCCCGCCATTTCTCACGTCTCCGAAAACCCGCCTCTCCCCGTAAAAGCCGTTTTTGTCCGAAAAGTTCCTCCGCCCACAACTTCTGTTGCCAGGCAAAGCCGCTCCCGTGTGTGCGCTTGAAAGAAGGAAAAGGACACCACACGTCCATGCGGGCGGTCGAGAAAGCAGGATTGTTTCTTGTGTGGGAAACAAAAGCATGTCTGACATGCATCCATATCCCCCCAACGAGCATGTTTACATACCGCATATCTTTCTCTGGTGATAGAAGGGCTTTAATCATGGAACGGTTTTGATTACAGCAGTACTTGGGTAGTCGTATGCGGTACTCTGCTCGTGCGTGTATTTATGCAGATTCAGACTGACTTGCTTTGCCTCCCACAGCCGCTTATGCTGGCAATGTAAGTTCCAGTTCCCTCCCAGCACCTGCAGGGTCTGCCGGAGAACAAACGGACGGAAGCAAATACACAAAAAGTACCTCATTGGTCCACGACACAAGGAAAGCCTCTCGTAGCCTACTAGCCGAACTCCCAACAAAACACTGCACAGGTTCCAAAAGTACTCGCTATGAAACATATGAGCATAAGATTTGCAGAAGTATTACTACCGTGGGGCCGCGCGGTGGATGAGTGGGTAGCATGTTGGCCTCACAGTAGGGAGGTTCTGGGTTGGAGTCTTCGTTGGGCATCTCTGTGTGGAGTTTGCATGTTCTCCCGGTACTCCGCTTTCCTCCCACATTCCAAAAACATGCATGTTAGCTTCATTGGCCGCTCTAAATTGTCCATTAGAGTGTGAATGTTTGTCTATATGTGCCCTGCGATTGGCTGGCGACCGGTCCAGGGTGTACCCCGCCTCCCGCCCAAAGCCAGCTGGGATAGGCTCCAGCATACCTGCCCCCCTAATGAGGATAAGCGGTATAGAAAATGAATGAATGGATGAATTACTACCGTGGGCCGAGGAAAGATTCACGCGTAAACTTGACAGGGAAAGCCGTGGGCATGTTGCCAGGTCTGCATGATCCCAACAGAGCTGATATGAATTGCATTTTCTCCACAATTCACACCGAAAAATAAAATGGTACGATGGAAACAAATACGGTGGAACCTCGGTTAGAGTGTTTTTTGGAGAAAATATATGGCAGAATTTTCCGGTTAGCGTACTTGGCGTGTATTCGGCCCGCTTCTTGTCCTGTTATTAATACTGAAAACTGTATTTTTATCATGGAAACAGGGACGATTAATCGATGATTAATTTGACTAATATGATTAATCGTTTCATTTAAACATCCTGATTTCTGCCTCTCAAATGTGACTTTTTTAAAGCAGAGCTGTTACCTTTGTGTTTCCGGCTGAGCAAGATAGTCACGCACATCAGCTTCTAAAATCTCACGAAGCAAACCCCTGCAGAGATGCGTGCGTAAGAACGGCGTACATTTATGCGCAGCTGTTAGCATGCGTACACACAGAACCTACGGAAATTCCTCTTCCCCACCCTCTTTGATGTGGAAAAAGTCCATTCGGGTATTCTTAAAGGGCTTGCTGCTCCGATTAATCGAGTAAGTGGAAAAAAAATTGTCGGATTAATCGGTTATTAAAATAACTCTTAGTTGCAGCCCTACTGGGAACCCTTTTTTAGTTTTACAATCATAGGATTACGTGCATAAAATGTATGTATATACATGATGAATGCAAGAGATAAACGAACATTTGAGGTTGCCTTTACAGTACACAAAATACAAGACAGAAAATGAATGAATTCTACAGTCTCGCTCCCCTCGACAAACCAAATGGAGGCGCCTGCAACTTTCCTTTGCTCCGTCTTGGCTTATTTTGCTGCTGGGATCAGGAGGAACGCAGAGACTTGAGGTATGAAACACTATGGGATCTGATGAATAACTCATGGCAAAACAGAAAGGGGGCGTCCTTGTCGCTGCCACATCGCGTCTTTTGCAACAATCACGTCTCCAAGAAATGTTCATTTATACCTTTCTTTTGTAATTGATGTGCATTTTCATTTTCATTTTCTGTATATCAAACTCTAATTGTAAAACTATACAACTTCTGGCTTTCAACGGATTACTTGGATTTACATGATTTCCTAGGGGAAAAATCGATTTGGTTAGAGTCCGTTTTGGTTAGAGCCATCTGGAACGGATTAACGGTGCTGACCGAGGTTCCACGGTACATTTTTGTCTGATGTAGTCATTATGACATTTTGGGTTTTACTGCATCCGCTTCAAAAGCATACATCCATAATCCGGTTGCAAAAGAATCTACATAAGTCTATTTTGCATTCCTGTCTTGACTTGTGTAATATCCGGTGCTATTTACAGTCGTATTATAATTTACCTCGGCTGTTTTGCGTTGATTAACGTGTGCGAAATGTCCTGTGTGTGTGTGTGTGTGTGTGTCATCCTTTAAAAGGCTGACATTGTAGAGCAAGTTAAATTGCTGTGACGTGCTCTATTTGATGCATTCCATTGCAATACTACACAACACAACGATACATTGTAACAAAAAATTTCCAAATGAGGACTTTTCCCTCCAATTTGCGACTGCTAACGGGACCCGGCCTTACAGGGACCTTTTCAAACGGCGCGCAACATCGCCGTGACAGAGTTGATGTGGACCCAGTTGGCGCAGGTCCAATTAATGCGATGCAAAGAGGAGGAGAATGAAGGCTGTCTGGCGGCTTCAGATTTAGCAAAGGCTAATGAAATCAAAGGTCGCCGGTGCATCACAGAGATAATCTTCATGGTCTTTCTGGCTCTCTGTGTCATGGGAATGGCAGAATGCGATGTCGGAGATTTATTTACTGATAGCGCGCGCGGGCGCGTGTGTGTTCATCAGAGGGCCATTGATGGGTGCAACCGCCACGACACTTGATTGATGTTGCGTGCTGTGGGACGGCTGTGTGTTGCATGGCTCTATCATCACGGTGCTTTGGAGCTACTACAACTAAATGACTGATTATGTTGATGGCTGTGCATTAATAAACACTGACCTTACAACGTTTATTAACGGGGGGGGGACTGTCGACGAAGAAGTAGGGAGTACTATACCCCTTTATATAACGTATTATACTCGACATGCAGTGGGACTTTTCCTCGCAGCTCTCCGTTTTGTTGCATCTTCCTGCACGTCCCACAGCGTGACCAAAACCTGAACCGCATTGTATCGTTTCTATTTCAGTTTGGTATCCTGTATGTTTATCCAGCAGGGTTTAAACACATAGCATTCAAGCAGGAACGGATTTATTAAAGTGAACAAGGGCGCTGGCAGAACTCTTTGCAGAACTTGGAACCCTTATGTAAGTCCACACCAGCAGTCAGAAGTTGAGCAGACTCCCAAATGTCTCGCGTCATGTTGCCTTGATGTCTTGCGTTGTCTTTCTGAGAGTGCAGTAATCCCTCGCCACTTCACACGTTGGAGTCTGCTGGTTGAATAACGTCGATATTCATCCGAATATGCTCATTTGAGCCCAATCTTCTGCCCAAAGGAAGTCACATAAACACCCAAGGCGTTCAGAAGCTGTGTAGTACTTTATACTGGTCACCGGGTGTCAGTAATGTTACTGTAAAGCTGGGTGAGACACACAAGCACCAGACTTGATAGCCAGGCTTTTTGAATGATCTCACAACAGCCACAACAATTCTGGCCGCAATCTTTTTAAAAAGACATTTTTAGTTTTCCCTTCTTTGGAGTAATCCCTTTAAGAATGCATGAATGGACGTTTTCCCCCCAAAAATCATAGCCAAGAGGAAGATTGAAGTAGCAAAATGTAAACCATCAGTTGGCAATCGTCACAAACACTCCGCTGCAGTTTCCCTGTTCCACCAGTAGGTTTTCACGGATCATGGAGAGAGTGCAGAAATGTTTTCCTAAGCTCAAGTATGGCGTTTACTTTGCGTGGGAATGCTTTTGCACACGCTCTACGCACACACCTCTGCAGGGGTTTGCTTTGCAAGACATCCAAAAGATGTTGACAGCACTTTGCCAAAGTCAAAGCTGAAAGATGCTTTCACGGATCACTAAGGACATTACAAAATAGTTCCATTAGAGGGGCTAAAATCGGGATATTTGTAGTACATTTTTAAACGAAACGATTAATCGATTACCAAAATTGTTGTCGATCATTTGGATAAACGATTAATAATCCATTCATCGATTAATCGTTGCGGCTCTAATTTAATGTTTAGCAGCCTCTAATGACGTTATAAAGCAAGTCTAGAAGGTTGTAAACACAATTCCATTTGTGCAAGTATACCATTTATAAATAAGAATCCAAAACAAGGTGAACAAGGGACTAGTGATCAGCCGGCATTCCCGAGAAGACAGCAGCGTTGCACGGAGCGCTGTTGTGACGGGAGCTTTTTAATGCCTGCACATCCGTTGCAGTGCAAATAATTTTACATTCCGGACGCTTCAAATGTCTCGATTCTAATTAGCTCGATCATGAGTGCGTGACCACACGCTGTGACTGATGAGACGCTGCGTACCTCGTTTTTGTGGGCCGTTAATCACGCCGACGCCTCGGGTTATGAAGCTGACGGCTTTTTAGGGGTCATGTGATGCTGGCAGGTGCATCCGTCCCCCTTTACTGATGTTTTGTCCGCTCCTTTGGGAGGTAGTTCTGACCGCACGCCGGCCCGGAATGGATTAGAGTGAAAGATCAAACTAACGAGCATCCCCGTAAAAGGAACAGCGTCAAATTGCCGACCAGGGACTTCCTTAAAGGTAGGACTTACCGCTTTTCTGACCTTTTCTGACTCCAGCTGAATCTGCCGGCGCTCATGACTATGCCCCGGAGCCCCACCTCCAGCGAGGATGAGATGGCCCGGAGCTTTTCTGATGACTCTGACGACTGTGCCTCCGAAAGCTCCCGTGAAGAAACCGTGTATGGAACTGTAAGGGCCCCCGCCGAGGCGTCGCCGCATCGCATGGACGACGTTCACATCAACTCGCTGGTCATCCGTGTCATCATCCCCGACCTGCAGCAGACGGTGAGTGAAGTGGAAGAGGAATGTATAATACACGCTTCATTAAGGGGAGTTGTGTGAAATATTCCCTAAAAGTGCTTCTGGGTACGAGTATGAATATCTTCTTTTTATTCTGACCTTACTGAGATTTTCTAGAACACTAAAAACGACTTCTTTTCTTTAGCTTTTCTTCCTGGTTCTTTGCACCTTCTTTGGACCACTACACATGTAAAGCAGTTGCTGCACCCTTTTGAAAGTCAAACTGAGAGGGATGGTTTGGATTTTTGGACGTGCAGTTGTATGACATCCCCATCACCTGTGAGGTGCATCGCCAGTGACTTACCCCCCACGTCATCCCGTGAGCCGAGCGCTTGTCAGGTTTTGGTGATGGCGAAAGAAGTACCTCCTAGTGAAGAGTAAACAGTTGGGCTTCTCCAAACAATATTTGTCCAGACGAGTAACACGTTTGCATCCCAAACAATAAGAACAGGATGAGAATGAATAACACAAACATATACAAACGGGGTCATATTCTTCTTCCATAGTGGCGTTCATTTTCTTGCTTTTCCATTTGCCTTTACCGGATGCCTTGACCTGAAAATAAAAAACAATAGAGTATGTCCGCGTTTGTACATGCAAACACGGAAACATGCACGGCATTGGACAGGCGGGATGTCAGAGGAACGCCAGAACAACCGGGAGGTCTGATTTTTTTTCAGGAGGCATTTTTTGGGATGCAGATGTATGACTTTTTTTGGACGCAAGTCGTTTTTAGAAGCGTCCCCCGAAAATAAAAACCCCGACCAGAACTCGTCACCGTGGATGCGTTACGCTGGTGATGGGGATGTCACACAACTTCATGTCAAACAACCCAAACTATCCCTTTAGGTTTGTGTTAGCGACAATGCATTCTTTGCGCGTCTGCCGCTTCTCCCAGTATTTGTCCACCAGTCACGTGTACGTGTTCTGAAATGTTGTGCTGTGTGAGTGTGGGGCAAGAAGGCCCTTCTACGAGGCGCTGAAAAGGCACTGAGCCAACAGTCTTACAAGTCTAAGAATAACGCCAATGCTTTAAACGGGGCAGTAACTTTTCTGGAAGGAATTGGCTTTTGGAGATGCAGACTCTATCGAGGGCTCCTTTTGTTTCCGACTCGCTTGGGAAGTGGAACACGCGCGGCACAAACACGCATGTGCGCCTCATGCTGTGTGGAAGAGTACGGTGAGCACACGCTCGTATTCACCGTTGGCACTCCTGGCGGCTGTGCGCCAAAGAAAAGGAAAGCCCTCTTCAATGATTACGACCGCCGTGCGCCCGGTCAGCAGGACTCCCCGACTCAGGACCAACCCAAGTGTTGCACGGGTAACGTTTTTAGGTCTTTGTTTAGGAGAAGCAGCAATGCTCTCAGAGCAGCGTTCGAGCACCAAACATCAGGATTTACTCATAATTATATTTTTGAAAGACTGTGACAGTCAAGTCGCAAAGTCCGACCTTGACTTTTCTGCTTCAATAGTTGATATTTAAAGAGGGAATTCAAAGGCGTCAAATATTAAATATATGGGGAGGATGAGATAATTAGTAACAAGAAAGGGACTTGAGGACAAGCTTATTGAAAGACACATCAAAGTGATGAACTTAAGGAATGACACATCCATTCCTAAAATATGTGGTCTGCTTGAACCTGATTTGATGATAAATGCATTAATAGTTATTAATAACGCAACAGCTGCTGCATGGTTTGCATCTTTTAATAATGCCAGCTGTGGGGAATTATGCACGTACTATCCCTTAGCAATTAGCTGCACATATTTGAATGCCATTTTCCATAGGGGAGTGTAAAGTGGCAGAATGGGCTGTTCTCCCAGCATGGATGCAATGGGATACCAGATCCTGTTCATGAAGATTTTAGCAGTTCTCTGGGAGACTTCTTTTCTTTACCTTTTTTACTTTTAGCTCGGCGTCTTGACATGGATTCTGAACGACACCTGGATTGGAAAAGCCCGTGTTGAGAAACGATGACGATAATTAATGTGAGATATGAGCATCATCAGCAGGAGCATACAAAAAACAGATGAAGTCGCCTTTTGTGTGACTAGCGTTGACATGTGCTGGCCGTTCTATGAGCTGAATGCCAATCTGTTGTGGACCTTCCATGACCTAGGAGCGGGGTATGCGTACACCTAGTAATGCTGCAGTGATGAGGGAATAGCCACCACGGGATGTGCTGTACAGAACACGTACAAAACAAACAAACAGGGAACTCTCCCAGTGGCAACACGTCAGTCTGTTCTGTCGTATATGCCCAACATCTCTTATTTCTCTGATTATGTGTACTGTATTGTAAATGGGATGATAGGGGTGTTATTTCATGTCTAAAGGGCTCTAATAATGTTACAAAACATGTTTAGAAGGTCGTGAACTGGGATTTTATGCATTGAATATGAAAATAGTCCATTTATAAACAAGGTCTGGAAAAGGGGTTACTGTATATCACTATATATTACTGTGTTTGACATATGCAGTATATACAGTATATACAGTATATGCAGTATATACAGTATATACTGTATGTGACTTTATTGAAGCACATCATATACAAGAAGAATATAAAGGTTAGCTTTTGGATGACAGGTTGACATATCCATCCATTTTCTATGCCACTTATCCTTGTTGTGGGAGTAGGCTGGAGCCTATCCCAACTGGCTTTGGGCAAGGGGCAGGGAACACCCCGGACTAGTTGCCAGTCCATCGAACGGACAAACAGTCGTCCACACTCCCATTCATACCAATTTAGAGACGCCAGTTAACCTATTGTGCACGTTTTTGGAATCTGGGAGGAAACCAGAGAAGACTCCACATAGAGATGCCCAACGGAGACTCAAATCCAGATCTTCTGGCTCTCCTGACTGCGAGGCCAGCATGCTGACCATCGTGTGATCCAAGGTTGACATTTTTTATTTGACTTTAAACATGTCCACCCTTTTAATAAGGCGGCCATGATTAAAGTCAAATAGAAATAGTACGGGAGCAGAGAGGGAAGAGGGAAAAAGTCATAGGGGAGAAAAGGGCTCTTATATTACACTCACGCAGTAGCAGAGTGGCTGGCATGTTGGCCTCACAGTCAGGAGGTTCACGGTTCGAATCTCCGTTGGGCATCTCTGTGTGGAGTTTGCATGTTCTCCCCGTGTGTGCGTGCGTGGGTTTTCTCCGGGTACTCCGCTTTCCTCCCACATTCCAAAAACACGCATCTTAGTTTCATTCAGTGGTTCCCAAACTTTTTTTTGCAGCGCGCCCCTTTTGGAGATAAAAAGTCCCCCCCCCCCAAAAAAATGCAGTTATAGTGAATAGTGTTTGTGGTATCCCCGCTACCCCCCTGTCGTAACGCCGGGGCGCGCCCCCCAGTTTGAAGACCACTGGGTTAATTGGTGACTAGATTGTCCATAGGAATATGTTCATATGTGCCCTGTGTTGTACTGGAGACAAGTCCAGGTCCAGCATACCCCTGCAACCCTAGTGAGGAGTTGAGGCGGCATAGGAGATGGATGGAGTCACATTTGTGTGTGGCTTGGTGGCAACAAAGAGAGCAGAAGCACCAGCCGTAGCGCTGATGCTGCATCCATGGGCAAAAGAGAGTACACAGCCGGAAGCCGGAACCTTTTATTTCCTGGCCGCGACCTCCCAGGTACGCCAGCTCAGGGCAATGAGGATGGAGGGGCTCCGTGGGAACCCCAGGAAGACATTAGTAAATGTGACACAGGTCCCGAGGAGCATCATAGCACTGCGCTCAGCATGCTTTGAAGGTGAAGGTCCATAGCTGGTGTGGTCTGGAAGTGCTACCAAATTCTCTGAAATGCCTTTGGGGGTGGTGGATGATCGACAACTGAGTATTCAGTTCACAGGCAGCAGCTCAGGTGGACATTTCTCAAGTCAGCCTACCTTTTGCACGCTCCCTCGACACATCTGTGGAATTGTGCTGTGTGACCTTTTATTGTGGCCAGGCTAAGACGTGGTGTTCACCATGCTAGACAATTACCCCCTGAACCACATTTGAGAGAAAGCGGCCTCTTGTTCGGAGCAGAAACAAAGTATATTTTACGCTGCCAATGTGGGATGTGACCTGCATGGGACGATGAAGTTCATACCATCTTATCTTAAATGTGAGCGCCCAGTTGTCTCAGACTTCCTTCTTTCCTTTGGCATTTCTTACACATTTATGGAATTGTTCAAGTTCAAGGGGAGCAACTCGATTCAGCCTGGATGGCTCGGCGTTTATCATCTACTGTTGGCGTTGCTAACAAGATATGCCATCCAAGCATTGGGTTACGCTTTGGATGGGACCCGGGACCACGTTCAGTGTGCCATGGGAGCTCCATACTGGCTGCCATATGAAGAAGTGTCGGCATGCCGGGTGAAATGGGCTAAACCGCCATCATCCCTTTTGGGGAGAAGAATCTGCCAGTCGGAGTTTCACGTCAGTAGCCACAAATTACGGCGAGGCAGATGGAAAACAAATCCACCAAAAAGGAGCAGTACTGCAATCCCTTGTTTTCCACTGAAGTGGTTCCCAACCTGACAAGGATAAATGCGTTTCGGGGAAGTAGGAGTGCTTACTCCTAGAAGGAATGTGTATGCCGCTAGAGCATCGGAAACCTGCGTAAAACCGTCTAAATGGGTTTTTTAACACGATCAAACCTGCAAGAAAAGCCTCTTGTTCCAGAAACCAACTCGGCTGTGTGTGGGTCTCCCCCATTATTACAAGAATATTACTGACACCTAGTGTGCATATCATCACGTCTTTGATGGCGTCTTCTGAATGCCTGGTGCAGTTGTCTCTTGGGTTTTCTGGTTCCGGTTCTTACCACAGTAGGTGAATTCCGCCAAGGTAGGATTCCATTTGAATAGACGGAGTATATCCGTAGTTAGAGCGTAGAAAACCTGTTTAGGGCCTTCTAAATATGTTGTCTGCCTTGATTGGAGGCCTCCAGACATGAAACCCAAACCCTAGAGCCACCTTCAACTTGATTACCCAATACGGTAGCCACCAGAAAATAAACCATCTCAGGCATTTGGATAGTCTTTACAGATGTTCTAAAAAGGTTTGAGCTAATGTCACCGCTTTCAAATAACAACCAACGAGGCTTCCATTCGACTGGTGCCTACACACTTGCTTCACTGCTTACTGGTTGCTCGAGTGCCGTATAAATAATAAAAATAAATTCCACCTATTCAGTTCCCAGTTTTCATGTGTAATTGTACCAGTCCGCCATGAAACCCTAGTTTCACACACCCCCTGGGGGGTTGGGGGGCAAACGCAATATGATGGTTTTGTCTTTTGAAGACCGTTCAGCTAAAATGGATCTGTTTGTGGAATTGCAGTCCAGTATTTCTGTATTTTTTATTGTCCTGTCACAAAATGTAGAACTGCAATTAAACAAAAACAACAGCAAAAAGGCACAAATCTGTCAAATCTGACATGTTGATACGCCTCCTTCTTTTCCTTTGGGCTTATCCCTTCTGGGGTCGCCACAGCCAATCAATTGCCTCCATCTAACTCTGTCTTCTCTTGCGCCAACTACCTTCACGTCCTCTTTCCCTACATCCATAAACCTCCTCTTTGCTCTTCCTCTAGGCCTCCTGCCTGGCAATTCAAAACTCAGCATCCTACATACATGTCGATACTAATAACTAATAGAATGGGCTGCTCTGCTTTACAGGCATGCCCATAATAATACCACAAAGTCCCACACATTGTATACATATATTTTATATTTGTCAAATATAAAAAGTAAAGTACCTGCAATTAAATGTGATTGATTTTGAGTTGACTATGGACAAAGCGTGATTTGAAATGAAAAAAATCCAACAAAACAACACAAATGATGGCTTTTCCTCTCTATGGAAGGACAGCAGTGACAAGTACCTTCCTGCTCACTTATGCCCCCACCCCTTTAGGATGAGGCGTGTACCGCATCACTTACCGTATTGCATTTCTGTGTATTTTATTGTCTGGTTGTGTATAATAAATAGATGTATTCTCTTTTTTGCAACATGAAATTATGCCTGACAAACCCAAACTGGCAGGTGCCATGAACGACCGCCGGCTACCTCTGACAATCCGTCCAACACAATTGCCTACTGGACTGCAGACCAGTTTGCGTTGCTGGGGACACGGGTTTCACGGAGGTTTTGAGAGAGCCGTCCCTGAAGGCATCCTACACGCCATCGTCATGAGCTACTCCGATGCTCAGAATTCCCGAGCTCTGCGACTGACAAAAGAGAAAAAGAAGAGATTTTGGCTGAAGCGTACAATGTCACCCTGACGGGAGATGGCAGGTCGTCAGTGAGTAACAACTAGCTGGAGGTAACCGTAAAGTCTTAGTACAAAGTCTAGTACATCGCTAAAGTCTCCGGATCAGTTCAGAACTACGGAATGAAAAATACGGAAAATGCTCCGGTGGAAGTTTATACTTCAAGATTGCTGGTTCGCTCATTTCGCTGTCAATGCGCCTCGGATCATCCGATCACCACGCAGAAGCCGATCGTCTGGGCCTGCCCGCTGCCCCGTACGCCCGCGGAGATGCTCAGTGTGTGGAATTCAACACTTGAAGCACCTGATTACGGCGACACTGGATTACCAGGTGCATAAAGTAGTGTTGCCGGCGTCAGCAGAACCGGACAAACTCCAGAGGCTGGAGAATCTTCTTCCAACCAAGAAAATATCAAAAACGCAAGGCTCGAGTTTGCTACAGCATTAGAGCCACGTTAGTCAGACGTTGTGGACCACACTTGATGGGAAGCTGCGTGAAAATTCACCCAAAATGTCCCCAAATACATCCGATGATGGGCCGCCCAGGGAGAAGATCAACCTCTTGCAGATGGGCTCAGATACCGAATCGGAGGATGAGGTACAACCTGACAGAGCTTGAAGATTTATGTGTTAGTTTGCCTCAGCAGCTGAATAAAAAACGATTAGACGGTTCAACACCGCAGGTCAATTCCGACTTCTTGTTCTTCTCATCCCAAAATGATTTCTATAAGGCGTACTTTTCTATGAGGTCTCGGCCTCACGGACACACCTTGGAGCAGACGTGGAAGCAAGCGTTTGAGAGAACTTGCAGTGAGTCGCTTACTGCGCTGTGGAGGAATTCTTGGCCCACCCATCTTTGCAGAATTGTTGTCATTCAGTCACGTTGGAGGCTTTTCCTGCGTGGGGCGCCATTTTAAGGCCATGCCACTGCATCCCACTAGAATCAGGACTTGGACTAGGCCACCTTAAAATCTTCATTTTGTTTTTCTTCATCCATCCAGAGGTGGACTTGCTGGTGTGTTTTGGGTCATTGTCCTGCTGCAGAACCTCCTGAAATTCGTTTCATCTTGAAGTCACCAACAGATGGCCGAGTATTCTGGTTTAGGATTTTTTGGTCGACAGCAGAATTGATGGGCCCTTTTATCACAACAGATCTTGTAGATCCAGAAGCAGCCCAGACCATCACGCTACCACCACCATATTTTACTGTTTTTCTGAAAATGTTTTACTTTACTTTTACGCCTGACGTAACGGGACACACGCTTTCCAAACAGTTCAACTTTTGTCTCGTCAGTCCACAAATGATTTTCCGGAAGGGCTTGGGGATCCTCAAGATGTTCCTGGCAAAATCCCTTTTCCACACCGGGCCATGTAGGCCTGGATTGCTTTTCTTCGTCATTAATAAACAAGTTAGTTGAAAACCTGATGATGAAGATTTGCCACATTCAAGTGGGAAAGTTCCAGCCCAAGACGGCAGCTTAAGGAACTATTTTTGATGTGGCAGGTGAAATGGATTTAGCTAAAAGAAGATTCTGATATCATGTAATCCAACGTTTGAAATTGCTTTTGCTTTAGTTGAACGTCCTTCTCTACTTCCGCCGTTTGGCGAGCTCGAGCGGTAGATGCTCAGTCCGTTTGCCGATGCCATGTTGGTTCTGCGTGATATCGGCAAATGGACTGCTCGTGACACTTCATGGATTTCCAGGAGGGAAAGTGGGCGGACTGCTTCTCCCCACAATCACTGAGAGGGGGTTGCTATCGCTGGCCGGCCAGCACATGCAGCTGGAAACACTGGTTTCCTGGATGCCACGCTGCAATGCTCACAATGGCGCCATATTTGGAGCAGGCCAGACTTCTTTAATTGCATGCTTTCTCTTTTTTATTATTATTGCTGTAGTTGTTTGTTTGTGTTTTCCCCATGAAGCAACTAAGGGTGTGCTGGAAGCGATTTCATGTTTCATTTTCAACAAGAGAATGGGAAAGTGTTTGACAATACCATTGTTCAGAACAATATGCCATATTATTGCCCTGTGATTGACTGGCAACCAGTCTTGGCCAGCCGGGATGTGCGCCGTGTCCCTAGCACAAGCGCTTGGAAGCGGGCGGACATAATATTTGGTGTAACGAGGGCAGGGTTTGTTGATAAATAGGAAACTGCTTTGTCGATGGCTGTTAAGTAGTCCCAGAGCCCCCCATGATCAGTTCTCACGGTGTAAAATGGCTTGCTTATGAATGGAGTATTTTCAAGAAAGCCTGTTTACGACCATTTAAATACCATTATTAGAGCCTGACAGATGTGAAATAACACCCGTATATTCACCTTTACACCCATATTGCCCAATATAATTGACATAGGAGAACATAAGCCATTTCGGTCATGAATAAGACGCATGCTCCTGCGTGTTGCTGTAAATGTGTTCTGAGGCTCTGGGAGCAAACAGGAAGTGACGTCGGGGGTTCAGAGTTGAGCTGAGTTTGCCGTGGGTTCTCGCTGCAACGGTAGCCCGAGAGATCATTCAGACCTGCAATAAAAGCCTGTTGTTCCAGCGAATGAAATCTGGTGCTTGTGTGTCTCACCCGACGTAACAGGGACATTACTGACACCTGGTGACCAGCGTAGAATACTACATATCATCGCAACGTCGTTCAAAGCGTTTGTATAGTACTTCATTTTTGTGCTCGTAAATGCTTAACTTAGGCAAACATATGTAAAGTTTTCCGATTGATTGACTATTCAACCACAAAACAGCGTGATTTATGAATATGTGTTTGAAAAACCGTGAAATTCAAAGCCCAGTGTGGTGCTGGGTACAGGCGTCCCTCGCCACTTCCTGGCGGCTCAAACACCTCGACTTCACTCTTTCACGGTTTGTCAATTAAATAATTAATAAGTGACAGCTGTTTTTGGTTGACTACGGCCCATTGTTAGTAAAAAAAACAACAACAAAAAAGCATATTAATAATAATTATTATTTTGGCCCAAATTTTCCAAGCACCAAAATGACTCAATGAACTAAAATACAAATATACAGTATAGTATATATATTAAGGTATTACATGATGACGTACTGTCCACTAGGTGTCACTAATAAGCCTTGATTGATGTCAACAGCAATTATTGCAGTTTTGAATGATCTCACAGCTAGCCCAATAATAATAAAAATAATAATCCTTGTCATCGTCATCATAATAATGCGAGGTGCTGTTGTGGCCGTACCTCAGCTAAAACCCAACTCTGAATCATCAACGTCACTTCCTGTCTTCGCCTCCAGAAGACATTTTTAGTGAGTCTTGATTGGCCTTTTTCTCTATGTTGGGTAATTAGTGTGAATGCGACCAAATGTCTAGAGGGCTCCAATACTGATATTCATATATGGGAGGTTGTAAACAATTATTGTATGCTCTAACTTTGAAAATATTTGATGTGTATATAAGGAATCCTACCTGACGGAAACTCAGCTATGGCGGTCGGGCCTGGAACCGGCCAACCGTGATAGACGAGGGATGACTTTATTAAAAAGGAAGCCTGTGCGTTCTATGTATCTGTCAATCAAAAGTTGGTCGTTACACTGCAAAGTCACGGGCAGGGCGGCAATGTCGCGTATGTTGTTAATTAGTTTCAGCTACGCTGATTGCTGTGACCTAAACAAATCTTTTCCCGGACTTTCTCATTTTGCTCTCGGTCTCTTCCCAAACTAGAAGTGCATGCGGTTCAACCCTAATGCCACCGTCTGGGTTGCCAAGCAGCGGATCCTCTGCACACTCAATCAGAGTGTGAAAGACGTGCTCAACTACGGGCTTTTCCAGCCTGCCCACAATGCCAGAGATGGCGAGTTCCTGGATGAAGAACGCATCCTCCGGGAGTACCCTCAGCCAATCAGCAAAGGCGTCCCGTGTTTGGAGGTAGGCGGTTTTTGTTGCTACGTACATGAAATTACTCCGTTGGAAACGCGTTTGGAATATGAAATAAGTGTAATCAGACACATCTGACAGCCACAGAGAAGAACATGTACACAACAAGGACTTGGATCACCAAACATCTTCCCAACAGAATATTCCTGCAGATAATGATGCGTGACAGCCGTTCCCCATCAACAGTACCTTCTTGATGCATCCATGTGTTTAGTTCCTTCTTACCTAGTTTTGTGGCCTACTGGTCAAGACACTCCTTATTCCGGACTTTTGATGGTCCTTCAACCCCCAAAATAATGGACTGATTGATGGTCTGGACGCGGTGGACCTTAGTGTTTCTAAAACTGAGTTGATGATGCGTGTTTGTACGAGTGATTTCTTCTCAGCTGGGTTCTCAGTAGGTGCGGTGATGATGACTGAGATGTCATGTGCTTATTCGAAACGGAGCATTATCCATCCATCCATCCATCCATCCCTTTTCTTCCGCTTATCCGAGGTCGGGTCGCGGGGGCAGCAGCCCAAGCAGGGAAGCCCAGAGGTCCCTCTCCCCGGCCACTTTGTCTAACTCTTCCCAGCGGATGCCGAGGCGTTCCCAGGCCAGTTGAGAGACATAGTCTCCCCAACGTGTCCTGGGTCTTCCCCGAGGCCTCCTACCGGTTGGACGTGCCCCGAACACCTCCCCAGGAAGGCGACCGAGAGGCATCCTAACCAGATGCCCGAGCCACCTCATCTGGCTCCTCTTAATGCGGAGGAGCGGCGGTTCTACTCCGAGTCTCTCCCGGATGACAGTGCTTCTCACCCTATCTCTAAGGGAGAGCCCAGACACCCTTAGAGTACCCGTACAGTACAGTGGTATGCAAAAGTTTGGGCACCCCTGATAAATGTCCAGATTTTCCTTTACAAATCTTTAGATCAGCAATCGGAGGGAAATGATCATAAAGCAGACAAAGTCACTCATATCTGAGAAGTGAAATGAAGTTGAATTGTTATGTAGCTGCATAAAGTGGGCACCCTCGTGGTTTCATTGATTTGAATACCTTTAGCACTAACTACTGCAATGCAGCTCGTTTGGTAAGCTCATTGACCCTTGACCTGCGTACACAGGTCATGCCAGTCACGGGAAAGGCTATTTAAGGTGGCCAATTGCAAGCTGTTGATTAATCGCGATCAAATATTAGTTTCGATGGACAGCCCTAGTGATTACTATTTTTTGGATCCCCTGGCAGTCAAGCGACATCGGAATTGTCCTGCCCTTTTTCCCTTTTCTTTGTAAATCAAGTGGAACAAAGACCACCTATCGTTATTGGTTGATATCAGAATCAGACATCAATCGGACATCCCTACTTTTAATACATGTCATTAGGCAAGTGGTCATAAAATGGTGGCCAGTCTGTGTTTATGTAAGAAGAAAGCAACTGCGGTCGTCCCTCGTTTATTGAGGTTAATTGGTTGCAGTCCCGACTGCAATAAGCGAATTTCCACAAAGTTGGAATCAATATTACTAAACAGAATATTTTTGTGGTTGGAGCATAGACAACCTGTTTTTGACTTTCTACGTTTTTTGTACCGTTTTTTCATAGCCCTGCAGACACGCAATAACACCCCTGTAAGTCATCTTTACATTCCTATGATCTGTTTACACTAAATTGCGCAACAAGAAAGCTTTTCAAATGGAGTGGGGAAGAAGTACAAAGCCACAAATGTACCACTTCCACACGAGATGGGAGGAGAACATTTTTTTCACTCTACTATGGCAAACATGCTATGGCTGACTGTTCTGTCCAAGGTACTGTAATGTCTTATGAATGTAACATCACTGGCACTTAATGACCAGAATACTACATACAGTATGACTTTCAATATTTATTTTTGCTAGTGAGAGGCCATAGCCAACCACAAAACAGCGGCCATTTTTTAATTACAGAATTTTTGAAAAACCGTGACAGGGTGAGGAAACAACGTTCGAACCACAATGTAGACGCTCAACATCACCTCATCGTGGTTCGTTTTTTGAGGCTTGGCTCTATCCCTCTAAAGCCCCGACGTCACTTCCTGTCCCCCAGCCATTCTGCTCCCCTACCACCGGAACACATTTACTGCCACACACATGAGCATGAGATTCATTTATGTCTACATGGATTATTTCTTTCTGATTAGAGCTACCATATTGGCTGATAGTAGTGGAAAAGTAACTATATGAGTATTATTTCATGTCTAGAGGGCTCTAATAATCTTAAACAAATTAGGTTTCTTTTATCATTTAGGGTTTCTATGGCATAATGAGAAAAATATTGCATTTATAAAAAAGCAATCTTACTGGGCTTATCGTGGAACCAGCTGACCGCAGTAAACGAGGGAATACTGCATGATGGTACTTCGCCGTGTACTGAAGTATCAGTAGGACTGCAACAGGTGGAGGATGCGTGGCGGGATACGTTATGGTCATCACACGTTGTTGTTTCCCTCTTGTCCTTCTCAAAACAGTTCCGCTACAAGAGCAGAGTATACCGGCAGCCCAATCTGGATGAGAAACAGATTGCCAAACTTCACACCAAGGTGAGTACAGCAAAGTACATAAATGACATTTGGTGATTACTAGCTGATGTAAAAGCAGCTCTTCCGAGTACCGTGAGCTTGTAAACAAGGTTGTAGGCGGCATCTAATCAGGCCGGGGGTGGTTCTTACTTGTGGTGCTGAAACAGCAGATCTCTTCCAAGCAGGAAGGTGAAACATCTCTCCTAAGCGTGCACTGTTGTACACTATTCACGTTTCATCTTGGCCGCTTTGCAGCATGCCTTACTTAAGTGACCCCACCCGAAAAAAAACGTCCAGAGCTCGGATCACGGGATGAAGTTGAGGGAAAAGTCGCTGTTGATGCCGTACAGTGCTGATGGGGATGTCATACAACTTCATGTCCAAAAAAATGTAACTACCCCTTTAATGTACAGTATTTTGATCACAAAATCTCCTTAGAAGATTTCGTTAGAAGCTGGTTTGCTACCTAAATCACAACCGGAACCGGGACATAGACTGTCATCAGCGGTTGCCTCTCAAAAATGTTAACACAAAACGCGTTTTTGTAGTTTTGCGTAAAACAACTCCCAATACATAATCCTTTAACTTGACTTTTACCTTCATTTAAGATGTGATTTTTGCTCCGACTGTCCCCAAAGACGCAATGTGGCAACAAGACACACCTGGGACAGACACGACAGTGACGAGAGAGCTGATTGGAGGAACCGCAGGGGGCAGGGCAAGGCAGACCGTCCAATCACAACACAAACACGGCATGAGGAGCACAGATGGCACAAACAGAACGTGACCTTTACTCTCGTATTACCCAAGGTAGCAGTAGCAGAGTAACTTGCGTTCTTATTAGGGATCATCATGCGTGTTGTGGGACCAGGCGAACCTGCAATGAAAGTCTGTTGTTCCGGCGATCGAGTCTGGTGCTTGTGTGTCTCACCCAAGGTTACAGTAACATTCCTGACACCTTGAGGCCAGAGTAGCAAACTACACATTCCTGAAAGCCTTACATTTGGATTTGACTTCATTTAGCCATTTTTACGCTTGAAACTGCTTAGTTTAGACCCTAAATATCTAACTTTTGCTTAAATATGCCCATTTTTTGTCTAATAATAGGCCGGATAATATCTGGGTTAGGGTCGTTAGGGTCGGGGGTATGCTGGAGCCTATCCCAGCGGCCACCGTATATAAATAACGGATAGCTCCGTGTAAAAGACTGTTTGATTTGCCTTTTGTTTCTGCCCCCGCGTTTATTCCCATTTCCCGGGGAAATGATTGTTGCTCATTGTCTTGCTCTTTTCTGCTGCCGCATTCCTCTTTCCTGATTGGATCCTCTCCTTCAGGGAGCTGTTCTCCCATCTATTTTTATCACGCGGCCCGGAATGAAAGCAGACGGGAGCAGAAGAGAAAGGAGCATCCGTTCCTCCAGTTACCACTCGGAAACACTCCCCCTGCGTTCCGTTGCATTCGATTCCCCGGTCGCCACACGAAGACTTCTTTTCTAAACACGAGCACGCTTCAGCCCCGCTTATCCTCGACCGCCGACATCTTTCCTTAGCTCGGGGCGGCCCAAAGTGTGCCTGGGGAAATGGGAAAAATGGAGCAGGAAGGCGCAACGTAACGAGAAAAAGCTGACACTAGTTTTGATCACTAATCGTGTTCACTGTAAGAAAAATAAAATGCAAACCTGCTTTTTTTCCTGCGTGTTCACAAAAGGAGATAAACATCTAGCAGTATTAAAGTGGCCCTGCATCCTTTTATTCCGCAATAAATATAAAACCTTTGGACAGCCCAGCTTTAGCGCAGCATCTTGGTCAGGTTTTGATACAATTGCGGAGCCCTTTTGTACACCTGCCCCCGTCCATCCCTCCATCCCTCCATGCCTCCGTCCCTCCATCCCTCCATCCCTCCATCCCTCCATCCCTCCATCCCTCCATCCCTCCATCCCTCCATCCCTCCATCCCTCCATCCCTCCATCCCTCC